>OX411552.1:7468185-8005685 GCA_948146395.1 Fragum whitleyi | reverse complement strand
CCAGACACTCACTCAAACCATTCAAAAACGCTCTAAACTCACTGAAAAATATATAACAACAACTCCATTCAAAATAAAGTATAGCTGGGGGGGAAATCGGGATTTCACTTAATTAATTGAAATTGTGAGCGTCTGATAAGTTCTTGAAGAAATAAGAAGCTTTCTATAGAAGTTGTATGCATATTTTATTAAAGGGAGGTAATCAATATTGCTAATTTTGTTCATCCTGCAATACAGGATTACCTCCCATTAAATTCACTCAAAACTCGCTCCACACATTCATTCAATTTCATTCCTAAATCTTTCCATAATCATTCACCTTGTCAATTTCACGATGTTGTTAACTGTAACTGTACCCATGTGTATATTTATTTCTCACTTGCGACCTCTTTTCTGGTTTTTCTTTTTCTTCTTCTTCTTTGTTTTATACCTCGATAGTCTTTTAACTGAGATGGTTCAGTTAAATATGCCGAGATGCTCAAGTCACAAAAAAATCGGCGACGCCAAGACGTCGTCGAATCTTATATTGCTTCTGCCGATCAGTGAAACATAACGTCGACCAGACATCGGCGATATCAGAGCAAATACTACATTTTTCTGTCACAAAAAACGCCTACATGACGATGCCTTATTTCTTTGTTCAGCGATGTGATTGAAATGATTAAACTATTGGACAAAATATTAAACAATTGAAACAACAAACATGATTGGTTGAAAACCAATCATGGTATATATTTACCCAATGGTTAAATGCTTTACAACTGAGGGAAGTTCAACGACTAATAATATCATTTCTTACCACGAGCATTAGCTTTTGCCTCCAGTAATAGATCAGCATAGCTCTTGACTTTGGCTGGAATGAAGGGTATATCGTACGGTCTTTCAACGTTAGAACTGGCCTTGAAATCATCCACCAAGTTTGACCCGGCTAGCTCAAAGAATACGTAGGTCTGATCGTAGAGGATTGCAGTGTGGTACCAGCTGTATTCATTCATTATGGCTGAGATTGAATCTGAAAGAGAAAGCAATTTGGGTCTTGATGATTGAGATTTACGGGAATCATTTTTTTTCTTAAATTTTGGGAGGCCCTGCTTTAGATCTAGGCTGCTTTTATAGGGCATATAAAAATGCCACCGAAATGTCCATATATCATATCGCGAAAAGGGATCTCTTTGTTTTATTCTGAAAACGCCACCTATTTCCATTTATTTCAGTAAGTCAACCAACGTTCGAATCTGCCCTGCGTTCAGAATGACAAAACGGCGCAAACAGTTTCCAATGATACCCCGCTTTGCACGCAAGCGCACGTGCAAAGCGGGGTATAATTGGGAAACTGTTTGTACCGTATTGTCACCCTGAACGCAGGGCTGAGCTTTGTTTTTTAAGGAGGATGTGTTCGTAAAAAAGTGCTTAAGCAATGTTCTGTATTTTGTTTATTTGCGTTTAACGTTGCTGATTTCGTGCACATTTTCTGTTACTACCGACGTTTCTCTATATTTTCCGCCGACTGCTGAATTTTAGATATGTTATTTCGTAATCAATTTGCCCTAGATGTATATTTGTTGTAAAACTTGATCTCCTTTGCTAAATGTGATTCTGTGAACATGTTATTAAAGAAGGTTTTTCAAGGGCGTAAAAAATGCTCATAAATGATTCTTGATATTAGAATTTGAAGACATGATTGGAGTGGGGGGTTTTTTATATGACATGAAACGAAAACCTATATCCCACTTATGATTGAATCCGCTTCGCGTTTACAGTGATATTAGACTTTTGGTTTCACACTCAATGAAATAACAAAATTAAACTCTATTCTTTAATGCTTTTTGGTGGTTTATCGAGAAATAGCGGTAGATTATCACTCGAAAATCTCACGGCAAAAGCAGTGAATTTATCAAAATTTTATACCCTGCTTTTGTGCATTTCATCCTATCTGGCGTCATCTATGCGGGGAGAAATAAGTGACGTTACAATGAACGTTGCAAAGCAATCACGTGCAAAATGGCGCGCTTTACGAAAATATGTTCTAGAAATTAAACATTTTGTCTCATTTTTGCAATAAAGAAATAGAATAATCGTTTGTTTTTTTAGCAAGATCGATTAATATTTCATTCCGTGACCAACAAAAGCTATATTTTCACTCGTGGCTCCACGTGGCTTTAATCTTTCAGGTGACTATTTCACGTTACCCCCTCTTGCTTCAACTATAAAGCTAAGTGTTGGGGACAGATAAACTTAGGATACTGGTGTATGCATTTTGCGGTTCAGATCAAGTTCAAGACAAAGACAAAATCTAATTAAACGTTGAGGATTTATCAGGTATCTTCGTGTGAATAATTAAGAAAATCGAGACGTCATTAAGTGATATCTTCACTAGATTTTCAATGATTAACCAAATATTGAGAGACCAATGGTGAGATGTTTTCGATAACATGTGCGAATCAGTCGATATTAATCAAAGGAATAGAACAATCGTTATTATAGAATGTGTGATGTGGTGATAATGGCCATCTCCCACAGATTTCTTTTGTATCAGAAATGTGATTTTGCCAAGTTTATCAAACAGTACGATGTATCGCACTTTGATGAGAGAGGGCATTCGTTGACATCTATGTGTTTCATTCTCCAACAGTTCGTTATCTTATCTCGCGATATACCACCCAATACATGAGACAGGCAAAAATACCAGCAACGTTACTAATGCCGAAAAAAATTCCCTTGATTAGCTCAAATCTTTTAATCGTTACGTAGCAAAATGTTGCTTTTCGAGTTTAAAGTCTTGCTTTTTCAGAATGCGATATCTAAATGTGATCAAAATATCATAACCCTTGACATAATTAGAGCAACCTTACAAACATTTTGCAAGACCTGTGCTATAGCGTGTCTTTTTGCTCACCGCATTGTGAAATAATCAACCAAACATTAGTGTTGAAAGTTATGTGTAACCCCATTTTTCCAATGACAATGATTTATTATCTTTGGGGTTATATTGGTTATAAATAAAAGTATTGTTACGTAGGAAAATATGGTACAAAATTAATTAAGTTCTAAAGTCACATAAGAATCGACGATACAGACACGTCGGCGGTTCCTTTGTTAAATCGGCCGATTGACAAAAAGGTAGTATTGACTGGGCGCCAGCAATACAGGACAATCTATTTATTTTGAAGTCACATAAAACAACCGCCGTGGCGATGTCAGCGATCATGGACAATCAGGAACCTTCGGCAATTCTACGAAATAGACCTCGGGAATCATAAGGGGCAGTAATGAAAACGCTTCATGTCGCACGTGGGTTTATATGACGCTACAAACATGACTGAAGTTGACATTGCGAAATGTAAAACCAACAAATGTTTTAAACTGGGCATCTTATAATAAAACGCAGTCATGTCCTGCGTTCTGTTTCATAACAAGCAAAAAGATCTCCATAGTCAATCAAAAATATTTAAGGCATTTTTTATCAACCATATTGACCTAAGCCGGATTACCAAAAAAATTTACCAAAAATTATTACACTTACGTTCGAGGTACTTTTCAGTTTACGAAAAAGTCCAAACGATTTTATGATTGAGATCATGGCCAGGAATGATGAGGAAATTTTATGTATCATTAAACGTAACGGGCTGACTATAAGCTTGCGGTATGTCGCGAACTGGCCTACTAGTCGCCGATACGGAACGGAAGTGAAAAAGTCAGAAATGAAATGACATACTGCGATGGGTACAAATTCAACCGAAGTCCGGCCGCGATTGGTTGTCGATAAATATCGACTTACATAGATCTAGAAGACGTCTTCGACTAGTCGACCAGTGTTTACCTTCAAGATATATAACTCACCAACGAACCGCGGATCTCAGTAAAAAAAACTTTTGTTTCGGCCTTTTAACCGATCAGTCGCCGGCTGGTCACCGCTTTTTCACATAAAAGCCGTCGGGGAGGTATCACCGACGCGTATCGCCGACGCGTCGGAGAGTTCATGTGAAAGTAGTTTAACCTTCAAAATCACAAGGTACCTTTCTATGCTTGTTTGCATGTTAAGGTTATCTGCCCTTTTACTGGTAATATTTCAATAATTTTTAATTGATTCCTTATTAAACAGATTTGATCTTACAGATCTTAATCTCAGAAGTATACAACCAATATGCGAAAATAATTTGAGCGTAAGTGAATAAAGTTGTGAAATATGGAAATTGACAATCGTTAATAACGGCATTACGTAAATTTTATCTGATATAAGAGGAGAGCGCTGCAACATCAAATGAGGATAATAGATCTGTCATACCCATTGCCTGCTACAGAATAGACATTTGTTTTATATAGTCGATCGGCAACCACACTGTCAAAGCAACTTCGTATTATCTTCATGAATGTGTTGCTGTGACGACCCATCCACATACTGGTACTCATACATTTAAGACGTACTAAGTGTTTTGTATGGTAAGAAATATCTAACGAGGTTGGGGGGAATTGATAATTGTCGAGGCTATGTCGAGACATTTATCAATTCCAACAACCGAGTACGATATTTTTTCATGCAATGCACTAATTACGTATAATGTTTATCTTATAACCTCTTTTTGCCTTGTTTTCGCCGATGTTTCTAACAGAAATGCAAGTTTCTAAAGATAACCGCATTGTGTCATTATTCTAAAATTATCCATTTGATATCATATTGAATATCATATGGGATGTTATCACTCGCATATTTGTATAGTAATAAGATCAAAAGATGCCATTGTAAAGGATCAAATATTTTTTAAAATAATTGGAGGATAAACCCAAAATCTCTAATTTTCAAATGCAATTCTATGATGAAATATTTTGACGCTGGTTATTTATATCAAGTGAAATTAATACAAGGCACGACGCAAATTAAAAGCTTTCACAACAAACTTACAAAGGTTTTACTGAAAAGTAGGGTTATCAGTGCTTGAACATCAATGTTTATACTTTCTTGGTGGTGTTCAATAATATCTCTTAATCTATTCATTTCTGATATCTGAATACTGTGGACAGACTACGACAAAATTATACACTTCTTCTATGTCATTCTTATTACAATAGGTGCTTTTTTCTCTCATTTCGTCAAAAACGTCGATATGCGTGTCGCTCAATTTCGATAAGGAATTTGTGTGATGAACATCGGAGGAGCTGTTCGTTGTTTCAAATAGAGGAATTATAACTTCTCGATGTCAATTTCTGACCTTATTTCAATATAAAGATTAATATACTCTTAGACTAAATACAATTAAATCATGATTGCTTAAAAACATCAATAGCTAGCTCATTTTTAAAACATTGTGAAAACTGTTTAGATTTACGATTGATGGACATTTGAAATACATTTGAGTTTTATATTTGTTTATGTCTTGTATGAGCTCAGTGCCAGATTCAGTTAACGACATCATGAAATTGATATTCATCTGAAACAAAACCATTTTAAATCGCCCACTTAGTAAACCATTCACTCTTTCCAAAGACTCACTCAAAACATTCAAAAAGCTCCAAAGCGTCTGCTTGGTTCTTTAAGAAGTAGTAACCTTTTTGTAGAACTTGTTTGCATATTTTAACAAAGGAAGGTTAAAAAAATTGCTTATTGTGTTTATCCTAAACAAAATTAGCGATATTGGATTATCTCCTTTAAATTCTTTCAAAACTCGCTCCAAACAATCGTTCAATTTCATTCCAAAATTATTCATTTTGTCAATTTCACGATGTTGTTAACTGTTTCAAACACCTCGTGGTGGTAGACTTATAGGCCTGTACATGTATGTACGCAAAAGTTATTGCCAATATTTTGTCTTTGATAACTTATATTTGCATAATCACATTTTGGGCACCGATTAGATAAAGTCAGATATTGTGAAATGAAGGAAAGCAGGGTAAAAGTTTTTAAAAAGTTCACTGATTATGCGGCAATCAAATGATCATCTACCGTTATTTTTCGATAATTCACAAAAAAGCATAAACGAAACGTCGTTTACTGGCATACCTGCAGTTTTTTACTGCCGGAGAATAATTTCATTAAATTTCGTTTTATCACGATCTACGATTTCTAAAGACAATGATCATATGCATCGAGGATAAAAGTTTTGTCGACGAGTACTCGTAAAGCATTAACGCTTTAAGAAGAAAATTAAAAAAACTTTCATTCAAATAACTAAAGGAATTACAGGTCATCGAAAAGTTAGACGTTATTTTTATTTCGCATTGCAAAATTCATTTGCCAAATAATTGCAAACCATTTAAGTTTCACTTTCTTTTTGTATACAACACTTCAAGTATATCTTAACCAAAACTGTTAATACAAACTTGATAGTGCTACAGAAACGTTTTTTTTTTTTTTGAAAATTATACGAGCTTTTGACGTTACGACAGTACACTTTGTCACGAAATTCACTCTTGACATTTCATAAGAATCGATCACAGTAGAGGCAACACAGTGGCAAACTTTCAATAAGAGTTGAACTAGGTTCCATTGGGAAAAGTAGGTAGCAATCCGCACTCAAAAAATTGATCAAATGCCTGTGGCAAAAATGTTTGACAATAATCACCAGGGCATTGGATATCAATTAATTAAGAATTGTAGTAATGCACACTAAGTCAAATGAACGCATGCCAAATCGCCAAAACAGGCCCGTCTGTCCAGCAGCACGTCTTATACTGATACTTCATGCTTATCAGTAACTATGTGAATGTCTTTCATTCCCATTTGTGGAGTTTTATCAAGCATGTATCGTTATTTGAATATGTCTTAAAAACAGCTTGTAAAAGCTTAATCTAGGAGGTTTGTGAAAAGGTGAAGTTGCACATACTCAAGCCTAAATTCAAAGCTTTGTAAAAAGACAAATTTCAGCGCGCGATAAAAGAAATGTTTGACATATCTGATTCCAAACTTTATTCATTCATGACTTTCTTCTTAGATTTTACTTGATTTTTTGTATGAGCGAATATCTAAATAGAATTTTTTAAATATGTAATAGGTAGATAAAAATCCAGATTCTTTGCTTTGATTGACCCCCATCTTTCGTACTTGAGGATAATTATCATTTTAGTTTTGATTAACAGTTTTACTAGAATATCACAAAAATCAGAAAAATGTTCGTAAAGTTCCAACCCTAGTCAGATTGCGCGGATTGCGCAGACTGACTAGGGTCGAAAATTTTCGCACTTTGCTTATTTTCTGAATCTAGAATGATCAATCTACCTTCCTGAAAAATAACTTTTGAAATGCGACCTCTGGTTGGCCTGTTCTAGAACCAATTTCTTTTTTTCAAATGTTTATTTTACAAAGTTCCTAGATGGTCCTTTTTCGCATGACGGCTCACAAAAAAATTAAAGTATACCAGAGAAACATATTCCTTACAACGAATCATTTATTAATTTTCATGGATGTATGAAAATAAAACCCCAAATCACACTTATGTAAAAACTCTTCGAAGTTTTTAGTTTCATACCTCCATAAAATTAACAAATATCCCCGTCTTCTCTAAAACGCTCTGGTTTCACGGGGGTCCAGGGACGCTGTCAACAATCGTTTAATAGTTTATAAAAAAAAACGTCCCATAAAAAAGGAGCCGTCTTTGTATTGCGTAGAGTCACGACCCTCATCAGACTGCGCGAACTGGCCGAAACTTTTCGCAGTGATCTGATTTTCTGAAACTAGAAAGATCAGTTTACCTTCTTATATCAAAAAAATATTGAAATGCGATCTCTGGTTGACCTGCGCTAGAATCAATCTCTATCAATTAAATACTATTAACAGAATTCCAAGATGGTCCCATTTGCGTGACGGGCCACACATATAGTGGATATTGCTTCTTTCAAACAAACTCTAAGTATTGGTTGAATATTAAATGTCTGTTCGAGGAAGAATGAGCTGGGTTTTCAATACAAAATGCTTCTTAATACTACTCACATGAAAGCTTTTGTAGATCATAAGATAGAATCGTGAGTGATCTGAACATGTCTACGTCCGTCTGTCTCACTAACAGATCCCCAAGTCCGGTTATCATGGGCATTTTGTAGTACTGCGCCAGACGGGCCGACGCCAAGAGTCCTTGGGAGCAAGCGGGACCAATCACAGCCTTTATATCGTCAAAATGGTACATCTCAGATAAAATACCAGCGGGCGGTTCGTACGGACAGACACCCGAGTAATGCCGAAATACGGCGTCAAAACTAACATTGTACCTAGTCACCACGCGATCTAACGCTATCTTAATGGCCGGACCAACTCGCCGCAGGTCGAACGGTTCCGGGGCCGACTCCATCAGAATTACACCTATCTTAATTGATAGTAGTCCGCTGTTTGAAAGTCCATAATGAAGAAGAAGAAAATAAAATACTTTTAACATTGTCGGCATAGTATTGTGATTTGACATTTATCCACGTGATGTTTTGTCGAGGATAAAATATTCCAATTGCCCTTCTAACATGAAACAATTCCGTCTAGAAAAATACATAGAACATGTTTTCTTTCAAGAATTAAATCTAAAACATCACACATTTCTTCATTTCAGAAGAAAAAAGTTTAGCTTTCACAAAAATGGTGATGTTGTTCCACAACATGTAAAAAGATGAACGAGGTTTTAGAGTAAAGACTTGTTCTGCCATCCAAATGCACTGAATATGTCGTTTTATTGTTCAAGACATTCACTTTATTTATCATAAAAGACACGTGGAAGCTATATTTTCACAAACGGGCGCCACACACAAGCTTTCCTTTAAATATCCATGAATTTCGTACAAATCTGTAATTACTCTTTCTGTTGCCTGGGAAACGAGTATAAATAATCATATGAGGATAATACCATTACAATAGAGCAAACATACATTTAGCAAGACTTGTAGTAATGAGCTCTGTTTTTTCTCACTATGGAGTCCGGCCGACAAAATGTTTTGTCATTTGTAGGCACTAATAATCTTAATTACCATTTATTTTCTATAGTGATGGACGAAATAAATCCTTTAGAAATCGGGTAGACATAGCTTACCAAGGCTCGTGATTTGTACAATTAAAGAATAAATCCTTTAGAAATAGGGTAGACATAGCTTACCAAACCTTGTGATTTGTACAATTAAAGAATAAATCCTTTAGAAAAAGGGTAGACATAGCTTACCAAGGCTTGCGATTTGTACAATTAAAGAATAAATCCTTTAGAATGAGGTAGACATAGCTTACCAAGGCTCGTGATTTGTACAATTAAAGAATAAATGCTTAAGAAATAGGGTAGACATAGCTTACCAAGTCTCGTGATTCGTACAATTAAAGAATAAATCCTTTAGAAATAAGGTAGCCATATTTTACCAAGACTTGTGATTTGTACAATTAAAGAATAAATCCTTTAGAATGGGGTAGACATGGCTTGCAAAGGCTCGTGATTTGTACGATTAAAGAATAAACCCTTTAGAATGAGGTATACATAGCTTACCAAGGCTCGTGATTTGTACAATTAAAGAATAAATCCTTTAGAATGAGGAAGACATAGCTTACTAAGGCTCGTGATTTGTACAATTAAACAAAAAATCCTTTAGAATGAGGTAGACATATCTTACCAAGACTCGTGATTTGAACAATTAAAGAATAAATCTATTAGAAATAGGGTAGACATAGCTTACCAAGGCCCGTGATTTGTACAATTGAAGAAAAAATCCTTTAGAATGAGGTAGACATATCTTACCAAGACTCGTGATTTGTTCAATTAAAGAATAAATCTATTAGACATAGGGTAGACATAGCTTACCAAGGCCCGTGATTTGTACAATTAAAGAATAAATCCTTTAGAATGAGGTAGACATAGCTTACTTAGGCTCGTGATTTGTACAATTAAAGAATAAATCCTTTAGAATGAGGTAGACATATCTTACCAAGACTCGTGATTTGTACAATTAAAGAATAAATCTATTAGAAATAGGGTAGGTATAGCTTACTAATGCTCGTGATTGGTACAATTAAAGAATCACCGACAACACTTTCATGTTTTTAGATCAAAATAAGATTTCAGCCTGTGGGCGACATCTCCAACAATTTCATGTTTGCGCATTGGACAGATGATGAGGAGCCTGGGGCCTGTTTTACTAAACATCTTACGATCATTTTTGCTTTTGTCAAAAATTAAAGTTGCTTCTACAGTGGTAACTAGTTATAGAATTCTGTCATGCATCATCTCATTGGAATCGTCTTATAAAGACGGTTCCAATGAGATGTCGCAAGACGGAATCTAAGAATGAATGAAAACACCAGGTCCGATTTGTGATTTTGACTTACGATTATTTTTTTCTTAAGAAGTTTTTCAGAACGGGCCCCTGGATATTCAATGTGAATTGAAATTATCCCTGGAAAATAGATCTACTGCCGTTCTGTTTTTGTTTTTTTTGTTTTTTTTTAATACTATTGTTTTTGTTTATAAGCATTATGAATTTCTTATGCAGGTTATCATCTTAAGAGCGGGATGTGCTTTTCTTCTATTTTTCAGAAATCTATATATAGTCAAGAATTATAAATTTTTCAACATTAGTAAAGAACCAAAATGATATATTTGTTGAGTTTCTGTGTTTTCGCGATATGATGAAATAGCTTGCGACTATGAATTATTTGGGGTTGCAAACTTGAGTAAGTCCGTGTAGGGGTATTTTTGAACATAACATAACATAACATAACATAATATAAGTTTTATTCATATGACTTGAACGAAATCGTTCATCGTCAAAATATATAGATTTACATACGTGTGACAATGGCGGAAATGCTGCATATATATAACTAGCATGAAATGCATATAAAGTAGTCAAGTTATTTCAATTAACAATTAACAGAAGAAAATGAATATGGTGGATTGAAGGGACTGATGAAAATAGTATCCTATACTCGGCAAGTTTAAAATATTGGAGTCCTATGCTCAATATCATGATGTATTCGAAGAAGGATAGCTCTACTATAACATATAGTAGGGGTATCCATCATCCAACACATCCTCCATGTTGAAGAGACAGACATATTTCACACGAGGTGAACAACAAGATGCATTTATTATATTTGTATGGGTCAAAGAAATATTATAGCGTTAACTTAGTCGATTATGATACATATATATATATATATAAGTTTTAATATGAAAGCAGTTTATAAAAGTATAAAAGTAACATGTGTCACACTGACTTTTATCTACGCTTTGTATGGTTATTTAGAGAAAAAGTAATTAAATAAAAAACGCAGAATAACGTAGAATAAAGGAAAGTGCAGTATCAAGCTAACATGTCTTGAGAACTAGATTTTTAACATCAACTATCGAAATCCAACACTTTTCTTGAATACTGCCCATAATCAAAGTACTGAAAGTACTGATAAGTTGGAATGCGTTCAAGAGACGGTGACTTATGAAGCTGACGCCTCCCGCCCACCACAGGTGATCACATAGTATGTCTCGTCTTTTGATGGGCGTATATAAATCAATTTATTTCAACAACGAGAAACGCTTAAACCCCTGAATCGCTATACAAGCCTGATTCTGACGAAAGAAAAATGATAAAAAGAAAGAAATGAGAGAACATAATTGTGCTAAAGAAAAAGGCAAGAAAATAGATTGATGCTCACTTTAAATCAATGTAAACGCAGATGATATAACTACCATGCGCGAATCGAGGAGAAAAAGCATAATTGCTCATGAGTATTGTAAGTATTCCGGTGGAAAGTAGAAAAATCGTATGATTATTCTTATGATTATCGTACCATTATACTATACTTAAGATGGTCGTAAATGGCCTTCACAAAAATCTTTGAAAATCATAGACAATTTGTATCGTAAAATTTAACCTTTGCATCTGCACGTGCAGGTCATCTGATATAAACCTACGCGTTAGTGGGTAAACTGTCCCTTAAATTACAAAACATAAAATCATCATACTGACCAAAAAGATGTGTACTTGTATGTCCTGAAATAATGATTATTTCAACGAGAGTACAACGACATCGGGCTGTCGCGCCGGGTGTGTGGAGAATTACACGACTAATTGTACCTGATACCTCCTGGTAAAATGAGCAAATGTACCAAGTTCTAGGTGAATGTTTCGAGGTCTTAACTTTTAATCTTTTTATCATTATCATCATTTTCAATTATAATTGGGATTCGTTAATTGTTTTTTTTTTTTTTTATTTTTTATTTTTATTTTTTTTTTTTTTATTTTAATTCTTATACAAAATTCTTCAAAAGGATAGATGCAACAGCAGAGACCCTGGTTTTGTTTCTCATTGACTATTCAGGGACATTTTTGGATCAATTCCATGATGGGCCATTGAAATGGGCCAATGGCCCATGTCCTATTCATTTACATGTAAAATCTTAGATTTTGATGGGCCATCTGCAATATTTATGGGCCATTAGGAAAAAGTGGTGGGCCCAAGAATCCTTAATACCTATCCTAGATAAAAATAAGCACCAGATTTGAATAGATTATATATGAGGCCCATCCAAAACTGTAATCAGATTAAGTCTAAAACAAATAGTTTGTCCTCAAAATCAGTACGGCCCATCCCAAAATAATCCCTGGTATTACTTTGCGTTTGAATGGAACGTATTGTGAAAAATTTCGGTTATTCCATTCTAACGCTTGCAGATGAAAGTATTAATAATTAATCTTTCATGCGTAAGTTATCGTTGTCGTAGCAGTGTTACTACACAGAACACTTTGATACATTGAAATTTCATTTCTTTACTATAGAATTATTCACTGTTTGAAATGATGGTTCACACTTTGCGTTTACCTAACATAAAATACTCCCATTTTTTATTGTTTGCGATTTTGCAGCTTTGTAGATGATTCACTGTAAACACTGGAATTTCAATAATCAAAGTTTCGCCTGAAGAGTGGAATAACAGAGTCTTTACTAAGACAGCTTTTTTTTTTATTTAAATACGTATAATTAAATAAAATCTGGTGAATCTTTATTCTTTGCTTTCCTAAACCAATTAAGGTTAAGCAATTGTTTTTTGCCCCGATCAAAAAAGAGTAAGGTCCTACGATAGATATAACAATTTAATACCATTATATAAATATTTTGCGACAATCGTACGATTATCTTAGAGCTAAATCAAAATACAAAATGCTGGTGCATCAATTCTTTCCGGTATATCTTTTTTTTTTATTTTACTATATTGCACTTGGAAAATTGGTATGATTAAAGCTAAATAATCAGAAAACCCTCTGCTAGAGTAACAAGAGTCCCATAGGCACATTATACGCCGTCACTCTGCTGCTGTTTCACAAAAACACTTATAGACACTTCTTATTTTGACAGAACAAAATTCAAAACATTTGCAGATTACTTATTTACATTGTTAAGCCCAAACTGTTCGTTATGATTGATGGATTGAATGGGGTTTAATACCTCTTTAAACTTCAACTAATAATAATATAACAAGATGAAGAATAACCTTTGAAAGTATCAACCAAATCAATCCTTAAAAAAGAGAGCTGTTAACTTTTATCTCAAATGTACAATTTGTATTATAAGAAAAGTAACAACAGGGCCATTTTTGTCAATGAAGGAGGAGTTGCATTCACAAGAACTTTGACATGAAGGTCCCCATTTTCCATGACGCGACTGAAATTCACTTAACTGCAACAGCATGCACAAATTCAGGTTACAATGAACATTTCGTAGATTTTCTTTTAAAATAAGTCTATAAATAAAGGAGGAGTTCCGTTAACAATAATTTTTACAAGAAGGTCCCTTTTTCGATGACGCAGCTGTAATTCACCAAACCACGACTTTATATAGGCAGGTCAGGTGACTAGGAATATTTTGTGAAAGTTTCATCCAAAAACATTCCAGAAATGGAGGAGACGCTGCGTTCACAAAAATGTTTTCTTTTTTCCATGACACGGCTAACATTTGCCAAACCGCGACTATATGCGCTAGGTCAGGTGTCTAGGAACATTTTGTGAAAGTTTCATCCAAATCGGTCCATAAATGACGGAGGAGTTGCGTTCACAAGACTTTATAAATGAAGGCCCCTTTTTCCAGGACGCGGCTTATATTCACTAAACCCGGACAATATGCACAAGGTCAGGTCACTAGGAACATTCTGTGAAAGTTTCATCAAAATCTGTCCTTAAATGAGGGAAGAGTTGTGTTCACGTATCGACAAAATTGACCTTTGATCACTCACTTAAACTTGTGGATCTATACCTTCATCGATCCTTGCTGCGTCCACCATCAAGTTAAATTTTCGCGCGATTTAGAAATGGGGTTCCGTTTTTAGAGAAGTAATAAAACGAGAATATTTATTAGATCGGGTTTTTCATGCAGGTAAATATCTGTAGATGTAGCGCGTTTCTAATGATTGTTTACGTTACAATTTGATACAAAACATTTGAGTAGTTTGTTGAAGACATGTGTAATAAGGGCGTTCAGAAAGAGAAACTAGACCTCTAAAAGAAGCTATAACATTATTCTACGAAAAACAGGTAGCGACATTACCAAATAAGCAGATCACGTGAGTGATGTACTATTGCCACAATTCTACGAAAAACAGGTCGCGACATTATCAAATAAGCAGATCACGTGATTGGCTAGTGCTATTGTCAACAGCTAACTTTATTGGACTTGACTTATCACATGATTTCCAAATATAGTAATGCAAATAAATTCGTACGCAAGTTTCAATAAACATCGTTTAAAACATAAATTAGCGTGTTAATAATTTACATGAAGTGATATTTGTGTAATTGTTTAGCATTCTTACTTCTTGGTGAAATAAACTGTATGTCTATGTCCAGCTGAGATAAACAAAACAGGCCGACGTGTATTC
The DNA here is from genome assembly GCA_948146395.1 of Fragum whitleyi. Lineage (NCBI taxonomy): Eukaryota > Metazoa > Mollusca > Bivalvia > Cardiida > Cardiidae > Fragum > Fragum whitleyi. The sequence continues at coordinate 7,990,869 of OX411552.1, read as the reverse complement.
ACATCCTTATCACGTGATGTGTGTTATCAAAAAACCCGAAATGAAATTATCTTGTGTTCATTTTGCGGTTTTGTTAAATCTAAGTTGGAATTGCTCCGCATTCCAACTTAAAAACAGAATTAGTGACGTCATTATTCTTGTAAGAGGCTTTCTAAAGTAATCGAAATATGTCGGGTGATGTATTTTGGTCGATCTCCGACATCTCGCATTTAGAAGTCATCTATATATATCCAAACTCGTTTTCAAGTATAATTTTACTTAGAAAATTATTTTTTCGACTTATTTCCTGAGTCATAGCTGATTTTGAAGGGATTTTGAGAGTACTTTGAATTAAACTAAGTGTAGAATTGAGGTTTACATGCCTCGAAAATAATTCAGGATAAAGTATATTCAGTAAACCAGTTGAAAAACAAAACAAAATGTTTTTAAGCAATGGGTTATCAGAAAGGCTTGAAGTTAGTATTTTGACTCGTAGATGAAATAATCGTGTAATTTATCTGATACGTGTGGGGGTTCTAGTTTTTCGAAAATCTGTCAAAAAAGGTTTATTTTGATGTGTGAAGGGGGTGTGAGTATTGTGATATATAAGAGCATGGGGCTCCTTTAGATTTTTTACGGTATTGTTTTAAACCATTTCAGACTGTTTTTTCGTTCAAATAATTGATAATAAATGTTTCGTTTAGTTTCAGTATTTTGAAAATTAACGTATTCATTCTTTTAGTGTTCCTTGAATTACTCTTTATCATGCAGTGAAGCCTGTATTTACCTGGAATCACCTGACTTATATTAGACAGTCAATTTTTAGAAACAATTTGCTTACACTTTCACCTGATTTTTTTTTTTTTTTTTTTTTTTTTTTTTTTTTTTTTATTTTTAAGGGTTTATAATAATCACGGACCCTTAATATATTGAGAGGCCCTGTAATAAATAATTGCAAAAACGGTTGCATGATAAATAACATATAACATACAATGAATAACATATACGTGTCTTAAAATGTCAATGTTATCTGGTCTCGATAGTGCGAAATTATCATAACTCGGCCAAGCCTCGTCATGATAAATTCTCCCAACCTCGACCCGATAACATTGATGTTTTAAGAATATCACGCGTTATTCTCTATATCTCATCTGGTCTCGATAGTGCGAAATTATCATAACTCGGCCAAGCCTCGTCATGATAAATTCTCCCAACCTCGACCCGATAACATTGATGTTTTAAGAATATCACGCGTTATTCTCTATATCTCATCGGCGTGAGAACGGTCCTACTTGTTTGGAGAAAGGCTGTACACATACAAAAAAATCGAATTAGTGACAAATACTTATTCCTGTCCCGAAACTACTGCATATATAAAGATAAGATTTCAAGAAAAAAAATAATTTTTTTCTTGGTCGTTTTCAATGTATCAAGAAACAGCATTCACATATCCCATGGCGGTAATATGCCACCATACCATGGCTTTTACACTGTTTTTAATGACTATACTCATAAATTGTTCGAAATCAATACGCAGTCATGGTCATATTTAATTGGGAAAGAAAAAAATCGGAGAAATCTCGACAAATAAATTAGATAAAGACACCATTAGGCTTTGAAAATGAACGTGATGTATGTGAGAGAAAAAAAAATGATCATACGAGGGATGTTCAACTTTGATCCGGATTAGGTCTATTAATCATCACTGATTTTTCGCTATGTGAAAAAAGTATACTCATATTAACGGGACATTTTATATGATCAAACTTGCCAAAGCCTGAAGCAGTTGAACGATGAATATTCATTTCACACGCAAACAAAAGTACATTGGTATAAAGGGGCGGCGCACTGTACATGACGTTGGCGACGTTGTCGAGAATTGAGACATTTGGTGTTGTGTAATTCAGCTTGTCACGACTCGTTATTCATAGGAGAAGGATGAATTGAGTGTTCCTGTAATTAAGCTGTGCTTTTATGGTTTATATAAAGGTAAAATCGAATGGTACGACGTCAAAGTTCTAAGAAAGGTACCCCTTAGTAAATCGCCTGTATCTTCCAGAGACTCGACAATTAACGCTCCTATAGTTGCTTTGACAAGTTTCTCTCTGTCGTTTCTTCCTCTTATCTCACGGGGCACGGAAGCGTCTTCACCGATGAAAATTAAGCATTTGGAAGAATGAACCCTTCTCTCTCAGCGTGACAAGTGTTTGATTTATGACTTTCGTTAATTTGGTAGATAATGAATAGAATAATTCAAGATTAAAATTCAGAGCATTCAGGTGACGTCGTCTAGAACGTTCCGAAACACTTACCCCGCCACATTTTAAACGAATATTATTGAAAAACTATATGGTCAAATTACTTCAAATTAAGACAAGGTATGTGTAATACTTATTCCAGCAACTCAGTTAATTTTGAAATGTTTTAACAGTTAGAAAAGAAAGAATATTTACAAACGAAGACCAAATATATGTATTATTTTATCTGCTGCGCCGGATACTCGTTTCCATAACATTTTATACGGCGGATGCGCGCGCGCTATGTTCGATAACTATATTAATTCTACATAACCATATTTGGATTGAATTCCGACAGCGAATGATACCAAATTTAGTTTGACTGCTTTAAAGATAAAATTTTGCGAGGCGAAATCCGGTTTATTTTTCAACAACCCTCGTATATGTCGGAGGAGACTAAAAAAAGATAGCCGTGATCTATATTTAGGGATATGTAATTCCAAAACCAGGCTTGTACAACAGGGACTTTTTATTTACGGATTAATTGGAAGTTGAAATAAAATCACTCTTCATCATTTTTTTTTTATTTCCTACAATGGGCTGGTTGTGTCTGGCTGGTATATTTACGAAATATTGGTTAAACATAAACATTTTCTGATGAAACAAATGTCTGAAAAGTTTGCCTGAAGAATTGGTTGATGGATTATTTATTTATTTATTTATTTATTTATTTTTTTTTTATTTTATTTTTTTTTTCATTTATTTATTTATTTTATTTATCTTATTTTTTATTTATTTATTTATTTTGACACATCATTATTTCATACAAGGGAGTTTCGTTGTTGAAAGTAAAATCTAATAAGAAATTTAAAGAAAAAGAAGGAAGTAAATCGTCATGATTTTCTCATTTGTTATCTAATATTTCTTATTTTCTTATTACTTGTATTCAATCTCGTCGCGATTGACAACATAATATTGTCAAATCTTGCGAATTATTGTAAAAGATGAAGAAAACCCTTTGTTTAATCCAAGCAGAATCCACGGGGTGCGTTATCATGTCCACTGGGGATATATATCATTATTGTGATTTTCAAATGATTGAACTCGGAGTGAACTCAGAGTAACTCCATTGACATTTCAAGAACAATACAGAAACATAAAGACAGATCTCCATTATTCATGGTCGCTATATTTTCAGAAAGAGCGCATGTAGGTAACTAAGCCTTTATTCAAGATGAGCAAACGATGAAAAACTGTTTGCCATATTACCCCGCTTTGCACACAGGTGCACGTGCAGAGCGAGGTAAAATTGGCAAACAGTTTGCTTCGTTTTTTCATCCTGAACGCAAGAGAGTTTTTAATTTCTCGCGTCTGTTACGCTTTCCTCAATGTAGCCCACCCATACATTAGCGTCTATAAACAAAAACTAAAAACATGCAATATTTTCTTTAAGTAATTTGTTCGTTCGTAATATACGTATATACATATGCGGTTTGTCAAAGAAAAGAGGTGAAAAATCTCTTCTGTGGTGTTGTTAAAACAATGATTTGATTAAAAAAAATGATGTATTCTTAGATATTCACAGGTTTTTCCTTGTAGAATCAATTTAACTGCAAAATGGAACCTATGCCATTTTAAACATAGGCTCGTGTAATGGAAGCTTGGAGATCTACATACCGTTCTCGAGATAAAACTATGTACTAAAACCTTGAAAAAATTGTTTATTATTGATGGAAATTGAGGTGTTTGGAATCTAATGAATACATGTTATATATTCTAGAAACATTATGAAATTGACACCTGTCTTATTCGAAACCATTCTGAATCGTTCTCACAAGGCTTTATTCATTCACTCCAACATCCACTCAAACCTCTCAGAAATGCTCAGATGTCCAAAGGAGAAGAACAATATAAGCTCTGCTTACGTTGTCACCCCTTTTGCATAGAATTAATTAGTAATTGTAAATTGTATTGAACATATATTAATTTGTGCAAATTGAATATGTTTAAACCAAGAAATGGGAAGCCATTGATAGAACTTGAATACTTCTTTACCTTTTAATTAAAGGTAGGTAATGTTTATCGCAAATTTTGTTTACCATGAACAAAATTAGCAATCTTGCTTTGCCGCCCTTTTAATTCACTCAAAACTCAATCATCGCACTCAATCAATTTCACTCCAATATGATTTCACCTTGTCAATTTCAGGATGTTGTGAACTGTGATGAAAGATCGATAATTTCGTGGCTCGAACAATTAGTTCAACATGGCTAAAAAATCATTCACCTTGTCAATTTCCCGATGTATAGCGCGGAAATATTGACTCGAATCTTACCTCTGCAATTTAAATGAATAGAAAACTGATTATTACCACTCTGCTTACAAACGGTATTTAACATAATTTTGTTAGATTTTGTTTTATTGATAAATTACGTCGATCATTGTTAATTAAGCATTTTTTTCCACAGAGGTCAAATTCGGGTATAATAAACCAAGGTATATCAAGCTCTGATCAAAGAAAGGGAGATAAATCCTGCAACATTATTCTTTATATTTCAAAGTGTTATCGGCTTTGAAGTTTTTTTAATTTTTCAGTGTTCCAAACTCCCTTCTATTTGAAATAAGAGATGGGGGATATTTTACCTAGAGGCACTAAAGAAATACATCTATTTATCGAAGCTGGTTCGTACTAAAATGTCGATATTTTGTAAGGGGGGGGGGGGGGGTCATAAAACCAAAACAATCTCTATATATCTTCATTTTATAAGACATGTACAAAAAAAGACCCATAGTTTACATATTTCGGATTATTTTATGGAATAATATTTCGCGCAACCATGCAAAAAATGGTTGTGAAAGGTCTGCTCGTGGGGGTAAAAATAAAAAAAAATCAGCCTATCACAACTCTCGTTTTTTATAAACTAAATTAAGAGTTATATCATTTACTTTCTGTTTCTTTCAGTAACTCCATAAACTTTTACCTATTTAAATGAGTTCCGACAAGAATAAAACATCGCCTTTGAAGTATTTCAAATCAGTACAGATCTTCCCCGACAAGTTGATTGATATACTCGGACACTTGCCCAAATCTTTTTGAAAGAGATATATTTCATCAAGTGTAATATTACGAATTAAATATAATATATATATTGCGTGCATTATAAAATGGCATGGGATCTATATAAAAACTTTGAAAATTTGTTTTGAAACGACACAACGCCTAGCATGAAATCAATCGGGAACCCTCAGCGAGTCTACGGAATATACCTCGGGAATAATCTCGGCACAGTCATGAGAGCGCGTCATTTTGCGCGCGGGTTAACATGATATTACAAACATCAAGATGAAATTGCGAAATTAAATTCAATGAAAGATTTAAACCGCACATTTCTTAATTTGATAACAAAACGTATCAAATTATTACATGCATAAAAGACACCATAGCCGATCGGAGAAACTTTAATAAATGTGTTTTTCTTTAAGCGTATTGACCAAAATACCACCGGAAGCCGTTTTACCTAAAAAACAAAATTACTACACTTACAACCGAGGTACTTTTCAGTTTATGGAAAAGTCCGAGCGATGTTCCGAATGGTTACATACGGTTAATTACATCGTGAAATTGACAATCATCTCAGTCACAACCATTCTAAATTACTCACTAAGCGCTCCATGCATTCATTCCAAACAATCACTCAAACCATTCATAAACGCTCAAACCCATTAAAAAATATGTAATCAACAACGTAATTCAAAATAAATTTTGATAGAGAAAAATCGCGATTTCACTGACATAACTCCAATTTTTAGCGTCTTTAAGACTTTCTATAGAACTTGTATGCATATTTTATTAAAGGGAGGTAATCAATATCGCAAATTTTGTTCATCCTGAACAAAATTTGCAATTTAGGATTACCTCCCATTAAATTCACACAAAAATCGCTCCACACACTCATTCAATTTCATTCCTAAATCATTCCAAAATCATTCATCTTGTCCATTTCACGATGTTGTTAACTGTATATGATGTTTTAAAAAAAAAACTACTACTCACATGAAAGCTTCCGCAGATCGTAGGAGAGGATCGTTAGCGATCTGAACATGTCTATTTCCGGCTGTCTGACCAACAGATCTCCTAGCCCGGTCAGTATAGGTATTTCGTAGTATTGCGCAAGCCGAGCCGTCGACATGAGACTCATGGAGCAAGCTGGACCAATCACCGCTTTTACATTTTGGAAATGATACATTTCAGACAAAAAACCGACTGGCTTCTCGTAGGAACAAATACCAGGGTAACTTTTGAACACGGCGTCAAAACTGACATTATACCTGCTCTGGACGTGTTCTAGAGCTATTTTAATGGCCGGACCGACACGCCGTACGTCAAACGGTTCTGGCGCAGCTTCCATTAGAATTACACCAATTTTTATAGAAAGTAGTCCACTATTTGATAATCCCAGTTGTAGAAAAAGGTAAATTATACACAACATTGTCGATTTCAAATTGTTACTTTTAGCTCGTGTGATTTAGATCTAAAAAGATGGCATATACATATTAAACTAAAACATAAAACTTTCTTTTCGGGATATTTTTTTCCGTGTATTCTTTATTTCATCAGGAATTTGTATCTGTCCTTTAAGGTTTAAATGATAAAAAATACATTGCGAAATATGACTTTAAAGTCGTAGAATCACACCGCTTTGTATCCTTTAAAAGTTTCTTTATTTTTCTGAGAAATACATTAACCCTTACTGCATAATATTGCCTTTTCATTTGATTTCTTAATCAAATTAGTATTTCGAAAGCTTCATGATATAAATAAACAAATTGTCAATTCTTTATTTTAACATCCTCATGGAGCAATGCAAGTTCTATTGTTTAATTAAAGCACAAGATTTCTATATGAAGATAAAAACACATGTAAACTAAATTTATATTTGTGGGCATCACCCACTCGCTTCCCTTTAAATATCTCCGAATTTCGTACAAAATATGTAATTACTCTTTACGTTGCCAAGGAAACGATCCTAAATTATAATTAGATGATCATGACATTACAATAGAACAAATAAATATCATATTTATTGAGCGATAAATCAAGTTATATAATAAAGTAATATCATCTCTTTCACAACCCAATGAATGCAACCTGACAATGTGCTTTCTTTTTCAATTAACAGTCTTTATAATGTTTGTCGAAATGGCATGAATCTGTAACCGTCGTAATTTGTCTCTAAGGGTTGATATAACCCATGAAGGGTGATTGTTTGAGCTGAGTGTTCGGTTTAAATGTGGCCGCCGTCATAGCGCAATTAGTAGCGCGTCGGACTATCAATCTAGAGGTCCCGGGATCGATCCCCGAAGGCGGCACTCATTCTTTCCGACTATTTGTCTCTCACCAATGGGTTGATAATCGTAGACCTACGTGAGATAGCAGCTGGAGGCAAGGAAAGGATGTGGTGGTTGTACTAGAGAGAGAAATAACAGGAAAACATTGTTAGGTGCTCCAGCCGCCGCGATATAACTAAAATAATGTTGAAAGCGGCGTAAAACTCCATTCAATCAATCAATTAATCGGTTTAAAGGTTGATACAATTACTTATCTTGTAAATATCTAAAGATCTAGGTCTTCCTAGGCCCGAGGTTACAAAACTTTTCTCAGGCTCAGGCTCAATTTTTTCAACTTTTAAATTGAAATAAATGTATGAAAATAAAAGATGATATTAATAAGTTGTTATTTATAACAACTTATTAATATCATCTTTTATGTTAATACATTAAAATGAGTAATAAAACAGAATTACGGCTTTAAACTCAAATTGAAATTTGAGAAAATAGAGCCTGAGCCTGAGAAAAGTTTTATAACCTCGGGCCATGATCTTACTGTTGCGGATCGGCACAAAACGATTAATAAAAAAGCCATTCGAAGCATACAAAGGAACATTGATGTCCATCATTCAACGGCGTTTCTGTTTTGTCAATTAAAACTTGTAAATTGTTTATTTTAATCATATGTTAAGCTTCGTTTGACTAAACATTTTATGACCCCGCATAGTAAGACTATGGACTTATTGATTGATTGTCTGTTACAATGTTTGTCCCCTAGAAACTTTTACATTGGCCATACCTTTTGAAAGACATTTTATGGGGAGTTTATTACTTGTTGCACGATATTTCTATTGTCACAAACTTCAAGGTCACCAGTCAAGTTCAATGTCATTTAAAATATTAATATATATTAAAATAAAAACAAAATAAAATTTAAAAAAGCAAAGCCAAGATCATCATTCAAGGTCATATTATCAAGGTCACCCTTTTTCAATACGAAAACTTTGATGTTGGCCATATTTTTTAATAGTAAGTGTGAGAGTCTTCATATTTCATATATGTATTACTTACAGTTAGTAACCGTGATGATCGTAAAAGTGACATTCACTTAGATCAAAACCATTCTAAATCGTTCACTCAGCATTCATTCATTAAAAACACTCACTTAAACCATTCAAAAACGCTTAAAATCACTAAAAAGATCAGACTATATATTCAAAATGAATATAACTAGAATGAAATAACAATTTCATTGATATAATTTGAATCATACGCGCCTGATTGGTTCCAGGAAATTTGGAGCTATTGATAGAATTTGTATGCATAATTATTAAAGGGGAGTTATAAATATCGCTAATTTTGTTCATCCAGAACAAAATTATCTATATTGAATTACCTCCCTTTAATTTCACTCAAAATTCACTCATCGCGCTTGTTCACCTTCATCCCAAAATCATTCTGAAATCATTCACTTGGTCAATTTCACGATGTTGATAACTGTATAATAAGCTCTTTCTTTTGGTACTAATTTCAAGGTCATTGGTGAAATATATAACATTTGACAAGGATACTCTATCTTTTAAGTTGTAAGTTATTTTGTTTTAATATCTTATATAATAATTTCTACTACTTTCTAAATCCGTATATGTATGTCAAACCAAACTTTTATCTAAAAAGTGGCAGCTTCAATGACATTGGTGTAACCACCACATTGTGTTTCTCTAAGTATAAACGCTGCTATGCAGTATTTGTCCGATCTTAAGAATGTCCGTTTCTAAGATCTGGCACGACGTAAAAACGGATGTCTTCCGATTAGTTTAATGCCCCAAGGACCATAAAAAATGTGCGACTTATCCGAACTTATAATTAATAAACAAAGATGGTGCTATATGCTAAATCGGCCGATACAAGAGAATTATTGCTGTCATTAAAATGATATTCGGTTTTTATATCTACAAAAAGAGTTTAAGTAATAAAATTTGACCCGTCAAGAGAAAAGGGACATTCTGTGTAGTGCGCAAAACGTCGACCCTAGTCAGACTGCGCAGACTGAACAGATTGATAGGGGCCAACACTTTTCGAAACTTAGATTCTAGAATGATCATTCTACCTTTTTGTTTATCATTTTCATAAGTACAAGCTCTGGTTGACCTGTAATACACCCAATCTCTTTTTATTAATATACTAAACAACAATAATAACGCATTACCTTTCAATTTCATAACTTTATTTTTGCGGTTACGTCATTACTTCATAATTTTCTTAAATGAGTTACAACAAAACAAAAACATTTTCGCTTTGAATCCAACAAGAATCAAGCTAGATCTCCAATTTATACACCGGTTGCTTTTTCAACTTTATTTAGCGAATTTTAACGTTTTCACCCGATGTTCCAAAAAAGCTTGAGTATTTTTACCACCAGCAATCAAGCCGATGCCACCACAATGTGTCGTTCTGCCCCGAAATCCACCGATTTGCTGTTATGACATTACTTAATTTTGGCCGGTCACTAAGAAAACAATTGTTGTAAAATTTATTTTTTAGCCCATGCTCACCTCAGCAGAGACACTTGAATATGGATATTCTCATGGAGTAGATCGAATGCAACGTACGAAGCTAAAGTTGGTCGAATAATACAGCTTATAAAGGTGGCCACGAAAAAAAAACGTGAAAACATTTATCAGATAAAGCCAAGTCTACGAGTTTGATGGTGGTGAAAAATTGAATTTCGCAACGTCAACTTGCAAAGTCAAATTGAACTGATTCATTTAGGTGATTAAAATCAAGGGCACTTGCATCTACCATGATGAGTCATATCTCGGCAATTGTCAGGCTAAAACGTCGATAATAACAACTGCCGGTGCCTAACTTTGGATGCCGATAGGTTGGGGAGGGCGGAATGTAATGTGTTATGACGGGAAACTCTTTCCTTTCTATGTCACAGTCTTTTAGGTTATCGTGGACTACAGTTAAAGACATTGTGAAATTGACAAGGTGAATGATTTTGGAATGATGTAGGAATGAAATTGAATGAGTGTGTGGAGCGACTTTTGAGTGAATTTAATGGGAGGTAATCAAGTATTGCAAATTTTGTTCAGGATGAACAAAATTAGCAATATTGATTACCTCCCTTTAATAAAATATGCATACAAGTTCATTAAATGGCTCCCTATTTCTTCAACAACCTATCAGACGCCTACAATTTCAATTAATTAAGTGAAATCCCGATTTTTTTCATAGCTATTATTAGTTTGAACGAAGTTGTTGTTATATCTTTTTCAGTTACTTTGGAGCGTTTTTGATCGATTTGAGTGAGTGTTTGGAATGAATGAATGGAACGCTGAGTGAATGATTTAGAATGATATTGATCGGAATTATTGTAAATTTCAGGATGTTATTAACTGTAGCGATGACAGAGAACCACAATGATGAGGTATCTGGACCGTTTGATGACACCTTCATAAGCATATTAGCCATAGGGTAAATCCCCGTAAGTAAGTCAATGTTATGGTCTATTCATCTAATTCCATTATGCGCGAACACCTTTTTAAAGTTATACCAATACCTTCTCTTTCGTCGACTGGACTTATTTCAAACTCGACCATATCAGAAAGAAGCTTGCAATGAGAGTCCAAAAAAGAGCGAGAAAACCCAAGGTTTTTAGTCAGATTGAGGCAGTCTGAAGAGTAAATGGATAGTCATGTTGGGAATTACTCTGGGTAAAATTCAGAAAACCACTTGTCAGACATTTTTTGAGGGCAATAAGCTCATGAACTCACACGCTATTGACTTTTACTGAGCAATAATAACTGACTGTTATTTCAAAATTTTGATTTTTAGGGTAGCCACCTTCATGCGTTTATTACTCTTCAGTGCGAATGTCTACGGTGTCATCCCCTTTCTCAGAAATCAATAATTGGTTAACGTTTATTTAAGTATAACCACTCTCCCAAACTTTAGACTACAGGAAAGGTTATATCTAAAAAGAATTAGTGATGCGTTATTTTTGTTGCTCGGTATATTTAGTTTGCAGCGTTCCTAAATGGTCTCTTTTCGCGTGACAGTTTATTGTCATTGATATTGGATCAATATATTTCTATTTTCTTAGGGAAAAGAAGGATAAATGTCTTACCATTAAATGTATCAGGGTGCATCAAACGTAGTCAAAATGTTATCGGACTTTGACAAGCTATACAGAGTTACAAGTCTATAGCGTGATAAGTCCCAATCTTATCATTTCATTTACTTTTTTTCTTCTTTTTTCACGCATTATTTTTTATTTATTTATTTATTTATTTAATTTTTTTTTTTTTTTTGAAAATATCATTTTCGCGAAGCTACTTATTCTTTTCAATTTTATACAACTTTTTGTATGTAAGACCAGTATAATACCTCTAAGCGTATGAAACATGACATAACGTACATATCGAAATATCCCAATATTTTTCTTAGAGAGTTCCCAGATGATCCCTTTTAGCGTGACGGGTCACATATGTATATGTCGAAGAAGGTTGCGCAACAGTCAATAGATTAAGGCCTACCGATAATATATATAAACGAATGCGTGGCGCCCATTTCTTAAATTTCTCATTGTCAGCCCGGTTAGCTAAGTTGGTAGAGCATCGGACTTCAAAAGGTTTGAAGGTCGATCGCTAGGGTTCGATTCACGGGCTTGCGCACTAACAAACTAATTTGGATGAGACTTTTTAACCGCGGTCCCGTGAGACGGTGTTTTACACCGAGCATGTTGAAGAACTATGGCGGCTCTAAGCAGTAGTTTCGTCATGTATCCTTGCACTATCCCCGTAACAACTAACCGTCTTCTAGGGGCGTCGCTAATATAGGCATGTGCTACGGTAGCGACGATAAATAAACGACCATTTATTGGTTTAACTCGAAGCCCTTCAAGTACCGTTAAAATCAAAGACCGTGGTGTCCTTGGTATAGGGTGGGAGCGCGGCTTCGCGACCGATAGGTCCCGAGTTCGATTCCCGGGATTGGCCATCGATGTTCGTTCTTGTATCGACCCACACATTCAGCGCAATTACAGTTTAATAAAAGGGAAGCAAAATCGAAAGGGATTAAACTTATATGGAATAATTTATTTCCCAATCGAAGTAAAATAATGTGGTTTAAATCAAAGTAATGAAAGGCTTATCTCGGTTGGTATGAAAATAGACTATTTTGTAAATACAGTCCATCTTGCTTTAGACGTTACGCAAGATACTGGTGACACTTAACAAAAACGTCGACATTGTTACCTTGCTCTTTCGATAAAATCCTTATTTTAACTTGTTGCATTGAATAAAAAATTATTTTCATTTCTGTTAACAATGATATGACATGTTCAATTCTCGGCCTAATAGTAATGATTTTATTGATAGATACAAAAGTCACCCAAAAATGTCCCACCTATGTTATTTTTCAGAACGCGACGTTGATTTTCCCTTTAACCAAGCAAAGGCAAAAATAGATATGATTAAATGTATTCGCATTTTACATGATTGATTTGATTTGTATTTGTATTTTAAATCTATGTTACTCGATGGTAATCATTATAATAATAATTAGTGAATAAATTAAAAATATCCAAATTTACGCATGCTATATAGAAACGAGAGATGAAGATTCTAACTTTAATCAATATGAAATGCAATAAAAGCAAAATGAAAAATAAAATAAAATAAAAAGAAATAAATGAAAAAAATCGTGATACTGTCATAAACTGATCTGTTTGATATCCTAAACAGTAACATTTTATCAAACTGAACAAATGGGTACTAGTATTTCAATATCACACCGAATCAATCCTACTTTGCATTATATCATTGGATCTGCGCCGGAATCTTCGGAAATCAGTGTCCATTTTGTGTCATGAAAATTACAAACTTTTTGTATTTGAGTCTTCGCAAAGATTAACAGCACTTTGAAAATAAAAGAAATTTATCGTTTGCAAATGTTGGCGTGAAGATAGTTAAGTAAAATCGGAACGGTATTTTACGCCGACGTCAAAACTATTTGTAACGCAAAGGGTCATCAGAATCTTGCGATACGTCTTTAGACGTCGCGCACGCTAATGCTTAACATTTTGTAACGTCGTTTTGCCATTTAGACGTATCTACCCCTTATTTTTCCAAATCTCCTCTTGTTTATCGCATAAAGATTTTGCCATGCATGTTTATTTTTAATTGTTATATAAGTAGTATACCGAATAAGAAAGAATACACTTTTTAAGTTGGAATGCGGAGCAATTCCAACTTAGATTTAACAAAACCGCAAAATGAACACAAGATAATTTCATTTCGGGTTTTTTTGAGAACACATATCACGTGAACAGGATGTGAATACACTTCGACCTATTTTGTATATTTCAACTTGACATAGACATACAGTTTATATCATCACAAAAGTAATAATGCTGTAAAATTACACAACTATCACTTCATGTATATTATTAACACGCTTATTTATGTTTTAAACAATATTTATTGAAATTTGCGTAAGAATGTACTTGTATCACATGTTTGCATTACCATATTTGGAAATCATATGATAAGTCTAATATGGTCAGCTACTAGTAGTATATACAATAGCATTGGCCAATCACGTTATCTGCAGATGTCGCGATCTCTTTTCTCGGTATTGTGGCAATAGTACAGGCTAATCACGTGGTCTGCTTATTTGGTAATGTCGCTCCCTGTTTTTCGTAGATGATGTAATAGCTTCTTTTAGAGGTAAAGTTTCTCTTTCTGAATGAATTTATTATACATTTAACTTTTCACAAACTGTTATATTGTACATTTCTGTCTACAGTTACGAAATAAAAATCTCCAGTTTTTGTTGAAGGGATGATACACTTTTAAAGTTGATAAATATTTTTGCAACATATTGTCGTTTGTTTTCCGTCATATTGCAGTTATCTACATGAATGTTTTATTAAGAGCGCCACCTTACAGTTAGTTACATCAATCAAAAAAATACGTAATCGTTCACTCAGCGCTCCATTCATTCACTACAAACACTCACCAAACCATTCAAAAACGCTCAAAATTACTAAACAAAAATTAGATCAACATGTACATTCAAATTGAATTAAGTAAGAAAAAAATCGCGATTTCACTGACATTATTGAAATTTAAAGCGTCTGATTGGTTCTTAACGCAATAGAAATCTATTGATAGAACTTTTTATGCGTGTTTTATTAAAGGGAGGCTTTACATATCCCTTATTTTGTTCAGGATGACAAAATAAGCGACATTGGATTCCCTCCTTTAAATTTCACTCAAAACTCGCTCCGCTCACGCATTTAACATCATTCCTAAATCATTCCAAAATCGTTCACCTTGTCAATGTCACGATGTTATTAACTGTAACTCCAACTCAGAAGTAGAGGAGAATATATTGATTTCATCATGTCTATCGGTTAGTCCATTGAGCGTTTGCTTTCTGCTAGCTAAACGGAGAGGCAAATGACCTGCAATAACGGAACTTTACACAAATATTGCCCATGACCCAAAGAAATGCCCTATTGTTACGGGATGATGAGTAGACTTTAACTGCTAACAGTTTCCACTCTAACCTTAACAACCAATTGACCCAAATTATAAAACTCGACACTAATGTTGTCAATGACCCAAGAAAATGCCCAATTTTGGATTCATGAAGGTCGAAGACATAATTGAACTTCGTCCAAAAATTGTCTTGAGATTTCAACTCATGAAGTAAAAGACTTCCCTGCGAAAATAGCTTTTCATCAAGGACAAGGCGCTTGTGGTTGTCCACTTCGCGACAATTCTAAGTCAAAATGAAATTGATAACTCAAATGGAGCAGAAGTCATTTGAAAAATAACATAGAAACTGTTTTGAGTGTATAAGTGTCCGCCTGTGCGTCCATTAGTCGCATGTATGGTCCGTATCATTTTCCTCCTTTTAAGCTCACCTGAGCACAACGTGCTCAATGGGGAGCTTTTAGGATCACACTGACTCCGTCGTGCGTCGTGTGTCGTCAACTTCCTTTAAACATCTTCTTCTCCTAAACCGCTGCTTTCAACGAAATTTTGCCAAAAGTTTCGCGGGTGACCCTCTTCACAAATTGTTCGCTAAATTCTGATTGGCCCAAAAATTTGGGTGTGGTAGGGCGGGGCTTACTTTGAGCTCGAACTTTTTGAACGACACCTCCTCCTGAACCACTGGGCCGATTTCAATGAAACTTTACCAGAATTTTCTTCTGGTGGCCCTTTTTAAAAAAAAATCGCGATATTAAGATTGGCAAATAAATATGAGCGTGGCAAGACTCAAATTTGAGTCTGAAACCTTTGAACGACATCTCCTCTTGAACCACTGGGCCGATTTCAGTTAAGCTTTCCCAGAAATTTCCTTAGGTGACCCTTTGCAAAAGCTTTTCGCGAAATTTTGATCGGCTCAAAAATAAGAGCGTGTAAAAAGAGGGGCTTATTTTGAGCCCGAAATCTTTGATCGACTTATCCTTCTGAACCACTTCGCCGATTTCAATTAAACTTTACCAGAATTTTCCTGGGGTGACCCTTTTTAAACTTTCCGAGAATGTTGTTCGCGAAAGTTTGATTGGCCCAAAAATAGGAGCGTGGAAGGGAGGGGTTTATTTCGAGCCCGAAATCATTAAATGACATCTCCTCCTGAACCACTGGGCCGATTTCAATGAAACTTAACCACTTTGAGTACTTTGGGTGATTTTTGATTGGCCCATAAATACGGGCGTGAAAGGGCGGGCCTTATTTTGAGCCAGAAAATTTTGAATGACATCTCCTCCCGAATCACTGGGCTGATTTCAATGAAACTTTACCAGAATGTTCGTTTGATGACTCTCTTCAAAAATTTGTTGGCGAAATTTTGATTAGCCCATAAATATGATTTTGCAGGGCATGGCTAATTTGTAATGAATGGGTTGGTATGGCCTATCATCTCTGTTTATTCTACGAATAATATCTCCTCTTCAACAACAAGACAATATTAGAATGAAACTATGCCAGAAAGTTTCTTGGATGCGATCCACTGGACCAATCAAAATCAGGTGAGCGGATAAAGGTCATTCTGGCCCTCTTGTAATCAAGTTTCTTTCATCAGTTTCAGTCCTGTATAGCGATTCAGGGGTTTAAGCGCCTCTCGTTGTTGAAATACATTAATTTATATACGCCCGTCAAAAGATAGGATCACCTGTGGTGGGCAGAAGGCGTCAGCTTCGTTAGTGGCTTGAGGTCACCGTCTCTTGAACGCATTCCAACTTATCAGTACTTTCAGTACTTTGATTTCTTTTGGAAGCAATTTTATAATCAATCAGCTTTTATAATTTTAGTCTAGGGTGGATGAAAAAAGCACAGCGCGCAAATGAAATATAAGGTAAGACGTTAAAAAATAATGCGTTTTCTTTTAAAAGTATGTCCACACAAACAAATCTTAATATTTTTAATATCTTTCAACGTATCCCTCCGCAATTTTTCCAGGTGATGAAACGAAAAAATAATATTTTTAAAATGTAAAATGATTTATGATTGTCATTTTGATAATGAAATGCGACAGCTAAACATTTTGAAAACAGGCTTTAGAATTCGCGTATGTGATAAATTGTGTCCACACGCATTTTCTTTATTTATTTTGTTGTATATGACGTATTATTATTTTTAATTATATTTACGAAAACTAGAAAAAATAATATTTTTTATTTTAAATTTCTCAAAATTTCATCTACTATTTAAAGAGATATTGAGAAATCTTTACCATTTTTCACGCCGATTTTCCGTTAAAATTTGACGTTTTACAACTTTTGAATTGTAAAAGGAATCTCTATCAAAAGATTGTTATTTTACTGACGGCCATTTTAGTTTATTTACTAACATGATGTCACTTATCGCGCTTACCCTAAGATTCTTAACATTTTTCGTGAACAAATTTACGCATTTTAGGGGTTTAAAGAAATCTACCCACACATACTGTGTTACGTTTTACAGACGTATTTTAAGAGTTTTGGTGACAAAGAAACTAAATTGAATGGAACTATGAATTTCCTCAATTCACCTAACAAATATACTATAGAAGTATGCTTTCTTGTGGTTCTTTTGGTATAAAGAAGATAGAAATTGACCAACAGATTTGGAAAAAATGGCACTGAATTTTTGTATATTGTAAATGTTTATAACTTTTGATCTCCAAAGATGGAGGAAATAAAGAATATATATATCGCGCTTACCCTAAGATTCTTAACATTTTTCGTGAACAAATTTACGCATTTTAGGGGTTTAAAGAAATCTACCCACACATACTGTGTTACGTTTTACAGACGTATTTTAAGAGTTTTGGTGACAAAGAAACTAAATTGAATGGAACTATGAATTTCCTCAATTCACCTAACAAATATACTATAGAAGTATGCTTTCTTGTGGTTCTTTTGGTATAAAGAAGATAGAAATTGACCAACAGATTTGGAAAAAATGGCAGACGGAACTTAACGGAAGACGTGTGATTTCAAATGTTAAGCATTACCGTGCGCGACGTCTTAGCGATCACGTCTATTCAGCGACCCGACGGCGGCACTCATTCTTTCCGACTATTTGTCATTCACCAATAGATTGATAAACCTATGAGAAATAGCAGCTGGAGGCTAGGAAAGAATGTGGTGGTTGTACTGGTGAGAGAAATACCAGGAAACCATTGTTAGGTGCTCGAGCCGCCGCGATATAACTTAAAAAATGTTGAAAGCGGCGTTAATCTCAATCAATCAATGAATATATTCAGCGACCATTTTTATTAGACGACCGGTTTGAAAATCTCTTTCTTTAAATCAAAATATCTTCAAAAGTATAGACCAGCAATTTCAAGTGAGTGATCAAAGATCAATTTTACATTGAAAAATGATAGGGGGTAACGGTTTCTCGAACCTCACTCTTTCTTGCGGATCTATAGTTTCATTCATTGCCATAAGAATTATTGAATGAATCCATTGTTACTAAAACTCATAAGAATTGTCTCAGTCAGTGAGACGTTTCTGTTGAGTCTTAATAGCTTAAGGATTATTTAGAAATTCGCAATGACATAAACACCCAATCAAACTTATGTTTCCTGTTTGTGCATGTATAGTGGTCTATATTGTTGAACAAAGTAGAACTTACCTCCCGAATAGGCTCTGTGAACTTGGAATGGTTAAATTATTTTATGTTTGTTTAAAAATTAGTATCTTTTAATGACCTCTGTACATATATGGCATATTTGTTATCGCTTTTCACATATAAACAATTTTTGTTTGGAGGATAAACTCGTACGGTAAAGGTCATATTTTTGGCCTGTCAAACAAAAAAGATCATGAGGGAAATGCGGACGGTATCGACCCTAGTCAGACTACGCGAGCTACGTAGGCTAACCAGTTAGATAGCTTTCGCTGACTGCAACTTTTTAAAGTCAATTATAATCATTCCACCACTTAATACTTTATTTTTGAAACGCGGCTGCGATCTCTGGTTGACCTTTGATGGCTACAGTTAGTAACATCGTGAAATTGACATTTATTCAAAACAATTCAATGTCGCTCACTCAGCTCTCGATTCATTCATTCCAAACACTCACCCATATCACTCAAAAACGATCCGAATTGCTAAAAAAAACTTGATTCGAAATCGTTCATAACAATCAACATTACATTCAAATCGACCAAATGATTGCACAATTACATTATTGGGTGTGTTTTTTCAAAGCGCCTGACTACCAGAAAAGACAGGAAAAACGATGATTTTATAAAAGGAGGTAATAAGTTATCGCTAATTTCGTACGATATCATGGAAATTTTATTACCTCCCCTAAATATCATTCACAACTGGCACCTCTTACTCATTCAATATCATTCCGAAATCACTCCAAAATCATCCTGCTTGTCAATTTCCCGATTTTATTAACTGTAACATCTCTTTTTTAAAATCTTATTCTATGGAGTTCCTAGATGGTCCTTGTTCGCTTCACGGATCACATTTGTAATTACACTTACGTGATAACTTCGGTAGACTATACGACAACAAGGTCAAACTGTCGTATGTATGACCTTCAGATCCACGGTTAAGGTCACCGTGTCCCGTTACCATGGGAACGCCATAAAACTGTGCAAGTTGAGCAACAGCTGATATGGACTCGGAACAGGCTGGACCGATAAAACTTTGAACTTTGTGGATACAAAATAAATCGGACATGTGTCCCATAGACATTGTTACACAGTTCTTGCTCGCTGAGAAGTTCCGAGTGTACACGTCGAACTCTATTCCGAGATTTTGTTTGGCATACATAAACCCGGTATCTAGTGCGGGTTTCACTCTTAGTAAATCAAAAGGTTCTTCTGAGTCTGTCATTAGTAACACACCAACTTTAATAGTCGTTGATTCGCAACTGCATAAAATAAATTGAAACGTTACAAAGAATGTGAAAGTCGTTTCGGCTTTCATAATAAGTATTCTAGCAAGCAAGAGTTTTTTTTTAAAGGTCATCAAGATATTACTTACTTAAGTTACAACATATGTGTTTAATTAGCACATCGAAACAAATTATTCACTTTTTGAATTAGGAAAATATGAAATATATATTAAACGTATTCCATAACCGTCAAATATCACGCTCGCACGATACTCGTCTAAAATTACTGTCCATTTTATCAAACCAATAACGTCATCTGCAGGTAACATTATTACCTTGATTATTCACTTTAAAAAGTGTGCAGAACTTTGTCATCTTATTCAGAATGTAAAAATGCAATCTGAAATACATGTACTTTAATCAAAGTACGCTATTTCAGCATATCACGCACTACGAAGTTTTTTTCAAAGTTCTTAAAAAAACTTTTTTTCAAGGACAATTTTAATAGAATTACGAAGTATACTGGGTAACTTTGAAAATGCAACAAAGTAAATTTGGATTTCGGGCATGGAAACGTTAAATATTTCAACTGGTTATATCATATCAAAGACGCTTTATCTGTTGGGTCGACTTAATGTCGATCACATGTACAGTTATTCTCCGCTTGTCCTCGGGCGAATCACGATCAGACGCAGTACCGAAATAGCAATCTTATATTCATCTTTTTAGGTTTGGAATACAGATATTCTTCACTTGTCCTTGGCCAAATAAAAGCCTATTTTCTACTTGTCCAAGATCAAAATGAGCTTTCCGCAAAAAAGAGAAATATATACATTTTGGGGAAAATCAATATTTTTTAAAGAAGAGAATGTTGGAACCCAGCATTTTCTTTATTCAAAACAATGATTTTCCCTTTAATAAAAAAACATAAGGAAAATTTACATCTTAGATCAATTTGGTACTATTACAAAGCTCCGCGGACATATAGCCTCAGAAAATGTACTTATCCGCATATAGAAAAGCCCATGTCGGACAAGTCGTGCATGGGAATTCCACACCCCTAGTCTATATTTTTTACGTTTTACTTACACTTTTCATGTTTGATTTGTTCCAGTTTGAAATATTCATAAGTGCAAAGGACACGTGACAAAGAACATACATGTATAAAAGCTGTTCAAAAAAAAATAATAATAAATTCAGTTCACTCAGCTCGAAATGACTGTAATTTGTACGGAGTATGTCACGAGGAAAATTGTTCCATTGGACCAGCCCTGCGTTCAGGAAGAAAACGTTAGCGAAGCGCTTTCGATATGATACCTCGCTTTGCACGTATGTGCACGTGCAAAGCGGGGTATCATCTCAAAGCGCTCGCGAAACGCTTTTACGTCCTGAATACAGGGCAGGTCACCGTAAACATCAATTAGACTCGCAATTGACTACTTTATGCCATTAAGATTTACAAATTTTCAAAGAAGGAACTTAAATTTAGGGTTCCAGCAGACATATTATCTGAAATGACGTTGGCACCATGTAATTACATGCTCAAAGGGCCAGCTAAATCCTTCGGACGACATGTTCGCAAGGGGCAAGGGACGTATGCCAAATACACATTCACAGGGACAACGTTGGTCTATTTTCGAAAAGAATGAACAAAGTTTTTCGTGAGCAATTTATTTATTTATCTATTTTAACTAAACCACGTCTTCTAGCCGTCTTTGGGACACACGTTCCCAACCGCAGTTGTTCTATTTAGATTAGTTTGACTCCTTGATTGGTTTAAGTGATTTCTAAAATTTGTTTGGATTTCGTTTTGGTTTTATATAAAAAGAAAACACCGTGCGTGAACAGTAGCACTATTAAGAAATTTAAATTTAGACGCATACGTTTTAAATTGTCACCGTAACTTGAGCACAAAAGAATGTTTCAATAGGAGACTTATAACTGATGTAAGGTAACTTGTTAATGCGACAAAAAAATTAAGTAAAATGAATATTTGAAAAAGAGATTGGGTCCAGCATAAGTCAACCAGAGGTCGCATTCCCAAAATTCTTTCACTGGGAGGTAGATTGATCATTCTATATTCAGAAAATAAGCACGCTGCGAAAAGTTACTACCCTAGTCAGCCTGCGATACTTTACGCACTACCCAGATGGTCACATTTTAGTCCGAGTTAGTGGGATTATCTTTCGAATTTGGTATTGCTTCAGGAAGGTTGTGTTTTTAAAGTCGTTCAGTATATTTTGATTCACATCCAGTATAATTTTCTTTTCGATTAAATTGGAATCTATTTCCCAGGTGAACTGAAACCAGCATATTTAACAAAATTGCAGCGTTTTACAGAATATTCCCGGAAGCGTAAAACGTACACACAATTTCCGGTTTTATGTGATTTGAAACTTGATCGTGACTGCTATCCCCCACCAATTAACGTTATTTCCATACATGTGACGCGTCAAGCAAAAAGGGGCCACCAAAAAATGCGAAAAGAATCGACTCTGGTCAGACTGCGTAGATTCGACCCATTTCGTAATGAGCGTCACGATTTTCTGGCCATAGAATTATGATGATAGTAAAATTCATTCAGATAAAATACATGTATCACCATTTACATACGGATTTCATACTAACCATAAGAATATCTCTGAATAATGGCACACAAAATGCAAGCAAAAGAATTTGACTGAGCCAAGCAATAAAAAAATGCAATTAGTCCATTGACAATTTAAAGGGTTGATATCTAACCTGCCCATGAAAGCTAAAGCTTAGGGAAGACCGGGGCTAGTCCGGCCTCCGAGTCGGGGCATGTCCGGCAGATGGCTTTATCTGGACACTGGAATAAGATAGAGAGTTGGGAATGAAAATATTATGTAACTTATGAAAATTCTATCAACTACAAAAAGTATCGTTCGCTTTGGATGGTATATGAGGATTTTTTCGAGGCGAAATTTTGTTTAATTGCTCTGAAAATAATTTCTCAAAAGTTGTTTTGTTATGTTTTTTATTCATAGACGGAATCTTAAAAAAAATTACTGTTTATACGCATGCAAATGTTGGACAATGTGCTTTCAGCTCAGACAATGAACGCGATTTTACTTGCAATTTTAAATGGGATACAGCTTATCATTTTACAAAATATGTTAAAGTGGGGCTTTGAGTCGGGGCAAGTTCGGCACCAAAAACAAGCTTGACCTTGGGCAAGTTCGGATAGGGCCGAACTTGCCCCTAAGTTGCGATTATTTGTACGGTGTACTGCATCTGGAGATTTCTAAATATTTTCTATCTGATATGCATCTAATCGTATGCCGGATTTCGATGAATGTCTTTCAACAGGAGTTCAAAAAAGTAGAAAATCTACTGCCCTGCTGTCCGCCCCGACTTCAAAAAGATAAGTTTCAACGGGTCTTCTCATTCATTTGGACGAAACGTGTGCTTATGGACGCATTTTATTTGCGTACAACTTTCGGATATTTTATCTGATGCAGATGCTTATTCTTTTCTTTTTATAATCTCAATGAAAATTCGCATTCTTCGCCGGTAGAAAAATAAAACGAAGGAAATGTATCGAAAAGTGTGCGCTAAGGTGTTGTTAGTCTTGTCCAATGCTGATTAGGCAATGATATTGCTGATTAGAATGAAATAAAAAGGCTTTATATCATTAAAAGGATATATAAGAGTGAATATTATATCAAGAATAATCAGAAATGATAATAACGTGAAAAAATAATAATTATAAAGATGGAATCTCAATCGATTTCACGGTGATTTTATGTGTTTTACAGTTAACAACATCATGAAATTGACAATGTGAATGATTTTTGACTGATTTAGGAATGAAATTGAATGAGTGTGTGGGGCGAGTTTTGAGTGAATTTAATGGGAGGTAATCCTATATCGCAAATTTTGTTCAGGATAAACAAAATTAGCGATCTTGATTACCTCCCTTTAATAAAAAATGCATACACCTTTTATACATAGATTCCTTTTTCTTCAAGAACCTATGAGGCGCTAACAATTTGAATAATGTCAGTGAAATCGCGATTTTTCTCTACCAAAATTTATTTTGAATGACGTTGTTGATTATATATTTTTCAATGGGTTTGAGAGTTTTTGAATGGTTTGAGTGAGTGTTTGGAATGAATGATGGGAGCGCTGAGTGAACGATCTAGAATGGTTTTGATCGAGGTTATTGTCAAATTCACGATGTAACTAACTGTACCAATTCGATTGCTGACTTGAGCATCTTAGATATTCTGAATAAAGATACTAACAAGCAACAGATTATATGTGTAAATCAATTGTCTAGAATTTTGTAGACCAGAAATATCACCGGTACTTACCTAATGGAAAAATCTTGTTATGTCATATGAGGCCGAACTCATATGATGGCCGGAATGCCCCGGCACGGGACAATCTTCGGCCATTTCGACCCAACATCTTTGACTTATATATATAAGCAGAAGGAAATCCAGATATACGGGTTCGTTTGTCGTGATCGGTAGAGCTATGTTTTGCTTTACTTAAATGTATAAATGTTGGATTAATTTCTTTAATAGTTATTCTAAAATTCGAAGTGGCCGCACTAGCCCCGGTTTCCCATCATATTTCCCTCCGTTTAGCGTGTAGGTCCTACTCTGCGACCTGCAGAGCGGGGTATAATTATGAAACGGTTTGCAAAAGATTTTGCTTTCTGAATGCAGGGCTTGTTTACCTCTTCTGGAAGACGTTTTTCGATGGCTCCGAGAGCGAAACAGTTGTAACTGCCTATAAATATTTAGTTGTCACGATTTAAAAAGAGATAACTTGCAGTGGATATGCAAATGAGGTAACTGTCCGGAGATATATGGTTGAATGATTAGCCGGCCTACATCCTGCCGTATAGACAGGCGGTCGACCCATTCAGGGTTGAGGATTCTCACGTCTGCATATCTATGCGCTCGGTTCGTTACATGGGCAGTTACAACTGTTTCGCGCTGGGCTATCGATTTGTAGATGGACTTTTATCGCAGTCTACCTGGGTGTGTATTTTCGAATAGGGCCTACGCCCTGCAGATTCAGTTCAACTTGGCTAATTGGTGTGACAAAAAAGTCGGAAACTGGGATAATTGCCGCCGTGGGGGATAATGCCAAGGCCCTTTTAGGAGAGAGTCCGACGCTCTAACCACTTCTCTATGGCGGGGGCTTCGTGGTAAAGGCTTAAGTATATAAATTTGGTTGGCATGATTTGTTCCAATTCAAATCGAAAAAACGAATTATCAGCGATAGTGGGTCGCTGGTTTCGCTCCCCTCAGATATCAAAATCTTTATATCTTCAAATTTGTATCGTCACAATCATGAAACAAAATAAAAATTTGATGGTGTGCAACCTCAACGCCGTAACTACAGCTTGCAAATGTCGGGTCAGTAAAATCCTTTGACACCATAAAAGCTGTTCGATTAGTTTATATTCTGGAATTACAAACAATTCTAAAACAAGCAATTCAATTTTGTGTGAGAACTTGATTTTTAACAGACACTTTCAGTTTCATTTCTGGTATGTATTACCGCGGCAAACATTTTCCACAATTAAACCTCATTTTAGTGATAAAATATCAATTTTGTTTATCTTAAGCATGTACCTTTTAAATCAACCAGGTCACGAATTCATAATCAAATACAAAAAAACAAACTGTCACAACTTTCGGATAGAATATATCCGGATATAGAAGTTTCCTAGACATTAGTTAAAATCCAAATTCTCATTTCTGCCATTTTAAGTAAGATTTAGGCTTTTTCTCATTTATTATATGATACAATCATTTTCTTCCTTTGTGTACTTGGAACTTGACTTAAAAAACGAGACCATTGTTTGTCCCCCATTGAGTAAGCTGGCAGTGGCTGGGATCCTCACAGACACACGAGGTCTAACATCGACAAAGTCGAGATGGTGCAATGTCGAGCAGCACGTTGGACCCTGTGTGTTTACTCCAGGCACTCATACGTCACTTCAATGCTTGATAAATTAGGGAGGAGAACACTGGAGCAGGTGCCAGGCTGTGCATGTTTTACCGCATTGTTCACGACCTGGTAGCTGTTCCCATGTCAATGTATATATGTAACAACACCTGTACATCTAGACATGGCCACCCTGTCAGCTTCAGACAGATTCACACCGGGGACCACTTGTACAAATATTCAATCTTTCGTATCGCTATTGTCTTGGGTTTGTGTTTGACCCTTTAACCTGGGTCATGACGCACAGGTTTTCTGAAGTACCCCTTTTTGACCCCTAACAAAACGTGTCCCTTTTGACCTGCTAAAAACTTGGGTAATGATTAGAATGTAACAATGCCTCTTGTGTTAAACAGCTGTATAAACGTTTAGCTTGCATGAAACGCTTTATAAACACTGCATTTTTTTGGAATTAACTGACGTGTGAGAAAATCTATAATGGTCATATTTGAAGTCGGGTACACTGAAGCGGTAGGCACTGTGTTATATTCTGTGAACAGCCAATTGGAATTGATTATCCATAGATGTTGTGGGCAGAGTTATTTCCCTGTGAAGTTGTGTGTCAAATTTTATGCATGAGAGAATCGCGTTTTCTGATAGGAATTGATGATAGTGGTAAATTGACTTTTTTTTTAAAGATGATTGAATTGAGTTAATGCTGTAATAATCCATGGACGACAGCAAAACATCTTACATTATTCAGCATGATCTATGTGAGTTAAAGTGTCAAAAGATATTAGTTAGTTGTTATTACCTGGTGATACTAAATTGTAAATTAGACAGGTTTCCTTTCCGCCTTAATTGTGAAACGGGAAGGTTGGCGAACACTTGTACTTGGCCAGAATTGGTTTCAAACCAGCAAGGCAGGGTTTTCGTTTGACCCGGGACCCCGGGTTTTGACGCGCAGAAATCGAAAATGATGCATTTTTGACTCTTGGAAATTTGAGCTGTTGCGTCATTTTGACTCTTCAAAAATAGAAGCTGTGCGTCGGTAACCGGACAAAATCCCCTTAGGACAAAATCCCCTCGGTCATTTTCTGCATAGGCGGACAAAATCCCCTCGGTGGAATTGTTAGGGCGGACAAAATCCCCTCGATAGAATTACTACGGCGGACAAAATCCCCTCAATGAAATGTCTAGGGCGGACAAAATCCCCTCGATAGAATTACTAGGGCGGACAAAATCCCCTCAGTAGAATTACTAGGGCGGACAAAATCCCCTCGGTCCAGTTTGAATGTCCAATGTATTGTATTGTGCTGTTTCAGAATTGCTTGTAATTTATTAAAATTGTATTATTTGATATGTGTAGACTAAGACACAATAAACACATATTCATTTTTGTCTTCGTTTGTTTTTTACACCTCTAGAAATCCAGAAATATGTGAAGACTAAGACACAATTAACACAGATTCATTTTTGTCTTGGTATGTTTTTTACACCTCTAGAAATCTGAAGCTTACCGCAATTAAAGACCGGTCAACTAATTAAAGTAATTGGTTATTAAAGCACACAAATATTTATTTGATTGGCGGCACACGATTAATTATAGGAGGGTATAATGAAATTAATACTATTTAAATTTGTTGTTTGTGCACTCAAATATGCACTTTATTAGCGGCACCCGACTGAAATATTAATTAAAAGTTAGTTGAGTTATCAAACTGTGATTTCTAATTCATATATATTGAGGTTAGTATGTATCTGGTCACACACTTGTCAGCCCGATTAGCTCAGTTGGTAGAGCACCGGACTTCAAAACCATTTGAAGTTCGACGTCGTGGGTTCAAACCCGGGCTGACACACTAACAAAAACTAATTGTCTTTCGGATGAGACGTTTTACCGAGGCCCCGTGAGACGGTGCTTTACACCGAGCACGTAAAAGAACCATGGTGGATCTCAGCAGTAGTTTCGTCATGTATCCTTGCACTATCCCCCGTAACAACTAACCGTCTTCTGGGGGCGTCGCTCATATGGGCATGTGCTACGGTAGCGACGATAAATAAACGGAAATACACACACACTCTGGTCACAAATCACTTTATTTTACGTATCATAGAATACTTTGTTAAAAAATTTTTAATAACCGAAGTTGATTAGTTTAATTGCCGTGTATCAATAAATTGATTCTCTCGGCGACTCTACCTACCTACCGAGGGGATTTTGTCCGCCCTAGTAATTCTACTGAGGGGATTTTGTCCGCCCTAATAATTCTACCGAGGGGATTTTGTCCGCCCTAGACATTTCATTGAGGGGATTTTGTCCGCCCATTAAATTCTACCGAGGGGATTTTGTCCGCCCTAGTAATTCCACCGAGGGGATTTTGTCCGCCTATGCAAAAAATGACCGAGGGGATTTTGTCCTAAGGGGATTTTGTCCGACATTCAAAAGAAGGGTGTCATATTATTGGAAAATAGTTAATTGGTGGTCCTATAACACCTAGCTTGATTGGCAATTAACACACTCCGGTGATCGGATATGCATCGGCGATCATAATTGACAGTCTTTTGACACCTGTGAAAATCAGTTAAAACCCCCTTGCTTTACTTTTGTTCACACTAAAATCAACCCATTATTGAATAATTTCACTATAATTCGAAAAGTATCTGAAAAGTAAGCCAGTAAACATCAAGAGAAGGATTTGTTGTGATTTGGCATGGGTTTTCGTGGTTGGACTCAATTGCTTTTAGCGAAAAATTAAAAATCTTCAGAACCTTTTCCTAGCAATTGCAACTTCAAAACTCTTTCCATTTCACTGTACTTACGAAAAAACAAGCATTTGGTATGAAACTAACCTATTTAGTAATTATTTGATGACTGGAAATTGTGGTGAACTGATGGTGATAAATCATTTATTGTTTATTTTCAGACACCTTTTGCTAAATGACCTGTACCTAATTTAATCTGTTTCAATACAAATAAAAAGATTTTTCCCCATTTTTTATAAATTTGAAACTTATTTTATTTTAATTTTTTTTTATTTTATTTTAATTTTTTTTTTTGGGGGGGGGGGGGGGTAGACGCATGATTCGGTCACAGTTTGATGCATGAGATTTTCATTTTGACTCTTGGAAATTTTGACTCAAGGGTCATTGACTCTTGGCTTTTGGATGCTAATGAAAACCCTGCAAGGTAGTTAGAGTTATTGCAATTTGTTGTTTAACTTGTTTTACCAGTTAAGCTAAAACACTCCTGAAAAATTAAGCAAAGATCCCTATAATAGGGGTGTTGAAATGTGTACGTTTTAAAAAGGACCCAGGTGAACATGCAGACGGCTGATTGAGTTTCCTTAGCCAAACTTAGACTCCCTTAAAGCAAGTCTTGACCCCCAAAAATTTGGTTTGACCCCCAAAAACTTGGGTCAGGGGGTCATTGACCCCTCAATTTCAGATCCTAACACGAGCCCTGATTGTCCAGTGGAATGCACTGCCACCAGATGTTGTGATGGCAGCCGACCTAAACCAGTTCAGGTCTGCTGTCAGCACCGTCTTACACCAAAAGCCCTAAGAGTAAGAGCTGCCTCTATGTTTTCATCATTCTATCTAATCACCCTTCTTTTAACCAAATAATCAATCATTTATCATTATCACCTTTTATTCCTTAACTTTTCTTATTTCTTTTAATTTGGCACAGACGTGCAGCTGCCCAAAGTTACCCGCAAGGGTGTGAAGCAGTATACAAAGATAGATAGATAGATTAAATCAAATCCAAGCCCGTCTGGCACTGTGTAAATGGTAATCTCATTACAATAAACCTAAAGCAAGTGCTCTCAATAAGTGGGTGATTACTGAATATACTTCAAGAATTTCAATCTGGAAAATCAGATCTACAAAAGGTCAGAGATTCTAGGGAAAACAGCCTGTTATTTGACTCAAACAATTTATGTATTTTTCTTGTGACAAACAGGCCTTGAAGTGCTTTGTACACAAAGCTTTTCCAGATAGGATAGACTAAGATCAGCCAGTATAGATGTGCAGTCTGGTCACAGCCAATAGTATTTCTGTTTTCTTGATATGAATTACTGTATGAAAAACCTTGGTTATAATCAACCCAAAATTGACATTTTATTTTAAACAAAATCCAGCAGGATAAGGGTTAAATTCTTTCAGTTGTAAACCCTGATCATGGCTGGTCAGATGAAGAATGTTGAACTGGAGGATGAGTTTGGTGATCCACCTCCGTATGAGCCGACAACAACTACTGAGGGCGTGGAAGAAAAGAAAGGGTTCAATAAGGACTATCTCTTCTCAGCACCTGGAGCTCTTAGGGTCACTGAAATAGTAAGCTTATATACACTCCTCAAAACTCCTAAGCGGCCACTTGCCTTTTTGGTCATATGTTACAAATGCCACATGGTTTAGTCCCATTTTTTGCTTATAAAATGCAGCAAAATCATTTATGAAGTCAATAACAGAAAAATCAGTGAAATAATTTGACAAGAAATGTTTAAAAAATAAACAACTGTAGGAGTACCCTCGATTTCAAAGTTAACATTGGTGGGTGGGGTATTTTTGACATTTCTTGTTAGGATAAGGATTGTGTACAAAGTTGTGGCATTTCTTATTATTTCAAGAAGTCCTCAGACGTTGTGCCACTGATATCAGTACAAAAAGTTGATAGGATTTGCGTTTTTTATGTGTCGAAAAATTCAAATTTCTCTAAAAATTGTCTTTTTTGTGACTTTTGAATTTGGGGGTACATGCATTTAATTCTGTCTTTAGGACTTACTGATGCATGATTTTACAAAACAATCGGATAGGATGATGGCTGAATAGCCCCTCTTTAGAAAGACAAAGTTGACATTTCAAAATGAAAGCGAAAAATGTGTCAAAAATGGAGAAAGGTAGGGTGGCTGCTTAGAACTTTTGAGTAGTGTATATATAAATAGGTTTATAAAGTTACGAAGGGTTTGGGACTCAAGGTTGATAGGCCTTGGGTTTAAAGTCTTTCCCTGCTAAAGAACTTTTTTGCAGAAGAAAAATAATTATGTCTTCATTGCTTTTTTCACATTGTACAAAATAGCATTCAAGAGAGTAGTACAACAATTTGCTTTTGCTGCAAGTGGCTACATGTTTTGATAGTTGTTTATGACTTTACAATTGTGATTTGAGTGTAATTTTGCTCATCAAACTGTTACCCCCTTTGAAAACAGACTGTAAATTTGTCCTAATCTTTTTTTATGTCATTTTTTTACTTTTAAAGTCAGGCTTTTGCCTTTCAAATTTATTTTTATGCTCTAAGTGCATATCATCTCATTAAATTTCTCGATATGTATAATCATGAATCCTTGAGAACAAATAACTAATAAGAATTTCATTTCTTTGAAAACAATTTTTTTTATCATAAATGAGCCAGTTCAAGGCATTTCAATCAATGTCATATATCTACAAAGTCAAGACTCTGATCAGCCTATGCATTTGCGGTCAAATCAGTGTTTACACTTTACAACATGTCAGCAGATACTGAATTAAAGTTTCTATTGTCAATCAGCATTATAACATTGATGCTCTTCGTGGCTTTTGAAGCTGCTTAACCCTTTGCTGTTTAATCCCTGCTTTTTACGTGCCTGTGATTTTATGATTGAGAAAACGTTGTGGAAAAAAAGAAGAAATTGCTTCTAATAAGCAATTTCTTCTTTTTCCACACTATTTTTTCTACCCTACTGAATGGTTATTTTTCAAATTAAATAGACTTTTAATTTTCATATACAAAACCTTTGAATTTGGACAGGTCTAAAATTTTGTAAAACAGGAAAGGGTTAATGTTTACCATTCACATATTACAGGCACTGGGTTTCATTGCGTTCATATGTGTTGTGGCAGCAGGGTATGGAGGATCCGGTTTTGTCTTGTGGGTGACAGTATCAGGCTTCATCACCTCCGCCATTTTATTTTTCTTAATTGCCTTCCGTATCTACACACGATTACCTGGATTCTGGTACCTCTATGTAAGTCACATGATTGGGCTGTATGAGAAAAAATATCTAATGAGGTTGGGAGAATTGATCATTGTCGAGGCTCTGCTGAGACAATTAACAATTCCAACAACCAAGTTAGATATTTTTTCATACAATACACTAAGTATGTATTATATTTATCTTATAACCTCTATTTGCCTTGTAGATGTTTCTAACAGAAATTCAAGTTTCTAAAAAATCCCGCATTATCTCATTGTTCTAAAAATAACTATGTGATATCATAAAAATTATCATACGGTATGTTATCACACGGATATTTGTATAGTTATAAGGTAAAAAAGATAATCATTAGCATTACTTCAAATAGTAGTTAATTTTAGCCATTCAGGGTTATTTTATTGATACAAATGAAACAACAAACATTATTGGTTGAGAAAAAAACTTCGAAATATATTTAAGGATGCCCGCACATCCAATTTTTGGATTTTCTGCCATTACAAAAACATTTGCATTTCTGTTATAGTTCTAAAACTTTGAATCGAAATTCAAACTATGTTTTTGCATAGGATGTCAAAACATGTATAAATTTGTATAAATTCAATAATTTATTTTTTATGCCCTCAATTTTTGGAGGCATTTTTCACGATATATGTGTATTCTGAGAAAACGACAACCAAGTATTCAATGTTACTCCTTGCCTATATCTGTAGCTCTGGTAATATTTAGCTCAGCTGTTTATTGGATTGATTCATTGATTGATTGAATGGCGTTTAATGCCACCTTCAACTTTTTTTTCAGTTATATCGCTGCGGCTGGAGCACCTAGCAATGGTTTCCTTGTATTTCTCTCACCAGTTCAACCACCACATCCTAGCCCTGAGCTGCTATCTTACATAGGTCTTTGATTATCAACCCATTGGTAGGAGACAAATAGGTGGAGAGAATGAGTTCTGCCGTAGGGAATTGAACCCGGAACCACTTGCTTAACAGTCTGACGCGCTTCCGACTCTGTTTATTGGAGAAAACTAGAGGTATTGCTAAAGCCTTGGTGTTGTTGTCATGCTAAAACTTTGAAATTTTGTGATAACTCTGATTCTTCTGAAGGCATTAACATAAAATTGGCATAAAGTTCACTATCCAAAGAACAATCATACTATCAAGGGAGATAACTCTAGATGCACTTTTTGCAAATTATGACCCTTTTTCCACTCAGATTTTTATCCACCATCCAGCACTCAACAGCCTCGGGGGTAGTCTTTTTTTCTTCCATCCAACACTCAACAGCCGAGAGAAGGCACCTGTTTGCGATGCTCTTATTACCAACTAGGCTCAT
The DNA here is from genome assembly GCA_948146395.1 of Fragum whitleyi. NCBI lineage: Eukaryota > Metazoa > Mollusca > Bivalvia > Cardiida > Cardiidae > Fragum > Fragum whitleyi. The sequence goes on along the minus strand of OX411552.1, from coordinate 7,957,727 downwards.
GTGATAAAGAAAAACTTGATAACTGCTTGAAATGAATTTAATTTATACATAAAGATACAGAATGTATTTCACATTTAATTTTTAAACAGGTAAAAAAGTTTTGCCTGTCTTGGACAATGAGTTTGATAAAAGTCATTAACCTGTATATACACACACAATCTGGATATTTCAATTATATTCTGGCTTAATTATTTGCTTTAAACACTATGGTATTGAAATTTATCAACAATTCATGATATTCTAAGAAACTTATACTGTTTGTAAAATAAGTCTTTGAATGCATTATGTCATTTTACACTGTAACAAAAACACCAGGCTCCAGCTTTGAGGTTATACAACTTTTCTCATTCTCAACTGAGAATTTTCTCTAACTCAAAATTTAAATAAACATAAAAGATAATATTAATAAGTTGTTATTAATAAAAAAGTTGTCTTTTATATTCCTACATTTATAGCAGTATTATTATAGAATTATGGCATTAATCTCAATTTGAAATTTGAGTAAAATCTGATTTGAGAATGAGAAAAGTTTTATAACCTTGTGCCCAGATCTTATTTACATTTTCATTGCACAAGTGTTGTAATATCTGTGTAATATATAAATATATATTGTGCAGGTTTATTTCACTCTCAAGATAGATATATAATAATAATTCTTATTTGGACTATGGTGATCAGTGGTTGACACTAACTCCTGAGATTAAGGAGTCAATTGGACTCCTAACACATGAAATCAAGGATCCACGCTCAAAGTAAGGAGTCCAAATTTTCAGAATTTGGAGAACATTGTGGAAAAGAAGAAATTACTTTTTATAAGCAATTTCTTCTTTACCACAATGTTCTACCAAAGGAGAATTTTTTCCTCAAAACAATACAAGATGCAAGCAAATGTTTTCTTCAACAACATTTGTGCATTTGTATTTCAATATATACTATACTTGCAATTCAAAGGAGTCCAACTGGTAAACAAGGAGTCTGGGACTCCCGGACTCCCCTTAGTGTTGAACCCTGGTGATTGTCCTTTTTTGTTTTTGTTAGCTCCACTGGCCGAAGGCCAGCGAGCTATTGTCATGGCGGAGTGTCCGTGTGTGCGTCCGTGCGTGCGTCCGTGCGTGCGTAAACTTTTTCTTTAGACATCTTCTCCTCCAAAACCAATGGGCGGATTTTAACCAAACTTGGTAGAAATGATCCTTGGGTGGCCCTCTTCTTAAATTGTTCAAAGAATTTTGATTGGCCCCCAATTATGGGCGTGGCGTGGCATTTTTTCACTTGAAAACTTTAAAAATCTTCTTTTCCCAAACCATTGGGCCGATTTCAATGAAACTTGGCATGGATGTTCCTTGGGTGACCCTTTACTTTAATTAATCAAAGAATTTTGATTGGCCCCCAAATATGGGCGTGGCAGGACGGGGCTGATTTTGAGCCCGAAATCTTTGAACGACATCTCCTCCTGAACCACTGGGCCGTTTTCAATGAAACTTTAACAGAAAGTTCCTTGGTTGACCCTTTACTTAAATTGTTCAAGAAATTTTGATTGGTCCTTAATTATGGGCGTGGCAGGGTGGTGCCTATTTTGAGCCTGAAATCTTTGAATGACATTTTCTTCTGAACCACTTGGGTGATTTCAATGAAACTTTAACAGAATGTTCCTTGAGTGTCTCTTTTCAAAAATTATTTGCTAAATTTTGATTGGCCCATAAATTTGGGTGTGGCAGGGGGGGTTTATTTTGAGGCCCAAATCTTTGAGCGATATCTCCTCCGGAACCACTCGGCCAATTTCAATGAAACTTTACCAGAATGTTTCTTGTGTGACTATTTACTTTAATTGTTCAAGAAATTTTGATTTATTCCATAAATAGGGGTGTGGCAGGCAGGGCCTATTTTCAGCCGGAAATCTTTGAACAACATCTTCTGAACCTTATGTTTTAATAAGATGGTTAAAGGGTTGCGAGGTCATGATCTGTGTGATATGATGTCTGTATTCAACATGTTTAATGTAACCACTTCTTCTTTTTGTACGGGTACCCAGACTAGTTATGTGTCTTTTGATAAACGTCACGAATCACTTATTGATCATGTATTTATAACAGATAACCTAGTGCAATCTATTTTATTATGTCACATAATTGCTTAAACTTATCCTCACATCGCCCTATTTGCTTGAGGTTGGGGGTAAGTGCATTTCAGCAGCCTGGTCATGTCGATCCTTTAAACAAACCCGTAAAATGGTCCAAAGTATCCGAAACACAAATACTTGATTTTCAATTAACCCTCCACACTATTCTTAAGAACTGGGTAGATGCATTGCCTACAGATAATATTAAAATTTATATTGATAATCTTTATCAGTGTATAGTAGACAGTGTACAGGAAGCGTCCGATTCAAAATTACCACATTCTATTTATCGGTCATATCTGAAGCCTTACTGGTCTACCGAATTGCGTAAACATCATGCAAATATGAGAAATAAACGCAAGGCGTGGGTTCTCGCTGGTAGGCCTAGGGGAGATAACTTTACAGCTTATTCTGAGTATAAGAACGGTAAGCGTACTTTTCGTCATTCGCATAGGTTAGCAAGCGAAAATTATTTACAGCAAATAAATGCTGATATTGACAGTGCAGCTGGTATCGATTCACCTCTGTTCTGGTGATTATTTAATACAAAGCGTAAACAAACAAATGGTTTGACGAGTAATGAAATTTAAATCAATAATTCTGTATATCGAAATTCTGCAGATATATGTCGAGAGTGGGGGAACTTTTTTGCAAAATTTTACTCCGACACCGACAGTGAATCATACAACCAAGGTCATTATGACTTTATCTCCCAATGTGTCTCTAAAATTGAAAATAAACCTTCGGTGGTCAACGAGGATCATATCCTAGAAGAAGAATTATCGTCTGCTCTGTTAACGCTCAAACCCAGCAAAATGTGCGGTTTAGACAATATTTGTAATGAACATCTCATTCATGGTGGTCCAATGTTAAAGCATTACATTACTCATCTATTTGATTTAATGTATTGTTTCAACTATATTCCAGTAATACTCAAACACGGTCTTATTTTAACACTGTATAAAGGGGGAGGCAAACCGAAGAATGATGCTAATAGCTATCGTGCTATAACACTTTCTTCTTGCATTTTAAAATTGTTTGAAAAGGTTCTTTTAGTCCGGTTGCAAACATCAATTACCAAACCGCTACATGACCTTCAGGGTGGTTTCCAGCCAAATATGGGTAGTCCAATGACTTCTTACATTTTAGCAGAAAGTATTAATTTCTGTAAAGAAAAACACACCAAATTATTTACTTGTTTTTTAGATGCACGTCAAGCATTTGACCGTGTTTGGCACAATGGTCTTTTCATTAAGTTGGAAAGACTTGGTATTGGACTTAAGCTTCTTAAAGTTGTGATGTCAATGCACCGAAACATGTACAGCAGAGTTATGTTTAAAGGCTATTTTTCTCACTGGTTCCCCGTTTTACAGGGTACCAGACAAGGAGGGGTCTGGTCGCCGTTTCTCTATTTAGTCTACATCGACGAACTTATCAATCAGTTAGTATCTAGCAGGCTAGGATTACAAATTCGAGGAATTAATCTTTGCGCTCCTTCATTTGCAGACGACATGGCACTTTTATCTCTCACCCGCAGCACACTGCTGGATATGATTAATATTTGATTGAATTATTCAAAGAAATGGAGATTCCAGTATAACTCATCTAAATGCTCAGTTGTTGTTTTTAGCGAGACTAAATATTCCTTCCGAAATAGGTCAAGGTCTTGGACAATGGGTCCAAATGTTTTAACCGAACAGGAAAGTGTCACCCACCTTGGTATACTGTATAACAAATATTCCGCGGTGTCGGGCATAGTAAAACATGTAGATCGCAAACTACGCGGTTCATTCTTCGGATTAGTGAAAGATGGTTTACATCGTAACGGGCTTAACCCATTAACTAGTTATAAGATATATAAATCTGTAGTATTACCTAGAGCCCTGTTTGGTTGCGAATTACTTCCAGCCCTCTCCAACCGTGATACGCTAACCCTTGAACAGTCTCATAGATTGTGTCTAAAACACATACAAGGTTTACGCACGAGATCGCGTACAGATGTCATACTAGGCTTATTAAGCGCCTTACCGTTAGAAGCTCATATTGATCATTGATCAAAGGAAGCTTAACTTTATTGGTCAAATGTGCAGGCTGGAGAGGGATTGTGCGGCTAAACAGCTATTTCTCTATAGGCTTTGTTCTTATACTATTTTTTCATCTAACAAAAGCATTGTCTCTGATGTCATGAACATTTGTTCTAAATACGACTTACATCACGTGTTGGATTCTTATATCCAATCGGGCTCTTTCCCAAACAAACAAACATGGACTCAAATGTATTCCTCCAAGGTTAAAAGTCATTTCGTCAGCGAATGGAACCTGAGAACATCTGCACCTGAATTTACCTTGTACAGACGGATTCAAGTACACATTTTCTCAGGTCCAGTGTGGTTTCTGGGTAGTACACACCCGTGTCTGCTAAGTGATTGTTTCTCACTTGCACAGCTAATATCGTATCTACCTCTTTTTATTCCAGTATGTTCTCGCTGTGTTCGAAACGATATTAACAGTAATGTCACTTAACATATAATCACAGAATGTTTAAGTCTTATTGGATGTAGAATATCTTTTGATTGTACTATATATGATAAATTTGGTGTGGATGTATTTAATTATTTAAAAAGTTTGAACTTTGATTGTTATGTTGAAGCTATTTTTGGGTTAGATAACAACCTTATTGCAATGTTAGGCGTAAATATTGGCAATTTTATTGCTACAGTGCTGAAATTTTTGGACAAATGTTGGAAGTGTTATAATTCAGCTTAAGTTAATGCGTTTTTGTTTAGAATGACACAGAGTTGTCCATTTTGACTATCGTTTGTGTTGTTCTAAAACCTCGAAATTACAGCTTGATTAAGTTTACATACGCGAGTTTCTTTTAGAACCACACAAACACTGTATCTATCAGTAAGTTAACTGATCACCTTTAACTGATTTGTCCCTTTCCGGATAACTTTTCTTTTCGTTTCGGATAAGTTTTCTAATTCAAGGGATTGCAAATACTACCACTGTATGTGACTGTATTTTTATGCCCCCGCATCGATATGCCCCCGCATCGATAGATCGGGGGGCATATTGTTTTACTCATGTCCGTCTGTCTGTCTGTCTGTCCATCCGTCTGTCCGTCCGTCTGTCCGAAAACTTAACCTTGCCAATATCTTCAAGCCTATTCAAGATACAAAGCTAATATTTGGCATGATGATAGATCTCAATGATCCGCATCCGCTGATACCAAAGTCAAGGTCATGTGACAAGGTCAAGGTCATCTGTCAAGGTCAAACGTCCGAAAACTTAACCCGAAAACTTAACCTTGCCAATATCTTCAAGCCTATTCAAGATACAAAGCTAATATTTGGCATGATGATAGATCTCAATGATCCGCATCCGCTGGTACCAAAGTCAAGGTCATGTGACAAGGTCAAGGTCATCTGTCAAGGTCAAACTTTGAAAAAAAAAAAACGCCGTTACGGGGGCATTAGTGTTTCACAAACACATCTTGTTTTTTTTTTTTTTTTGTCATAAACTTAATATTTACATCTTTTCCCTTTTCTACACTATCATATTTACTATGCACTATATTTGTCTGTCTATCTCCGAATCACTCTTCCTCATTCCTACTCATATGTACTTGTTGTTATATTATGTGAAATCTTGTTTGTTTGCTTTCATGTCCATGTAATTTTTGTATATATCATGTATCTTTAACTATGGAGGAAATAAAGAATAATAATAGGTTCATTGTGATTGAGTATTTTGGTGCAATATGGACCAGTTGAAACCAGTTAATCATTATTAAATAGGTCTTAGGAGATTTCGGGTTGTTAATGTATTTATTTAAAGTAAGCTTTATTTAATGAAAGTCTTAAGATTTTAAAGCCAGTGGAGCGATACAGGCCCTCTTGGGCCTCTTGTTTTATGACAGAATATTTGTTTTTTTGCAGGAGCTGATCTATTTGTTGTTGTACACTCTGAAATATTTTGTTGCCACCATTATATCTGCAGTACATGCTAAGTATATGACCAGCATAATGATGGCCTGTGTAAGTTGTTTTATTATCTAGGCCCAAGTCATTATACTTTTATTATTCTCCACTTAGAATTTCCTCAAACTTGGATTTCAAATAACTGTATGAGCATAATAAAAGATGATATTAATAAGGTGCTATTAGTAACAACTTGTTAATATTATCTTTTATATTAAATCATTTATTTAAGTGTTATTACAGAATAACAGATTTTGTGTTCACACAGAATTGATTGATTATCACACATTAAGATTTGAGTATATTCTTAGTTGAGTACAATTTTAGCTTGGCTGCTTTCAGAGAAAACCAGAGGTATTGCTGCAGCGTTGGTGGTGTTGTTGTTGTTGTCGTCGTGCGAAAACTTTGACATTTAGCCATACCTTTGGTTCTATTGAAGGCATTCACTTGGAACTTGGTACACATGCTCACTATCAAAAGAGCAATCTATACTAAAAGCTGAGTGCTGGCACCCATAGGCAATGCTTTTGTTGTTATTAAAAATATACTACATGTACTTATAATGCCAAAGTGGGATGAGTTGCAGAAGGCTTGGATGAAATGATGTTATTGTGTGAGAAAAAACAGGAAGCCATGAATAGGTACACCAAGTATTGAAATAAAAGTGTTATTATGTTGAAAGTGGTGTTAAGTCCCAAGCAAATAAGCAAAAAAATGTAATGACAGAAATTTTTTTTAGGGGGGTACTTTTTCCTTCCTTATATATAACCCATCACCGAAAAGGGACCATCGTTGATTCTGTAAAAAATATCAGAGAAAAAAATTGATTCAACCCAATCTAACCAGAGGTTACAAATTGAAAACAACTATATGTGATGGTAGAATAGTTTTTATACAGTATTGTAAAATCAGCTTAGTTAGAAAAGTTTCAATCCTTTTCATGCCTGCATCCACACAGTCTGACTAGGATTGACACTTTACACTATTTCAAGATGGTTGCTTTTTCGGCTAACAGGTCACATATTCTTTTATTACAGACCAATGGGTCGATAATCGTAGACCTATGTGGGATAGCAGCTGGAGGCTAGGAAAGGATGTAATGGTAGTATCTAGTGTAAGATATACCAAGAATCCATTGTTAGGTGCTTCAGCTGCCACGATATAACTGGAGAAATGTTGAAAGTGGCGTAAAACCCAAATTAAACAAACATTTAATTACAGATATTTTGTGGTGTTGCATTCTTCATCCATATCCTGGACGGTGTGATGGCGTATAAAAGATTCAAGGCAGCTAAAGAGGAACAAGAACGTCAAAAACAGACAGGCGAGGGGGCAGCTTCTAATAGGAGAGGAGAGAGCTTTTGTATCATATTCTAACAGTTTGTAAAACAATGCATTATGATAGCTCAGTGTCAAACATTTGTAACTGCCTATAAACATATAGGCAGTTACATCTGTTCAACACTTAGCCAAGGAATTATATTAGAAGCAGGGCAGGCTCATGTGTAATATTCTTACAGAAATTGTCTTTATATCAGAAAGGGAAAAGAGCTTTTGCATCATATTCTTAATGTTTGTAAACAACATTATCAATGTGAAACAGTTGTTACTTCCTTTTTAAAATATAGGCAGTTTCAACTGTTTTGCACTGAGCTTTTGATATACATGTATAGGAAGCAGGGCCAAAATATGTGTAATATTCTAAGAGCATTTGCCTCTATCTAAACTAAGGCAAAGCTTGAGGCAAAACAAGCTTGAAACATAAGTTAAAAAAAATTAACACAAAATAGGCAGCAACTTTTATTTGTTTTATTAGTCGGAGTGTCCCCCACCGGTTACCGGTTGGGGGACTATAGGTTTGCTTGATTCCGTCCGTCCATCGGTCTGTCCGTCCATCCGTCAGTCTATCCGTCACACTTTTGTCCGGGCTATATCTTCTAAACCATATGTGCTAGCAACTTCAAACTTGGTACACTTATAGATCTCATTGAGGAGAAGTGTCATGTTCAAGAACCGTTACTCTGCCACGTCCACTTTTTGAGTTATTGTCCTTTGTTGTTTTTACCCTTACATTCTTGTCCGGAACATATCTCCTAAACTATGTGTGCTAGCAACTTCAAACTTTGTACACTTATAGATCTTATTGAGGAGAAGTGTCATGTTCAAGAATCATTACTCTGCCACACCCACTTTTTGAGTTATTGCCCTTTGTTGTTTTTACCCTTACATTCTTGTCCGGATCATATCTCCTAAACCATAAGTGCTAGCAACTTCAAACTTTGTACACTGATAGATCTTATCAAGTACAAGTGTCATGTACAAGAACTGTTACTCTGCCACACCCACTTTTTGAGTTATTGCCCTCTGTTGTTTTTAGTCTTACATTCTTGTCCGGGCTATATCTCCTAAATTATAAGTGCTAGCAACTTCAAACTTTGTACACTAATAGATCTTATTGAGGAGAAGTGTCATGTTCAAGATCCATAACTCTGCCACACCCACTTTTTGAGTTATTGCCCTTTGTTGTTTTTAGCCTTACATTTTTGTCCGCGCTATATCTCCTAAACTATAAGTGCTAGCAACTTCAAACTTTGTACACTAATAGATCTTATTGGGGACAAGTGTCATGTTCAAGAACTGTTATTCTGTCACGCCCACTTTTTGAGTTATTGCCCTTTGTTGTTTTTACCCTTATATTTTTGTCCGGATCATATCTCCTAAACCATAAGTGCTAGTAACTTCAAACTTTGTACACTGATAGATCTTATCAAGTACAAGTGTCATGTACAAGAACTGTTACTCTGCCATGTCCACTTTTTGAGTTATTGCCCTTTGTTGTTTTTAGTCTTACATTCTTGCCCAGATCATATCTCCTAAACTATAAGTGCTAGCAACTTTAAACTTTGTACACCTATAGATCTCATTGAGGACTAGTGTCATGTACAAGAACTGTTACTCTGCCACACCCACTTTTTGAGTTATTGCCCTTTGTTGTTTTTACCTTTACATTTTTGTCCGAAACATATCTTCTAAACCATAAGTGCTAGAAACTTCAAACTTGCTACACTTATAGATATCATTGAGGACAAGTGTCATGTACAAGAACTGTCAATCTGCCATGTCCACTTTTTGAGTTATTGCCCTTTGTTGTTTCTATCCTTACATTTTTTCCCGTACTTATCTCCTAAACTATAAGCCCTAGCAACTTCAAACTTTGTACACTGGTAGATCTCATTGAGAAGAAGATCTAGTAAGTAAGAGATATATTATAAGAAAGGATTTTTTCATATCCGGTGGGGGACTCCTGTATTGCATCGCAATACGACATGCACTTGTTCAACATCAAATAACATATATATACGAAGAACTTCAACTGTTTAGCAGGTTTTGAAATTTTCAACCCACCACCATTCCAAAATATATTGAAGGGATTCAAGTAAGAAAAATTATCATTAAGAAATGAAAAATATGTGGAAAAGGAAGATATTGCTTTTACCAAAACTTTATTTTAGGATGTGGGGGATTTTTGCCCAAAATCTACACTATTATGAAATGCTTGGTATTTCATGCTCTTTGTTCATGGATAAAATCCCCTACTTATAGTGAAAATGTGGGGGTCTTTGGAAAAAGTGGAACAATTAAGACAACTTTTTCTTAAAATATTTTATTAAATTATATCTTTCAACATTATATTCTGATGAGTGAAATAATGTAGGAAATAGAATAATATGGCTTCTGTGTGTATTCAAATTATCATAATAAATGCAGCTTAGAGAATGGGAAAGATGGTATATATTATTGTTTTGAATTATCTCAAATAGTAAGTGTATAGCTGAAAGAAAAGTTTTAATTTCGTAATTAATCTTAAGAAGATATTGACATAGTTAACCCTTTTCCTCCTGTTCACAGCATATTCCTCTTTTACACTTAATTTTGGCAGTCAGTAAAAGCTAAGACCAGTCTGCACATAAATGCAGTCTGATTTTAGCCTAAACTTCCTGCTCCTTACTTATTTTTTTTTTTTTTTGAAGGGGGGGATCTTTGGCCAGACTTGTTGAAATATTTCCGCCATTTATTGGCAATTAAGTTTGAATGAAAATCTAAATTCATCAGGGCTTTTGCAAGCTTTTCGAATACAGGAATCAATGACCCCTTGACAATGAATTATAAGGGGTCAAAAATGCTTTTGAAGGAGGTCAACACTATAAAATGATTGGATTATAAATAAACATTTCTTGCTTATGCTGGCAGGCTTTTTTTTATTGTCTCAATCATATCTTTTTAAGAGATTCTGTCATTCATATGAACCTCTTATGAATATATGAATGGGCCAATTAATCTTAATATATCTATAATGTGCAGCAGTATCAAAACGCTATCAAAATGCAATACTGAAAATTATTGTTCAAAATAGGGTATTTAGAGATTTTGGAGGGTTAAAATCCTAGTTTAAGGGTCAAACAACAGCCCTTTTCATTAAGAAAAGATTTAATGTATCCGAATTGGAAAAAAAGGTAGGAGAAAGAAGGCATTATTATGTAAATTGAAAAAAAAAAATCACTTTTTAAAATATTTACTAATCAAAAATGTAAAGATTGCTAAGCTTTTGTGACAAAAAATGTCAATTTGTAAAGTTTTTGGGGGGGCTTAAAATATGTAAAAAAAAAAAAAAAAGAAAAAATGAGATTGAGTTTTAAAGCAGAACCTTTAAACTCATTTGAAAGAATAAAACATAGGTACAGATAAGAGGAGGTAATGCCAGTCTAAAATCTTTATTTCTCAATGAAACTCTATGTTGTGTGTTCTCTTTTAAATCGTATTAACAAGACAATTCAAATGAGTACCCACAACATAGAATTTGTGGATGTATTGTTAGAATAATTGTATTTGAAATAAAAAATACCCCCTTTATCTGTAGCTCTGTATTACAAAATAGTTTTACTATTTTGCATATAAGACAATTCATGTGTTTGTATTGTAAACTGATTGTTTGAGAACAATGTGAATTATGTGTAAATAGTTTTATGGTGTATAACACAACACACAGTGTTTCATTTCCATTTACTCATTGATGCATGGTACACATAGTTTTTTTACCTCCCCAAATTTATACCTGGTTTGGCAAATATAAATCATGTGCATCATGATACAATGTCAAATATTGGATTGTATACATAATGTACGAATAAAAAATAGAAATGAAATAAATGTAACCCTTAGAGATTATGTATGAAGGCCCTATTGCATAACAAAATGCTTATTTAACCCCTGTGTTTAGCTGCGCTCAAGATCCAAACACATGTTCGAAATTTTAAAAAATGTTACCCCGCTTTGCACCTGCATGTACATGCAAAGTGGGGCAACATTTCCTAAACGCTTTTGACTTCTGAATCCAGGGCTGTTTTGCACTTAATACTGGGTTGAATGAAGTTTTTGTTATGCATTTGGCCGCATTTACTCTGTAAAGTATGGTATCATGTTTGTATCTGTCTCCATTGTGTCTTGTTCGAGTGGCACAACAACAACAACAAAAGAAATTAGAATAATAAAACAAACAGTAAAACGTTGGAGGACTGCATAAAAGTAGAAATTCAAGCTGCAGTTACAATATTTAAGTCACCCTTCCACAAAAAATGTTTTTAACAAAATGGTGGGAAGTGATGGAGGTCAGCAATTTGACCTCCATCACTTCCCACCATTTTGTTACAAACATTTTAAATAAATGATTTGATTGGTTAATCAACAATTTGATTGACAGAAGTGATGTGTTAATTACCTAGGAAACATAATGAAGAGGGTTTGAAATTCTGACTCTTCTTATTCCTATTACATACTTTATGAAATTGGAACTTTTTTATGCGCCTATCAAAAGGCGAGACATATTTTGTGATCACCCATGGCGTCCACTTCTTTGTCCAGAGCATAACTCTTTCACCTTAAATTTGTTTGAATTGCAACTTTGCAGTTATGTTTCTGTCATGATAATGGAGTACAGTGCACAAGAGCCGTAACTCTACCTAAGATACAATGTAATTTATTTGGTATTTCCTTTTGTTGTCTTTCATTTTTAGACGCCGACGGTGGCAAACATTCTTTCCGATTAATTGTCTCTCACCAATGGGTTGATAATCATAGACCTATGTGAGATAGCAGCTGGAGGCTAGGAAAGAATGTGATGGTTGTACTGGTGAGAGAAATACCAGGAATCCATTGTTAGGTGCTCCAGTCGCGCAATATGAACTGAAATAATGTTGAAAGTGGTGTCTCACTCCATTTAATCAATCAATCAATTCATGCTTGGACATCCAGCAGTGTAACTGGTGTATCTTGTGACAATTTGACACCTTGTTTTATTATTCCTATTTATCCAAACATTTCTTTTTGACTTTCTTGTATCAAGGGGTCAGCTCAACACTATTGTAAATGACTATAAATGAATAGGCACTTACAATAGTGGTGCACTGACCCCTTGGTATGTTTTGTGTAAATTTTCTTCTTTGTATAATGTACAATATCTTTTAAACATGTTTCTATAATGAAATATTTTGCATGCTAAAAACTAGTAAAAAACATTATATCTTGAATGATTTTGATGATTAAGAATTTACATTCTCACTTATTTGCTTTTGCTGTTAGATTTACAAAATATGATCCTGTCTGATGCATTCTACATTTTTTAGATGTGTGTTTTAATATAAAAATTACTTGTCACATGCTCTATCTGAAATTAGTGCAGTGTGAAAAAAAATGTTTGGTTCATACACACAAGGTGAGAGTCAATGCTAAATGTCAATTGACAAATATTTTCCTTAGCAGTCTTTTAAGGATTGCTTTCAAAATAATTTGTTCCCCTTGGTCATTTATAGTGGCATGCACAAAAGTTTGCAAGGATACACTCAAAGTTAAGTTCAATCATTAAACAGGTTAAGTTGTAAATCACAGTCATCCATTGCACAGTTTCTCTTTTTAAGGTAGTGGACCCGTAATAGTTCTGCAATATTTCAGACCACATATTCTTTCACCATGTTTACCAAGGTTTCCTAATGAAATCATTAGGAAACCTCTGTTAACACTGTGAAAGTTCATTACCTCTGAGGCGTTGCAAAACTATTAGGGTTCCACTACCTTAAAGTAAAATTTTGACAAAATGGTGTTGTTCAGTGGACCATTTCGAATATATCTGACATGTTTTTCCAAGATAATGTGGTCCTATTTGCCCCAGTTCAATGAAAAAGTCACTTTGTGCTTAATATCATTGACAATGGCCCTGAGCAGACATATATAATACATATTTAGTGTTTTGTATGAATAAAAATATCTAACGAGGTTGGGAGAATTGATCATTGTCGAGGCTCTGCCGAGACAATTATCAATTCTCACAACCAAGTTAGATATTTTTTCGTTCAATACCCTTAGTACGGATTTTATTTATCTTATAACCTCTATTTGACTTATTTTCGTCAATGTTTCTAACTGAAATGAGAGTTTCTAAAAATAACCACATTATATTATTGTTCTAAAAATAACTATGCGATATCATAAAAAATATCATACGGGTTGTTATCACACGGATATTTGTATAGTTATACGATAAAGATAGAATTCGTACATGGGCATCCTTGATATATTTCTAGTTTGGAGTCTTTTTCCACTCACATTTCAAATTTGTGCAAGTTTCTCTGTCAGCAAATTTGACTGATTATTTATACCGTTCACAAAAAGTAGGGGATAATCTGTTAATCCATAAGCTTATTGTAGTTGCAAGCAATTTAGGACAATCTAACTTATTCTTGGTCGACCAGCAGTTGTCTCATGATAATGTGGTAGTTATGGAATTCCCTTTTCTGCTACACATATCCTAAAAATTCAGCATCTAAGAAGAGAGGGGTATAGCGCTTATTTTAACATGGCGTATGTTGTAATTGGATTCTTACTTTAGTTGAGCATCACTCCGAAAAAATTATTTGGTATTTATCTCTACCATGTATTCGCATCATATTTTGTTGGAATAATGTGAGGTCTAATGAAAGCTCACCGTGAGTGAGTCAATGGTATGCTGGAAACCAGAAGAACGTGAGTCCAGACTGCTGTCAAACCCTGCGTCTCATAGTCAGATATTGTCATGATATCAAACAATTGGCTTCTTAGTTGATGATTAAAAAACGGGGCCCTGAAGATGTATGGGTGCCCAAGCTGACCAGAATACCACAAATCAAACTTAAAATATCCTCTACTTTTTGTGAACAGTATATTACTTTTATGTTCTTACCCTAGCTACCATAAGTAAATCTTAGTGAAAGGACTGTCTGCACAACATGCTCAATGTGAACTTTGAGGATCACCCCGTGTCTGTCATCCATTGTTTGTCTGACGCTTTCTTTAAACTTCTCTAGAACAGTTTCAAAGGAACTTAGCAGGATTGTTTCTTGAATAAGCCTCTTTAACAATTTTTATTGGATCATAAATATGGGTTGGGCAAGGTTTCACTGTGAATTCTTCAAACAACATCTTCTAGACAACTGGGATCATTTCAATGAACCTTTCCCAGAATGTTCCTTTGGTGACCCTTTTCATGAATTTCTGATTGGCCAATACGGAAGGTGAAGCATTTCACAGGACCAATTAAATTGAGGTGACTGGTTTGGGGCATTCTTACCCTTTTGTTTAGTGTCTATATAAAGCATATAGTTAATTGACTGTTCAGTCTTCAACTATTTCTTTTGTCTCGTACATTTTCATCTATCAATGGCAAGCATCTGATTTTTTCACTACGTTTTGGACTCAACTATATTATTAACAAATTAACAAACAAACTCACAGTGTAACAAAATTATTTTATGTATAAAAGCTTAAAAAAAAGCAAGACATAGTTGACTTTTTAGCTCACCTGAGCACATCGTGCTTAAGGTGAGCTTTTGTGATCATTGAATGTCCGTCATCCGTCGTGTGTCGTCAGTCGTCTGGCGTCAACAATCTTAGTGTTTACACTCTAGAGGCCACAAATATGACCAAATCTTCATGAAACTTGGTCTGAATGTTGGCCAGGTCACAAGGATGAACCCTATTGAAAATGGGAAGGATTTGTGCCATATTATGGGAAAAGGGGCCTTAATGACAATTTTCTTGTTAACACTCTAGAGGCCACAAATATGGCCCAATCTTTATGTAATTTGGTCAGAAGGTTGGCCAGGTCATAAGGATGAACCCTGTCAAAAATGGGATGGATCCCTGCCATATCACGGGAAAAGGGGCCTTAATGACAATTTTCTTGTTTACACTATAGAGGCCACAAATATGGCACAATCTTTATGTAATTTGGTCAGAAGGTTGGCCAAGCCACAAGGATGATCTCTATTGAAAATGGTAAGGATCTGCCATATTACGGGAAAAGGGGCCTTAATGACAATTTTTTTGTTTACACTCTAGAGACCACAAATATAGCCCAATCTTCATGAAACTTGGTCAGAATGTCGACCAGGTCACAAGGATGAACCCTATTGAAAATGGGAAGAATCCATGCCATATCAAGGGAAAAGGGGCCTTAATGACAATTTTCTTGTTTATGCTCTAGAAGCCACAAAAATAATTCAATATTCATGAAACATGGTCAGAAAAATGGCTAGGTCACAAGGATGAACCCTATTTAAAATTGGAAGATCCATGTCATATCACAGGAAAAGGGGCCTAAATGACTATTTTCTTTTTAGAGGCCACAAATAAGGCCCAATTGTCATGAAACTTGGTCAGAATGTTGGCAAGGTCACATGAAACTTGTTTAGAAAAGGCTAGAAATTTATGCAGCGATCATAGAAATAGAGTAATGTCTTGCTTTGAAATATTTAATGATCATTTAATGATCTTTTAAGTATTTAATTTTGCTCAGGGAGAAGTCAAAGAGACGAAGGTGAGCGATATAGGACCATCATGGTCCTCTTGTTTTACAATTAGTCTCTAAACTTGTTCATCTGGTTGTAAAAAAGGAATTGTTTGTGAATGGGTTAGAGAAGCAGTCACTTGTAGACCTCAGTATTAAAAGCTTTGTGTTATTATGTACATTGTATATGCTTTTTGTGAATATGTATACATTATTTTGTATTTCAAACTTTAAGGCTTTTAGATGAATTATTCATACAACTGTTGAAAGACAGGACATGGGATGTGATCACCCATGCCAACTACTTAACCCTGCTGTTTAATCCCTGCTTTTTATGTGCTTGTGATTTTATGATTGAGAAAACATTGTGAAAAAAGAAGAAATTGCTTCTGACAAGCAATTTCTTCTTTTTCCACACTATTTTCTACCCTACAGAATGGTGATTTTTCAAATTAAATCCATTTTAAATTTTCGTCTGCAAAACCTTTGAATTTGGACAGGTCCAAAATTTTGTAAAACAGGAAAGGGTTAAGGCAGCATCCACTTCTTTGTCAGAAGTGTAACTCTGTCAGCTTATGTCTGATTGACTTGAAACTTGGCAGTTATTATCCCCCGCCGAAAAATTTTTCGGGGGGGATATTGTTTTTGCCATGTCCGTCCGTCCGTCCGTCCCTCCGACATTTGTTTCCGCGCTATTTCTTGAAAACTATAGACCCGATTTCAATGAAACTTGGCACACAGCTTCACTACGATGAGGACATGCGCATATCGTCGGGGTTACCCGGTTCGACGGTCGAATTTAGAGTTACTGCCCCTGACTGTTTAAGCCATATACATACATAGTGATATTCGTTTCCGCGCTATTTCTTGAAAACTATAGACCCGATTTCAATGAAACTTGGCATACAGCTTCACTACATTGAGGACATGCGCATATCGTCGGGGTTACCCGGTTCGACGGTCGAATTTAGAGTTACTGCCCCTGACTGTTTAAGCCATATACATACATAGTGATATTCGTTTCCGCGCTATTTCTTGAAAACTATAGACCCGATTTCAATGAAACTTGGCATACAGCTTCACTACATTGAGGACATGCGCATATCGTCGGGGTTACCCGGTTCGACGGTCGAATTTAGAGTTACTGCCCCTGACTGTTTAAGCCATATACATACATAGTGATATTCGTTTCCGCGCTATTTCTTGAA
This sequence comes from Fragum whitleyi, assembly GCA_948146395.1. NCBI lineage: Eukaryota > Metazoa > Mollusca > Bivalvia > Cardiida > Cardiidae > Fragum > Fragum whitleyi. The sequence goes on along the minus strand of OX411552.1, from coordinate 7,940,546 downwards.
AACTATAGACCCGATTTCAATGAAACTTGGCACAAAGCTTCACTACAATGAGGACATGCGCATATCGTCGGGGTTACCCGGTTCGACGGTCGAATTTAGAGTTACTGCCCCTGACTGTTTAAGCCATATACATAAATAGTGATATTCGTTTCCGCGCTATTTCTTGAAAACTATAGACCCGATTTCAATGAAACTTGGCACACAGCTTCAATACAATGAGGACATGCGCATATTGTCGGGTTACCCGGTTCGACGGTATTTAGAGTTACTGCCCCTGACTGTTTAAGCCATATACATACATAGTGATATTCGTTTCCATGCTATTTCTTGAAAACTATAGACCCGATTTCAATGAATCTTGGCACACAGCTTCACTACAATGAGGACATGCGCATATCGTCGGGGTTAACCGGTTTGATCGTCAAATTAAGAGTTACAGCCCCTGACTGTTTAAGCCATATACATACATAGTGATATTCGTTTCCACGCTATTTCTTGAAAACTGTAGGTTGATGTAGATAAAAGATAACCTGTACCTAAGTTTGACATTAACTTCATTGACAATGAAAATTTGTTCGGCGGGGGATATCAATTCAACGAATTTGCTTGTATTCCTCTTATGGTAACAGAGTGCAGTTTTTAAGAACCCTTACTCTAACTTGTATAATTTTTAAGTTACTGGTCTTTCTTTAATGCTTTTTGATGGTTTATTAAGAAATAACGGTAGATTATCACTTAATAATATCACTGCAAAAGCTGTGAAATTATCAAAAACTTATACCCTGCTTTTGTGCATTTCATCCTCTCTGAAGTTATCTATGCGGACTGAAATAAGTGACGTAAAATGATGCACTTTGCGAAAATATGTCTTAGAAATTTCACATTTTGTTTCAATTTTGCGATAAATAAATAGTATAATTGTTTGTTTTTCGAGTAAGATCGATTAATATTTCATTTTGTGCACAACAAAAGCTATAAATCTTTTGTTATTCACTCAATGAATATAAATTGATCCTACACTGAATCAAACGATTATCCTCTATTTTCTTTTGTTGTTTTTCATACTTGGACATCCAGTGTAATAGGTGGATCTTGTGACAATTTGCCACCTTGTTTATTTAAGATTGTTAAAGACTTGCTTTGCATAAGCAAGTTGCATCTGAAATTTATGATTTAGAGCATTTCAAGCTTGAAATGCCCATAATATAAGTTATTTTTAGAAGTAGAGTGAATGTAAAATAGTTATCTGGGAGCAGTATTGATATATAGTATGAACCTGTACAAGACATTTCCAACTATTTTAAATGTGTTTGACGGGCATGCATTGAGCAGCATGAAAATTCACACAGTGATTTAATAACTTTCTGCTGATTGTCTCAAGGGACATGAAGCTTGGCTATGTAAAGACCTCAAGGTGAAATTGTCGCTCATATCTTTTGGTTGATTTATATTATTACTGGTCCATGATAACTACAATAATTGTGTTTCTGGACAAAAAAAGCCTCTTGTGATATGTCCTATATAGCAAGAGTGAAATAACCCTGTTGGAAATTTTTTATATTACACAGATGTTATTACACTAGTGTAATAATTTGAAAATGAGTTAAGAATGAACAGCAACATTGTATTTTCATTGTGAAAGTGACATCATAATGCTTTCGCTGACGTCATTCTGCAAACATCAATATATGTTTCGCAGAAAAACTTGAATTCCTGGCTTAATAACAAAAATTATGGTCATATTACAAATAGAATATCAAAATTGCGCTTATTAAGTACCAAATTTATTTAACTCTTCATTTAAAACAGATAAAAACTCAGCAAAACCTTGATTTTATCTGTTTGTAGATGACTCATTTAACTGATATGGTATTCAACGACCACTCATTCATTATCCTCTAAATCTATTACTATTCATTTTATCCTGAAACTGTTACAGTTAGATAGACTATTTTTATAGCAGTAACTGACATTTTGCAGCTGATTTTTACTAGCTCCACTGTTTTTTGGAGAGAAACCAGGTAAAGTGATCATCTTGGTGTTGTTTGCATTGGTGTTGGCATGCCAAACTTTAACCTTGGTCAGGTCTCTGTTGTTGTTAAGGATAAATTCATGAAACTTCTTGTGTGTGTTCACTATTATGCAAGGTATACAGACTATCAAGGGGAATACTCCGAAAACATTTTTGTAAGAGTTATGCCCCCTTTTTTGACTAAGTTTCTTTAAATTGTCCATCACCTTCAGTCGAGCATTGGCAGCGATAGGTGGTGCTCTTATTTTGCTTTATTTTTGAGTTTATATAATGCATTATCTTGCTATATAGCATATCTTTTGGTACTTAATAAATATGGTATAAATAATAGGCTTAATTAAAACTTTTAAAAACTTGTTTGCAAATAAATGTAATACATGACTCTTCCAGGAGATATTACACCTAGCAGAGGAAAATGAGACCTGGTATTTTAAATGAACATGGCCCCCAGTTGTATAAAAGATAACCATTGGTTTCATTTTAATGGGAAGTTAGTTTTAGCCAATCAAGTTCGATGTTTCAATGTTATAAATTGAAACAACAAACCTGATTTGCTTAAATTAATTTGCGGTCAAAATTTAACCAATGGTTTTGTTAATGCAACTGGGTCCATAAAGTTAAATAACTATTCTAGGGTCAAAAATTTGGAAAGAACAAACAGTTTAGAACCTGTCCAGCTTGCATATTCTTTGCAGACTGACAATATTGTGTGCTTTCTCTCTTGATCCTCTTTTTGTTAGACAGGTCACGTGTCTTTAAATCAAACTATTCTAGACAAATTGACAGTATCAGCATATTGAGATGATGCTGGTTGGGGATTTTTTCCCAGGGGGTCAACCAATGATATGAAATATCTATCTATGTATACTACCTTACTCCCATTTTGATTAATACTGGCAGGTGAGTACAGGGTTTGACATTAACTACTTGGTAAAGAAGAAATTGCTTTTGACAAGCAATTTCTTCTTTTTCTAAAATGTTTTCCATATGGTAATGCAAATTTAAGTATTGGAAAAGCAATTCTTTATCAAAACTGGACGGATTTGATATTCTTATTTCTTCAATTTACAACAGGGCTGAAGGACCTGCAGCATTGTGACATCTACAGTCCTCACTAATACCTCCTAAAACCCACAGGTATTAGTGTCGATCCCTGTGTGTATGTCAGTGACTGAGCATTATGTTCTTGTTGCAACTTGATCTGTTCTGTAGTTATAACATTTTGCACACCCACTGACCATGAAAACTTTCATTTCCAGATTTTCCTAACATGATGATCACAGTTTCCCAAAATTTCATTTGGGGAAGGGGGTGTCTGGGCTTCCTTGGACCCCGTCCCCCTCTGGATAGGTGAATGAACAATAGGTTGTTATGATACACTTACTTGCAGGTCAGATATTGATAAAATAATACTATTTGTAATATGAATTTGTACATGTATACATATATTTGTATATTGTGATTTATTCTATACAAAACCGCAAGATCTGAAGTTTGAATAAAATTTATTTGTAGAACAAATGTAGTTGTGTACTTTTACTTCTTAATTCCAGGTTGGGTATTTCTCCAATGAATCACCGAAATATATACCAGTGTAGGGTACTCTGTCCCCTTGGTAACCTGTCCCAAGGGACAGATTACCCCGGGGACAGACTACCCAAGGGGATATGTTACACTGATACACTGGTATAATATACACTGGACTTGTGTTCGTTATTTTTACCATAAAGTGAAATTTAAGACCTTATCAAAGCGACCAAATTTCAGATATGTCCAAGTTGCTCTTGAGTACTTATTATTTAGTAAACCTTGACATTTGAAATCTCTATCACCAAACCAATCGATGCTAGTCAACACTTTTTGATGAGAATATTTAGACAAAACTTTAACCCAACTCTTTTGTATGCCTGTCAAAAAAGGTGTATTTTGTGAACACCTGTGGCATCTCTCGCCTAGGCAACTAACATTTAGGCGTCAGCAGGCGAGATGTACCTTCAAGCCAAATATGAACATGGTATCTCAAGTACTTTTAAAAATGTTACAGGAAAATATTTAGTTTGCAGGTTAAGTTTTTAGAAAGACAGTTTTCAGAGAGACAGCAGTAAATCAATATGCTCCTGATCCATTGGGGGCATATACAATTGTTCGATCAATCAAAACAACCATTTAAAATGGGATGACTTTTGAAGTTCATCATTTTGTTTGAAATATTTTCATAAAATGTTTAGGTTGTCGCCTCCAAATATTTGCTGTTTCTTTCATGTTCATGACCATATAGATGGCTCAGCTGTTACAGTTATAACTGCCTATAAACACAAAGGCAGTTACAACTGTATCACGCTGAGTCCTCAATATATTTTGCGGATTAACAATGTTACAATATCTAAGGGGTGTGTCGCAACAAAGGTCAAGGGGCCAGGCTAGTATTCAATAAATATTCACAATACGACAAATGATTCAAAGTTTTTTAATATCAATATTGCATGACCTCTTGGATGGAAATAACAGATATTAATAGACATGTATATCATTTGGTTATAAATCGAATCACAACTACTAATATGGTTACAAAACTTTTATCATAACCCATATAATTTCAAAAATATCGATCACAGGAATTTTCAGCATTTTTTATTGCAGGGGTGTGGAATTCCCATGCCTGACTGGTTTTTCCTACCTGCAGACAAGACTTGGTACATTTTTCAAGACCACTTGTCTATTGACAAGTAAATACAAGGGCATACCTTGAATTCTACTAAATTGATCAAAGAGATTAATTGGCCTAATGTTTTTATCAAAGGTTAGAAAACACTGTTTTTAATGAAGAAAATGCTGGAACTCAGCATTTTCTTCTTTTAAAACAATGTTTTCTGAAATTTATCCATACTCTCTTTGTGCGGATAAGTTAATTGATCCTAGACAAGAAGAAAATCATCTTTTATTTGTCCAGGGACAAGTGATGAAAATATGTATTTCCACACCCCTGCAGTATAGTCAGCGCATTATCAACCCTTGTCATGCTGAATCCAGAATGTTCCTGCTTTAACAGAAGGTATAGATAAAGATCAACCTGCACAATTGGGCAGACTGATCTTAGTCTATACCACCTGAAGTTCAATTTCAAACCAGAAAAATTTTAAGATAGTTTTTTCAAAATAAATACTGACTCAGTGTTTCCAACAATTTGATTTTATGGCAATTTTGCCGAGGTTTTTATTCAGTATTATAAGGGTATTATAAGGGTTAAGAGCAATTTCAATCATTTGGCACAAACCCTAAATGCAATGTGAATTTTCAACTGAATGGTATTGAAGGGACGATTCCAAAGGGTACCATAATGAAGGGTTAATTGAAGAAATGATAAAGTAAACCGTTCTTATACTGTTCACAGCAATTTCCTGATGCATAAAATCCATTGGAAGACAGTAAAGATCAAGATCAGCCTGAAAAGGCATACAGTCTGATCCTAGCCTACGCTGTCAACTTTCTAGTCAACAAGAAATGTTTGTAAAACATTTATGCCCCCTATAAAAGCAGGTCAATAGCCTTTTCTTTGTCAATTTAAAAAGAGCAATAACTCACAAAATATGATGAGTAGAGTTATGATTCTTATGCATTGCACTTCTTCTCAATGAGATCTCATCTACAGGTAAATTTTCATGATTCTAGCTTGCAAAATTTTTGATATATTCTCCAGACAAAAAAAATGGTCCCATATGGTTAAATTCTAAATAAACCTTTTACTCTCAAACTTCCTGTCAGATTTCATCTGAACTTCACGGAAATTGTTCTTGGGACATTCTCTTTCAGATTTCCTCGTACAACCCTGCTTGGGCTACATACACATATTCTATGGGAAGATGAGTTACCGAAAGATCTTTTTAACCCTTGTCATGCTGAATAAATTTTGGCAAAAAATTCTCATCAAAATCAAAGGGCAAAAAGCTCCAAAAGTTACCAACTGTAGGTCATTTTTTATTTGAAAAATTAAATCTATTGACAACTCTGGTTAGAGATCTAGAAACAGGTGGAGTAGACTAACATCAGACAGCACATATGTGTAGGATGATGTTAGTCTATAGTTCCTGCCATAGCAGGAATATTCTGGGTTCAGCAGGACAAGGGTTAAAATCTTTTTCTCTAAAACTTCTAATCCGATTTCAACCAAACTTCATTGAATTGATCCTCTCAGATTTCTTTGTAAAATTCTTGTTGGGCAATGAACATTAGTACTTAAGGATTTCACATCCGAGAAAAAGGGACCTAAAGGGAGAAATAGAAAATGTTAAATGTCTGAAACCAGGCATAGGATATGAATGATTTTGTGTAGGACTGTATTTAGTCAATAATAAAGGTAAAAATATGTCTTTTTTGGGCAGAGGTTATTTTGTTTATAATAAATTTTATTATCTAATACACTTGAAACTTTGAAAATAGTTTTCTCAAAACCTAAATGATGGATATCAAAAAAATTTCACTGGAATGTACATTTAGTGACACATAATCAGACTGCACAAAATTATTTTGATTGGATGAAAAATATGTAAGAGGCAGGGGTCAATTTTCTGTATGTTATTTATCAATCTTGAATTTTTATTTGCAGAAATATTTAAGCTTGTGACACTTAAAACACTTATTTTGCTGTAATAAACATTCATTTATTCACTTAAACTCTTGAAAAATCATTTCGATAGATTCAGTTTGTTTGAATGGGTTTTAATGCAGCTTTTAACATTATTTCAGTCATATCACAGTGGCTGGAGCACCTAATGGATTCGTGATAGTTCTCACACCAGTACAACCAATACATCCTTTCCTAGCCTCCAGCTGCTATCAAACATAGATCTATGATTATCAACCCATCGGTGGTACACAAATAGTCAGAAAGAATTGAGTGCTGCCGTCAGGGATCGAACCCAAGACCTCTAGATTGACGGTCTGATGCGCTACCAACTGCACTACGACGGTTGCCCTTCAGTAGATTCAGACCCGTTGTGCATATCAGCTACTCAAGCAGCTCAGTGAGAAATTTACTGACTTATTTGTACCATTACAGTTGGAAGCAAACCTAAGCTCAGTTAGAAATCTTTTTAAATCTGACTTATTTGTACCATTACAGTATAAAGAGCATACCTAAGCTCAGTTAGAAACCTATTTACATCTGACTTATTTGTACAATTAAAGTATAAATAGCAAACATAAGCTCAGTTAGAAACCTATTTTCATCTAATTTATTTGTACCATTACAATATAAAGAGCAAACCTAATTAATGCCTAGTGTCAGAGAGAATTGACATGTCAAACCCATGAAGTTGTCCAGATTAGGGTTAAGTTTACAGAGGAACACAAGTGAACAGTGAAGTCTAACTTGCACACCTTTAAATCCATGTTGATAAACTTCTATCATAAATTTTGTGCTGAAAATTCACATACGGAAAGAAACATCAAATGGATTTATCAGCCTGGGGCAAGCACCAGTGACATTCTTTCCAGAAACATTCACAAATTGATTGCTCAATACAAAATATCAATTTATATTTTGACTGCAACATGTGACGTCACATATAAAGAAAACAAGTTCATACTAAATTTTTATCCTTTTTCAGTCTATCAGAATTCTGTGGAAAATATTGCGACACATATTTCCAATAATCCCGATGTTAAAACGAAAATTTTTGAATGTTCCATTTTACTCAATTGAAACCTGGAATCTCAGAAAGGGCCATCAAAGTGGTACACATAATAATTTAAGATTTCTGTAAGCAGGGAATATTTTGCTACAGTAGTGATTATTGAAGTTTAGAATCAATTGTGTCTTATATGCCTTAACCACATTTTTTAGGCTTTTCATGCATATTTGTTAAGATGACCAATAAAACACTGCAAAGCTTAGAAGCTAAATGCATCAGCAATAGTGAGTTGCTCACCAAAATGTTTATCTAACAGTGATTTAGCCTCCTCATATGCATCTTCTGTACCTAGCAAGAAGAAATTTGATACTACTTCTGCTAAAAGCCTGTCTGCAGAAAGGTCATGTGGCAAAGTTTTGCGTTACAAGGAAGGTTTGTCAGATTTGTAAACAAAAGCATCCAACAGATTTTCATGGAAATTACCTGTCAGATGGTCAGAGTAGGTGTAAAAAAATTAACCCTTTGCTGTTTAATCCCTGGTTTTTACGTGCCTGTGATTTTATGATTGAGAAAACATTGTGAAAAAAAGAAGAAATTGCTTCTGACAAACAATTTCTTCTTTTTCCACACTATTTTCTACCCTACTGAATGGTTCTTTTTCAAATTAAATCCACTTCAAATTTTCGTCTGCAAAACCTTTGAATTTGGACAGGTCCAAAATTTTGTAAAACAGGAAAGGGTTAAGTGGAGAGCCCTATGTGTCCGGCCACAAATTTACTAGATTCTTCCGGTCTAAGCTTCTCATAAATCATGTCTAAAAAGAGAGCACCTGACTTGTGCATCTCTGGATTCCACTTAGTCTGAAACTACTTTTGTTCATGATAACAATTGTGAAGCGCTAGGCTTGACAGGTACTGAAGTCAACATTATGTTGTCAACAATGTGTGTAGAGAATCTAGAAGTACCTAGTCGAAAAGTCTAAGGTCTTGAAGTTCTGGGTTATAATAGTTCTGTTAACATGTCTCTTCCAAATGCATACACCAGACAGATCATGCCAACACACAGTGATCACACCCCTACATGTTAAATTAGCAAACATTAGTGTCATTTTGATTCTATTTTGAATAAGATTCCGTTATTGTTATATTGTGAGGTGGATCTTCTTATCAGGTGTAATTGTTCTCAGGCTCTCCTTCCCAGGCAGGTGATTGCTCCTGGGCTTAAGGTTATAAAACTTTTCTCAGGCTCAGCCGCTCAATTTTCTCAAATTTCAGTTGAGATTAAAGCCATAATTCTGTTTCATTACTCATTCAAATGTATAAACACAAAAGATGATATAAATAAGTTGTTATAAATAACAACTTATTAATATTATCCTTTATTTTCATACATTTATTTAAATTTGAAATTTGAGAAAATTGAGCCTGAGCCTGAGAAAAGTTTTATAACCTGGGGCCCTGATAAAAAATGGGCCTTTTGCTCAAAGAGCCGATCTTGGCTGGGGTATCATTGGTATTGTTGAGCAGGATTCAGATTCAGATTTTTAGAGAGTCATAAGGTAGTAGTATGTTAAGTTGGTCCTTCCTTAGTTCAAAATGGAGTCTTTGTTGACCATGTGGCATTTCATCAACATCATTCAAAAACCTCGAACCTACAACTTTATCGAAGCTGCAGTTATGAGGTTCTAGAATGATGTCGACTATTTGCTTTTAGGAATAAGGTATAGGAAGTCTTTAGCCTAGATGATGTTGTTAAGATGATGAATTTGGAGTTTAGAGAGAGTGAAAGGTGGTAATGGCCTTTCTTTAGAGGATCAATGTTTTCTGGAAATTGTAGGTAATGGTGTTAAGCAGACACAAAATCATTGAGATGCCATTGCCATTGAGAGGCGAAAGCGTGAATTTATCCCACAATAAGTATGTAGCTGTACGCTGACTGGGACATCTGAAACTTTGTCTCAAATGAGATGAAATTTTTCGAAACCATTACTGTTCTTTCATGGAGGACATAGGAAAGAGGAAGGCAGAAAAGGTCCCTGCAGAAGATGTTGATCAAAATGATGGAAAGGTTTTTTACATTCCCCATCATGGTGTCTATAACCCGAACAAACTAGGCAAAATGAGGATTGTCTTTGACTGAAGTGCAGAGATTAAGGAAGAATCACTAAACAAACATCTGTTACATGGTCCAGATCTTGCAAATAATCTTGTGGTGTGCTTTGTAGATTTCACAAGGAGAGGGTTGCAATTTTTTGTGATATAGAGCGGATGTTTTCTTCAATTTCCGGTTTTAAGAAATTGTGGACAATGCATGACGCACACCGCACTACTGAAGACGGACATTGTACGATCACAATGATTTGTTACGGATGACAAACAAGCCAGATATTTGTGCATGAGATAAAACCCCCATCAAGGCTTAAAGAGACTGATGTAAAAAAAAAAAAGGCATCTCAGTTGACCTTTGAAAACAGAGTGTGCTAGCAGTTTGTTCTGGATGGCTTATCAGGAGATGTCGGACAAGAAAATAAAAGCAAAAAATTACGCCTAGTGCACGTCTGAAGAGGTCCTCAATAAAGCTACGTCAGAATTGAGAACTGGAAACATTCTTCATCAAAAACCATTCAGACTTGGTCTTATTACCTGAGATTTTTTAAGAAGAGGGCAAAGTTTTAAAAGATGTAAGTGTGGTCATTCATATATCAAGGAAATAGGTTAATATACTTTTAATTTCTGTGATGTGCACTCAAAAGTCTGTATCTGTTGCCAGGAATTCAATAAAAAAAGTTCAGGTGTATTCTATTTTGGTGCAACTGGGCAAATTATAAGAAAAATACACAACAAAAGAATGTTTTTTACTATGCCTTTGTTATAAGAGAGTCTAATATGCCAATTGTTCCTGGCATGGAATTTATTTCTGACCATCATGGAACTAATCATAAAGTCAGGCCTTTAATGGCTCTTGCTGCTGCATTAGGTCGAAGATATAAACCATTGAGAGTGGAAGTGAACTTTACCAGGGCTATGATCCATAGCATAATGCTATCATTTAACCTTATGGGAATAAACAAATTTCTTAATGAATGTCATGAAATGTGTCAGGGAAAGAAGGATGTCTTGTTCACAGTAGTCCCTGCATGCTTGTTCATATCATGTCATGAAGAGCAGTTTGGACCAAAATTAAGGGACATTGCGAAAGATGTAGAGACAATTTTGAGAATGCAGGTTTCATCAATTTACACAACAACATTGGCAGAAGGAAAGAAAGACTGGAAGATTTTCTATAAAATTTTAAATAGTAGAAAGAAAACCTTTGTTGTTGTTATTTCTAACCAATCACAATGCTTGTATTAAAATTAATTAGGTTTTGCAGTAAATACAGCTACACAACCCGACTCGCATCAATCAAAGTAGAAATATTCAAACATATGTGAAAGACAGTATTCAAAGTAGTAATGATGTTTATTTTCTGTTTTTACGGACCAGCAGAGGAAAGACGCTGACTGATGAGAGTTACACATTATTGTTTCCAAACAAGAGTGTTATTGTTATAGCTCCACAAATAACAATAATGGACGAACAGTGGAATAAATTAAATGGATTGGGATTTAAATCCGCATATATTGGCAATGATTGCAATGAAGATCACGAGATTATATCAGGGAGGTTGCAGTTTGTGTTTTGCAGTCCTGAACATTTTTTACAAGGACAATTTAGAAATATGCTTAGATCAAGTAAATACCAGAGTGAATTGCGTATAACTGTTGTAGACAAGGCACACACTGTGATTCAATGGTGAGAAGCTTGATAAAAGTTTTTTTTCTCATCCCCAGTGTTTCTAAAAAATGTGACATGTCACGCAAAAAGGGACCATACCAGAATTCTATAAAATGAATTATTGAAAAAGATTTTGTTCCAGCAAAGGTCAACCAGAAGTCGCATTTTCAAAAATTCTTTCACTGGAACGTAGATTGAACATTCTAGATTAAGACAAGAGCTGTCACTGTAAGATAACAATGCCCCCGACACCGCTTTGATTTAGAAGTTATGGCCAATGTTAAAGTTTTTGGACGGAATGACGGACAGACGGACGGACGGACAGACGGACGGACAGACGGACGGACGGACAAGTCAAATTTATGATGCCTCCCTATCGGGGGCATAAAAATAGGCATGGTGCAAAAAGTTTCAACCCTAGTCAGTCTGCGCTTGCCCACAGCAATGACCATGTGAAATATGAAGGCTCCATGACTTGCCATTCAAACGTTATGACCAAGGTTATATTTGTTAAACAATTTTGACCTTAAAAAAATGACCTTGACCTTGAGTGATGACCTTGAACTTGGTACTTACAGGAAGGTCTTGTCCCAAGTAATGATCATGTGAAATATGAAGGCTCTATGACCTACCATTCAAAAGTTATGACCAAGATTTAAGTTTTTAAAGAAATTTGACCTTGAAAATGACCTTGACCTTATGAGATGACCTTGATCTTGGTACTTACATGTGAAATATGAAGGCTCTATCACTTACCATTCAAAAGTTATGAGCAAAGTTAAAGTTTGTCACACAAACGCCAACGCAAATGACGCAAAGGTGATCATAATTCCTCAGGCTTTCTTTGAAATAAGCAGAGCTGAAAAATGCTGTTTCAGGGGCATTTGTGTTTCACCAACACATCTTGTTTTTTCCAGTGTGGACAGAAGAAAGTTCAGCTTGTGGGCAACATATTGTGTTATATTACCAAATCACAGCTGTCTTATATACTTCATTTTGGAAGTCAACCAAGGAAGCTGGTCATTGCTCTGCTTGATGTTCTTTTTACAAGAAAGGAGCTGTCTCAGTCAAGTTGTATTGGGGCAAGGACGACTGTCAATGCTGTAACAAAAACTAATCCATTGCCAAGCAATGCAATGAATGCCATTAAAATGTTTGATTAAAACTATAGAAATGAAAGTGCTGAACCTTGTATGACTGTTTCACTATTTCATTGTGTAATGCACAGTAAATGTGCTCAAGACAGCTCCAATAGCTTTGAAACCTTAACCCATGTCATGCTGAATAAAATCCTTTGCAAAATTTCTGTAAAATCAAAGCGCTGCAACGACGACAAAGGCTTTACCCCTTGGTATATTTGCAGCTTATTGCTCTCTCTGGTGTGTAATTCTGTTGCATTGTATTATTGCATTAAAATATGTTCTGCAAGATTGCTTATGTAAAAGGTGTGTGAAGAAACAACATGGCGCAGAACCAACTGTAGTTGAACTCTGAGCCAAGGAGTCAGACAGGATTGAACTGTCCACTGCACCTGTGTTGGATGGAACCTAATGACAGAATCAAGCTACATTGTACCCGTATACCTAAACAGAAATTTTAAGGCATGATTCATTAAGTCCACAGGGTTACTCCCAAAGTGCTTTGTGGTGAAGAATGTGTTTTATAACCTTGTTGTTTCACCTTATAACCTATCTAATTAGGACAAGACTGACAGGTGAATGTGACTTTAGAATTTTCTCTTAACCTTCTCTGAATATTCTGTATTCATTCGCCAAACTAAGTGAAAGGAACTTTATTTCAACATGAATTCCGAATGGGAAGTATTATCCTTCGAAATGTCAAAGATAGCTGAGGAAATAATTACGTCATGGAATCCTCACTTGCAACAACATTATGCTGGACATCTAGCTACCGAACTTGGCTTTGGCTTGGCAACTTATATAGTCAGGCGTAATCAATGAATTTGGAATATACCGCTAGGTGATATGGACATATCATACACATATGTCGCTTTGCGCGGCGTCATCAATTCCGTGGGACCTGCTGAGACGCCCGGGCCACAAATCAGTATTATACAAGTTTTGCAATCATTTTACACATTTTATTTACGGTAAATACATTTATTGGACTTTATTCATATAACTTGGATCCGTCACCGCGGCAAGGATTTTGTGTTTAAAAGTTTTTTTCATTGGATTTCTTTATTCGAACAATTTCTTTGTTTGCACATGGCACAAATTGCATTCAAGATGGCGGATGAAGTGTTTCCCTTGCAAATTCTTGGACACTCCTTTGTTCCACGCCTGAAGCATTTCACGCTAAATGCTGATCAATTCCAGCCTCAAATGAATTTAGGTGGGAGAGTTTTGGTACAGTATAGTGGAATATCCGGAGCAATGGTCGATCGAATTGCTGGTAACTTGGACGTTGTAACAGACTTTGAACCTCATCTGGTACTTTTGTTTCTTGGGACAAATGACATTACAAAGATACCTTGACACCAGAACTAGTAGCCAGGGATATTTTGGATTTAGTCAACACACTGGTCAAGGACTATGGGGTACAGTCTGTAGTGTTATTTCCAATATTCTACAGGTCTCAACTGTCTAGGCCAAGTGGATGGCCAGTCAACACAGAATGGTTCAATGGCCTGGTGGACCAGCTTAATAAACATTCACGAGAGATTAGGCAATGTATTCCACGCTACACATTTTGGCAATGTAATGGGTTTTGATCACCGTCAGCTGTAGCAAGGGTCCTTTGTGAGGATGGTGTACATTTGTCACACAAAGGTTTATGACGCCTGTACTTCAATGTCCGTGCCGAGGTGGTAGCCTCCAGGAAGGGCAGCTTATAGCTGTACTACAGGTATGTATTACTAATTTTGTATCCCATTAAATATTTCTAAAGTAACATATAAAATGCATTGACATTTTCTTTTCTAAAAATAAATACTGCTTTTCAATGCTTTGAGCAATATTGCACATGCATATTGGGTTCCTCCCTTGTCAGAAAGTATTTCAATTAGTTGACTGGCAATTTATTGTAAATATTATTGACAATGCAACCAAATAAGCAATTTATATAGGTTTGAAAATTAGAATTAGGTTTTATAGTCTGGATGTATGTCACTTTTAGCAAAGTTTGATTGTATTTTGATGTTGCATAGGGAATTAGGTACACAATGTACCCTTTAATCTAAGAAGAGCCCATTAATTTTGGTACTTCGCTATAGACGAATATTAATTTGTTGTCATACTATATTAGAGTACAAGAACAACAACAATGAAATTATCCATCTCAAATCATGTATTTATTGGCTGTTCCCTTGATTCGCAAAAAGCACAAATTTTACTGTTTGGCTGTTCCTTTATGTGACCCCAGTGTCTATATTGTTACTGTGTTGTGATAGTGACGCCCTGCATGGGCTGTTCCTTTGTCTCTTAATGAATTTTATTAATGACTGGCTGCTCCATTTGTGACGCCATCACATATCGAGACAATTTTTAGTCTGCTTTGGATTATTTTTATGCTATTCCTTAACATATCTTTGCAAATAGGCAGTTCCTTTATGTGACACCAACATGCAGGATGGGCATAGATGATTGAGTGAGATATTTATGAATTGATTTTTATTTATTTATTGTTTTTAATTTATCTACTTCCCCCCCCCCTTCAACAGAGGGCGCTAGGCCATGGAATTGGGAGTTACACCTTTACAGCTGCAACAGATCCTTGGGCAATTATGCCAATTGTGAAATTTATGAATATATACCAACATGACTGACCACTGGATACCGACATATTTATGTTTTTCTTTCTTACGAGACATGATGTATTTGGTGTGCTCTAGACATTCCAATTAAGCATACAATTCCTCCTCCTGTTGCCACTGTGAATGAGCAGTGATTGCAGCAATTTGCCAGTAACAAACTTATAAGATTTTATTGGAAATTTACACTCCACTTTTCTTTTGTAGATGAAGCACAAACACACTGCTACAACAACATGCAAACAGAGCTGTTGTTCCTCTGCTGTTTCACTACAGAACGAAACAACTGTAATGGGATCAAAGGCTTAACAAACATCAGTAAGAAGTACTGCTAAACAACTAAATCAAGGCCAGAATCTTGAAGATGCAGAAATTCCTGGACCCTCAACTTCCGTTGCTGCACCAGTTAAAGCCAAAAAGAGACAATTACGTCAAAACCATGGTAAAGCTGTGACACATCCAGTTGAGCTTGCAGCACAGGACACTCCTTGGATGGTGGATGAAGATACCCAAGACGCATCTGACCAGAAGTCATCCGATTATGAGGACCTGGATGATAACATAAAGGGAAGTAATGCTGTCTCATTGTTGACTCAAATGAGTACATCAATTGAGTCTCAAATTACCAGCGTGTTAAAAAAGAAAATCCTCTCTAACAAATTTGTGGATTTTGCATTACTTGTAAATTCAGCCACGCCAACATCGTCTCACCAAAAATATGATGTAGATGTTGACCATGTTTCTGGTGGGCTTAAATTGAAGCCACATACGGCTGTTAAACTTATTTCCACCATCGAGCAGTGGACAACCGCTTTTCTGCGTTTTGCTGCCGTCTACACTGCCAAATTTCCATTAAACATGCCGCAATTGATTAAGTATGCGGAAAATGTAAGGAATTTAGCCTTCCGTACGCGAAGTGATAGCTGGCTAACTTATGATTCCCAGTTCAGGCTCTTTAGGGAACACCATGACTTGCAATGGGACCAGAGCCATACGGAATTCTGGTTAATGGCCCCACATTGCCGCAGACTCATGTCATGCCCATGTCCAACACCCCTTTTCGTCCCCAAAAACAAAAGCCATATAAAGCCAAACAATTTCCTATCAGGCCCCTGTCCTTTCTCCAGTCTTTTCTGCCAAACACATGCTGGAATTTCAACAGACAAGGGGAATGCAGATTTCTACGCTGTGTCCATGCCCACATATGTGGTCCCTGCAGAGGCAACCATTTTGTGGGATCCTGTCCTACAGCCAAGGGTCAGTCACATGTCCAGCCTCAAAACACTAATGGTTTCCAAAATAACACCACAAAGGCAAAAAAGTAGAGATGATAAACTGGTCACCCCTATAAAACATACTAAATTTGCATCTTTATTAGCTAACTATCCAAATGCAAGTTACCTGACTAATGGTTTCACCTATGGTTTTTGTATTGGTTACACAGGTCCCCGAAAAAGTAGGTTTTCACATAATTTAACAAAGGCATTGGATTTGCCTAACAAAGTACAACACAAACTAGAGGAGAAAATCTGTATGGGTCAGATCAAGGGTCCATT
Organism: Fragum whitleyi; assembly: GCA_948146395.1. Taxonomy (NCBI): domain Eukaryota; kingdom Metazoa; phylum Mollusca; class Bivalvia; order Cardiida; family Cardiidae; genus Fragum; species Fragum whitleyi. Next base: position 7,923,780 of record OX411552.1, on the reverse strand, counting down.
TGAACACAAACCATTTGCTAATCTTCAAATTAGCCCTATTGGGTTAGTCCCTAAGAAAGCCCCTGGTCAATATAGATTAATTCAGCATCTTAGCTATCCAGAAAATGAATCAATTAATGACCATATTCCACCAGACTTTTCTGAAGTTTTGTACACATCCTTTGATGATGCTGTTGCATTGTTAATCAAAGTGGGTGGGGGTGGCTAAGACGAACATAGATAATGCTTTTCGGCTAATCCCTATTCATCCAAAAGACCATGAACTACTAGGTATTCACTGGCAAGGTCACTATTATTATGATTCCGCATTAGCCATGGGTCTGTCCAGCTCCTGTGCCATATTTGAGGCATTTAGCACTGCTTTGGAATGGATAGCAAAGGAAATATACCATATACCATTTATTATACACATTTTGGATGATTTTCTACTCATGGCCCATTCAAAAGTAGGCTGTCGGTCTGCCTTACTTCGTTTCTTAGATTTTTGTTAATACATAGGGGTACCAATTAAGGCTGAAAAAACCGAGAATGCCAAGCAAATAATAAAATTAATGGGGTTAGAGTTAGATTCCATTAAAATTTAAGCTCGTCTACCAATGGACAAGCTGTCCAAACTGCGATCTCTCTTAAAAGATTTAGTTGGGTGGAGAAAGATAACTTTACATGAACTCCAGTCTTTATTTAGTCTCCTTAATTTCTACTGCAGCGTGGTGGTCCCAGGTCGGCCTTTTATGTGGCGATTAACCGACCTTACAAAGAAAGTTACTCAACCTTATCACCAAATTACGTTAAATTGCAAGAGCAAATTAGACATAAAAGCTTGGCAGCTATTTATTGATCATTTCAATGGTAGGCAATTGATACTTTATGGACTAAATGGATTTTGGACAGCCAGTTACATTGTTTTTCTGACGCTGCAGGATCTTTTGGCTATGCCGCAATTTTCAAATCTCATTGGTTTTATAGGGCTTGGCCACAGGACCTTGAACTGATGCCTTTTCCTTTTAGGAGCTCTATCTGATTGTCATCTTTTGAAGTTTGAACTCGAAAATAGGTGTATTCATTCAGATAATGCTGCAGTTGTGTACATAACTAACCGCCAAACTTAGCGAGACAAACATTTGATGATTTTAGTTTGCTGTCTAGTCATTTCCTGCATGTCACAGAACATTCTAATTAAAACTACACATATTGCTGGAAATCTTAATGTCTTACCGGAAGTCCTTTCCCGTTTGCAGGTGGACAGATTCAAAGAACTTGCACTGGATATGGACAAAACAGCTACAGTGGTGCCCGACAACATTAGTCAAGTGCTTTAAATTCATGTATAAAATCTTTGCTATCTCAGTTGCTATCAAAGTCGAGTATCGTTAATTACAAAAATGCTTTTAAACACTATAGGCAATTTCATGCTACCTCATACCCACATAAGCCTTTACTTCCAATAATAGAATTACAGTTGGCGCAATTTATTGCTTTTCAATCTTTGGCTAAAATGAAACCCTCATCAATATAATCTATGGTCTCAGCTATGAGTTATGTACATAAAATTCGAAATTTGCCAAATCAGACGGAATCACTTGCCATTAACATGCCCGATAAACTCTGCCCTATCACAATATCGATGTTGCATAAACTAGTAACTGGCATCAAGAAATCCTTGTCAGATCAAGATACAAAGTTATTTAAAGCAATGTTCCTTTTGGCTTTTTATGCCCTATTACTATTTGGAGAAATGGCCAGCACAAGGACAGGCTCCGACAATATGCTTATGCGCAGAAACATCGCGTTTCGTCATAAACACGGCCAATTGCATTCGGTGACAAATTTACCACTTACTCTTTTCGGATTGGTGGTGCAACATATGCTAGACAAATAAATTGTACACCTAATAAGATAAACCCATTAGGTCGATGGTCATCCAGGGATGTCCATTTAAATCACTCCAATGGCAGATCACAATCTATCAAATTTCATCTGATGGGCAAAGGAGCGTTTTGTCCGTTATCTCCTTACATCAATATGTAACTCATTCCCCTTTTCCGAATGGTCCTCTCTTTGTAAATAATAAAGGCCAAGCAATCACAGCAGATTCATTTCGATCAATTCTCCGTGCCGCAATTGAATTTGTTTGTTTGAATGGGTTTTACGCTGCTTTCAACAATTTCGCAGTTATATCGCCTCAATTGGAGCACCTAACAATGGTTTCCTGGTATTTCTTTCACCTTTACTACCATTTCACCCTTTCCTAGCCTCCGACTGCTATCTCACATAGGTTTACGATTATCTACCCATTCTCGAGAGACAAACATCGGAAAGGATATTTGCCGCCACCGGGGATCGAACCCACGACTTCCAGATTGGAAATCTTATGCCTAACCAACTGCGCTATGGTGGTGGCTGCCGCAATTGAAGGTCTTGGCTTAGATTCAGCTAAATTTACCACTAACTCTCTTTGGATTGGTGGTGCAACATATGCTAGACAAATAAATTGTACACCTAATAAGATAAAAACATTAGGTTGATGGACATCCGGGGCATATCAAAAATATATCCGTCCAACAGCTTGAATCATTGACCAGTGAAATCCTTTCTGTCATAATTCTGCCTTCATTGTGTTATATCATAAAGCCTGTCGCTCTTTGCACATTGATCTAAAGCCAAGTAAAAGTCATTTTCAATATGAGACAGCATTACCTTTACACATAGCGATCGTTTTCTTATAATTATCTAGTATCACCTTTGATTATGACCCAAACTTTTAGTGGTTTTATAGGTTTGAAATAATGGATTTCTTTCAATAGCAATTTTGATTGATGTTTCCAGCAGGTACTGTGCAGAATATTACAAATCTTGTATCAATTGTTGTATTATCAGGCTTGCAGTTGCATGAAATCCTACATTTTCATTAAGATTAAGACACAATTACTGATATTCATATTCTACAATTTATTTCCTTTATCTGATGTCTAGGCCAACTAGCATCAAAATACTTTTTATACTTTTTATTAAGCCAATGTATTGGAACCTTACAAATTCATTAAAAGTGCTAGGGTCAACGTGTAACCAACATTTCAAAAATTTTCACGAGCACTCCATGTCTTTGTTACTTTTACTGAGCAAACCATGAACTTTTTGTTATTACACATGTTTTATTATACTTTATGCTCCAAGATTTGTATGTTTGTGCTGGCTAGGCCAACTTAGTTCCAGCAATATATTTGATCTGTAATGTTCAATGTTCACAAGGTATCATTCTACGTTTTCTATTTTCCAAGAAGCCATGTAAATTAAATCATTCTGTTTCCACTGGTTACATCTGGGCGGCATGTATGGCGAGTTTTATTAGCCCTGATATGGGAAAATTTCATCAAAACAATATCAGGGATTTTAGATGCATACACCAAAAGTTTTATCTCATTTCAAAGTAGGATGTTTAATCAACTGATAAAGTAACATATTTCGTCTCATTGTGTTATATGATTACCTGGAGAGACAATTAGAAGAAAACTCCTTAAATATTTTTAGAAGCCATTTCCCTAGACAACAGCCAAAAGTCTTAAAATAGCTTTTTTTACCTGCGGACAAGTACATTTTATAAGACCACTTGTCTATTCAATAAGTCCCATGGCATATACTCAATCAGTCTCATGGCATATTCTCAACCAGTCTCATGACATGCAGCAAATGTTTTCATTGAAAGCTTGTGCTCAAGCCAGGAGCACATATCAATGATACAACTCAAAACAGTTGTAACTGCCTATATTTTCAAAGGCAGATGCAAATATTTCATTTTGAGCCATTAATATAATCGTAACAACACTGTTCATCTCTTAGTCACAATAGCCTCAAATGGATTTATAATGTTTGCCACATGGTAGCAAGCAGGTGACAATTACACAACAAACAAGAGCTGTCTCAAACTGACATATAACCCCAAGTGCTTGTCACAGACAGGGATATTCCTGCAGTTAAGGGGTATGCTGGCAGGTCCTTTGTGTAAGAGAAAAAAAATCCAAAATAGGGGATGAAATCTTTGAAATAAATTATACCATCATTTTGAGTGTGTTTTATAATAGTATGTAAAGCCTGAAAAAAAAGTCTTAAAATAGCTTTTTTTACCTGCGGACAAGTACATTTTATAAGACCACTTGCCTATTCAATAAGTCCCATGGCATATACTCAATCAGTCTCATGGCATATTCTCAACCAGTCTCATGACATATACTCTGGAATGCACTTCACCTGACTTATAAGTATGCTTAGTGTTTTTCAGGAACACTTCTTGATAATCGGTGTTTTGTTTGATCTTGCCAAATCATGTTTGATCATCTCTTTCTATTCTTTTCAGGTGACTTAACCCTAAACGAACAAACTATCACACAAGGATTTTTCGCTGAAATGGCCAACTCACGTGGCAGAAGAATGTGCACAAAACTCATGTCAGATCTATTCGCCTCAGAAAGATCAATGACAGTGGTTAATATTGGTGGTAACAGTGCTGCCAATGAGCCAGCAGTTCGGGATACATTATTTAAAATTACATTTGAGCGAAGTGGCAATGAATCCTCGCCATCAGAATCTCCTTAGAAGTTGCCACCAGAATCTCCGCCGCTAAAACGTTCACCTCGCATTCCTGTTCAGAGACAATTAGATATAGTCCCCTTGTCAGCCTCAAAAGTCATCAAGTTTGTACCAGACATTGTGCTGGAAAGCGAAAGCAAAGAACATTTAGTAATTGAAATTAAGAAAAGGAGGGTATTTCATCAGGATTATATATCTCAAGTTAGATTTATGCTCATGCCTGCTGCACTCCATCAAAGACCATCTGTGGGTGTCTTAGTTTGTGCAAAAAATGCAGTTTTAGAGAAATGCATCGCCAGTAATGGCATTGTGAGTTTTCAGAGAGGTGTCTACGAGTTCGAGCCAGATTCTCTTGTGTTCGGCATGCAAAACCTCTTGAAAGATATCTATTGTAATATTGTAATGTGAAGAATGCCAATAAACCCCTTTAAGGTTTGGCTGCCATCTTGAAAGGGGGGCAAGAATCAATCAGCGAAATGTCAATATAATTGGTTTTGGGCAATTTCAGGATGTGTATAATATACTACTCAAAATAAGTTTTGCACCACTCATATTTTCCAATATTTTTAAATTTCAATAATTTTCCAATACGTTGTTGGTGATAAAAATGCTACATTCCATTGAAGCAACTACTTCCTTAAAATTTGTCTAAAATTTCTTTTTTATTTTGTTCTTACTTAAAAACTGAAAAATTGTTGTCTTTTTAATCAAAACCATCTTAAGGAATTTTTGAAAATCTGTAAGTTTTGTTCTGAAGCTCAAAAGTGAATTCTGTTTTCAATTTTGTACACTGGACGACCTGGAGCACATTTTAAGTATAAGAATTAAAATGGCATTTTTAACCCAAAAATTCAAATTTATTGAAAACTTCGTTTGTTCATTATTAAACCTTAGATAGTGAAAATTACACCAGAATTTGTCATTTTTGCACCAAAATTTGCTTGTCATGGTTACTGCAGTCTGAAGGAGGGTCATGAAGTTCTAAATGGACATTTTGTGAAATTGAATTTAGGGGGCACCCGTCCGTTGAAACCCCTGCAGCAGTTATGGCTTAGAACTGACTAACCAGATTTTCCAAGTTTATTCATCAGGCCTGACAGATGCCAAAAAGCACAAAAGGTGCTAAAAGTTTGCCCTGAAATCTTTTTTACATCAAAATAGTTAAGTGTTGCAAAAGTTTTTTTGAGTAGAATAGTTGGTCACTGCATAAACTTTGACGTGGCAGTCTTTGAACCACTTTGACATGTTTATTTATTGGTTCAAAGCTCAGTCCTGAATTTCAATGCTGATCTTGTCCATTTTGTCAGAATAAATGGCAAAGAATATGAGTATTGACAAAAATATCATCTTATAATAGTAATAGTTTGCGTATAATGTAATGTATAAGAACCTGGGAGAGTCACAATGTTTTCCTATCAATCAACAACTACCCATTCCGTCAAAAAGAATGTGTGTATAAAATTGGCCACACTCTGTGACAGTATCAGTTAGGCGTAAACAAAACAAAAGTTGTTGGTTCCAACTAAATTCCATAAAAAATTAGAAGGGTCAGTAGGGATTTTATTTGCTTTACAAAATAAAAAGAAAATTGGGGGCATTTTTAGAGGGTGTTGTGGTCTGAATAAAATACCCTCTCTACATGGTCTGTAGTAAAATATATATACCATATGTCTTGTATCTTTTTAGAGTTTCTGTGACAGCATTAGTGTTCCTGTCCTTGTCACTGCTCTTGGGTTACTACTAATAAAAATTTTGCTGTTGCATACTACAAGTGGCTTGTTCTTGTTCTTTATACTTTGAACTTTACCAGCATTGTACAAGAGCTGGGAGGGTGCCAGTTCCCACAAAAATATAACCTCCTTTACCCATGGTTCACTTGATCTAGACCGAACACCCATCCCATAATCCTTAATTTTTTTGACTTTCACACTTGGATTTCCATATGTATAGACCAGGCTTGGTTGAATCATTCTTGGACCAGTCTTGGGTTTCTATTTTGTGGACCAAGCCTGTTCTGGGATGGCTTTATCTGAACTTGGATCATTTGTGAATTATGAAGCCTGTTTTTAACTTGGATTATTACAGGGCCAGATTTCTAGAATAATCAGAAGCCCGAAGATGGCCTACAGGACTTGAGACTTATTAAACATCAAACGTGTCCTAAGTATGTCTTAGGCTTGCCTATTGTTGTAATGTACCGTGCCAGACTTAAGATTTTTCTAGCAACTCAGGTTGACTTGACCTTGAGATGTCAAACTTGGCTTAAGATTTTTCTAGCAACCCGGCCCAAGCTTAGACAAGGCTTGGTAATGCAGGTCCATTCCAGGCTTGGTTAAAAGAACAAGCCAAGTCAAAGAAGAGAAATACCAAGCTTTATCCTAGAATGGTAAATCCTAGCCTGGTTCAAGCCATTGGCCAGATTATGGTTGATCTGAGCATGGGGATTTTTCGCTGTAGTGGTAGTTTCAATCATATTCCCCATTTTTACACAGGCAAAAACTGATGGGCTTGGACAGGCCCGTTATGAGCCCGTCACAACGGCCACATAACGGGCCATTAAGGAAACGGGCATGGACGGCTGTGCCATAACAGGCATGTAACAGGCCCATCTTGTCATGCCTATTTTACGACAAGAATTCAGTTTTTATGATTATTCATTTAATACCCCTTTTGGTAATTTTGGTTGAAAAAGTTTAAACAGGCCCGTAACATGCCCGTTCACAACGTGCCAATTCATGACCGTGTCCTTAACGGCCCATTACATGCCTGTTCAACGGGCATGGAAATGGGCCCGTTCATGCTTGTTGATATTTGATTTTAACAAAAATAAATAAATATATGTCTCATGACATATACTCTAGAAGTCTCATGGCATATACTCAATCGGTCTCATGGCATATACTCAACCAGTCTCATGGAATATACTCAATCAGTCTCATGACATTTACTCAATTAGTCTCATGGCATATTTTCAATCAGCCTCATGGCATATACTCAATCAGTCTCCTGGCATATACTCAAACAGTCTCATGGCATATAGTCTAGAGGTCTCAGGGCATATACTCAACCAGTTTCATGACATATGCTCTAGAAGTCTCATGGCATATACTCAATCGGTCTCATGACATATACTCTAGTAGCCTCATGGCATATACTCAATCAGTCTCATGACATATACTCAATTAGTCTCATGGCATATACTCAACCAGTCTCATGGCATATACTCAATCAGTCTCTTGGCATATACTCAACCAGTATCATGGCATATACTCTAGATGCCTCATGGCATATACTCAATAGGTCTCATGGCATATACTCAACCAGTCTCATGGCATAGACTCAACCAGTCTCATGGCATATACTCAATCAGTCTCATGACATATACTCTAGTAGTCTCATGGTATATACTCAATCAGTCTCATGGCATATACTCAACCAGTCTCTTGGCATATACTCAACCAGTCTCTTGCCATGAGACTGATTGAGTATAAGTCATGAGACTGGTTGAGTATATCTGAAGACAAGTAAATGCCAGGGCAAATCTTGTAATGGTATTATTATATCTTAGAGATTAGCCAGCCTAATGCTTGTAGCAAAGGGTCGAAAACATTGTTTTTGATGAAGAGAATACTGAATTCCAGCATTTTCTTGATTAAAAACTATGTTTTTTCTCAAAAGCTATCTATTCTCCTTTTTTGCAGACAAGTTAATTTTAGATCTTGGACAAGTAGAAAAATCCTTTTTACTTGACCAGGGATAAGTGGAGAAAATCCGTATTTCCACAGCCCTGTGATACACAATACCAAGTTTCAAGTAACTGTAATTCATAGTGGCAGAGGAAAGTGCAATGAAAAATTTCCATAATGTTTCATGCTTAGTCCAAAAACAAACTTTGTTATCAAACAGGAAGTATACATTAGATAGACCTGAATTTGGCAAGTCAAGAACAGAGGTTTTAAAAGCTACACCATATCAAATTTCAAGATACTGTTGTGATGGAGCGAATGTAAAATAAACATGAATTTTTGTGGTAAAGATGGCTTTTATCAGGTAATTCAGTCTGCAGTCTGCAAGTCAGAAGTTCCTAATGGTGTTACTTACAAGCAGCATGTTCTGGAGTGTGTGAAGTCACGTCAGAAATATCATCTTTGTGAGAAGGGCTTTAAGAACAAGGACTGTCTTAGAAGCCAAAAGAAGATTCAGCACAAGATAAAGCAGGATGAATCTCAAGAGAAAAGTATTGAAAGTGAATGGCAAGAAGACTCCGAGGTTGATGAGGTCTGCACCATCCAAAAGCATTGAAGAAAGACAGATAGTGCGCAAGAGAACTGCCCCACCACCAGTACACATGTTAAACGTATAATGGTCTCTACTGACGTGGGCTCTCAGACTGGCCCAGTTCAAGTAAAGGTTGTGGTAAGCAGCGCAACGAAGACTGAAGAGAGCCATTGCAACATCAGGGAGCAGGATTTCTGCAAGCATTGCAAAATCACTTTTCATGACATGGTTACGACTGTATTATATGCATATTGGTTGGCTGCCATTCTTATAATGCACCCTTCCAGTTTAATGTCTGTGTGGAACAGTTCAGAGATAGGGTCAATTTTCAAATTCACTCTACTTGTTGGGCATTGGAAGTAGTTTCATTACACCATCATTTTGTGACTTTGAGACTCCAGTTCATCTATATTTCATTTTAAAGTTGATCAAGGTAGATCTCTGTGTTTGTTGTTCTCATGTAAGATTTTAATTTTGTTATAGTCATACAAGTATATGGAATGTATTTTGTTATCTGATATTTGTGGTTTGTTTTTTTCTCTTGCTTTCCAAATGTTAAGCAGGATGCTTAAAACAGATGTGTGAGTAATGTGATGGAGACGACTGTAAAATGAACATGAAATTTAGACCCATCCTACTGATAAAAAGGCTGTTTAAACGACAATTGAAGTGAATGAATGAGTGAATGTTTATTTCAAGTAAATAAGTGTTTATAAGTGTCATATGCTGAACTATTTCTGCATAAAAAAGAGGTCCTGAATAAAGCTACATCAGAATTGAGAACTAGAAACATTCTTCAACAAGAGGACCAAGATGGTCCTAGATCGCTCACCTGAGTCTCTATGACCCCTGGGATATCACATTAATTAGATAGGCAGATTTCAAAAAGAAGATAATTGCCTAAGATCAATACCATGCAACGTTTTTAGCGAAGAGCAAGACAGATATGCCTTTTTGCTCTTTCATTCTATGTAAAAAGGGTTGTGCCCGGATGAAGCCCAAATATGATCCTAGGGTCTTGATATGAACAAACTTGGTAGAGGTCCACTAGATGATGCTACATACCAAATATGAAAGCTGTCTGCCTTCTGGTTACAGAGAAGAAGATTTTTGAAGGTTTTCATTTTTTTACCCTTCATGCTCATAAGAGGTAAAGGGATGCATCCGTGCAAAGCCCAAATATGACCCAAGGGTCTTGATATGAACAAACTTGGTAGAGGCCCACTAGGTGATGCTACACACCAAATATTTAATTTGTCTGCCATCTGGTTACAGAGAAGAAGATTTTTAAAGATTTTTGCTCTTTGATTCTATGTAAAAAGGGTTGGGCCCGGGCAAAGCCCAAACATGATCCTAGGGTCTTGATATGAACAAACTTGGTAGAGGTCCACTAGATGATGCTACATACCAAATATGAAAGCTGTCTGCCTTCTGGTTTCAGAGAAGAAGATTTTTGAAGATTTTCAATTTTTTACCCTTCGTGCTCATAAGAGATAAAGGGATGCACCCATGCAAAGCACAAATATGACCCAAGGGTCTTGTTATGAACAAACTTGGTAGAGGCCCACTAGGTGATGCTACACACCAAATATTTAAGCTGTCTGCCATCTGGTTACAGAGAAGAAGATTTTTAAAGATTTTCGCTCTTTGATTCTATGTAAAAAGGGTTGGGCCCGGGCTAAGCCCAAATATGACCCAAGGGTCTTGATATGAACAAACTTGGTAGAGGTCCACTAGATGATGCTACATACCAAATATGAAAGCTGTCTGCCTTCTGATTTCAGAGAAGAAGATTTTTAAAGATATTCATATTTTCACCCTTTTTGTTAAGGGTAAAGGGAAAGTTAAGGGTGGATTTCATTTATTTGAACAACTTTGGTAGAGCTTGACCCAAGGAACATCCCTGCCAAGTTTCATCAAGATTGGCCCTCTGGTTTAGGACGAGAAGATGTTTAAAGAAATTGTGGACGACGCACGACGCACGACGGACGACGCACGACTGACGACGGACATTCTACGATCCCAATAGCTCACCTTGAGCACTTCGTGCTCAGGTGAGCTAACAAAAAACTTTCAGACTTTGTCTTATTACCTAAGATTTTTTAAGAAGAGGGCAAAGTTTTAAAAGATGTACCGTATTTCACCTTTTAGACGCGCCCTCCCTAATAAACGCGCTCCCCCATAAATACGATTCCCAGGTCCTTGACCATACGATCAAGAACATCAAACCGTCCACGGTCCGTGGTGAAAAATCCGGTCTCGAATTTAATTTCATTAGCTGCTACTCCACGACGAAATGTTCAAAAGATTGTGGGTTAATTATCTTTAATTTCTGTCAGGATAAGGCTGGTTGCCTCATTAAAAGATCGTTAAACATCTGAAAATCAAGTGCGTCCTAAATAGCGCAGATAAAAATTTAACACAAAATTAAAACTATTTCTCGTCATTCTTCGTAAGTCAAAATCCCCTTTCTTCTCGTTGTTACGAAAATATTTCTGAAAACATTTTACCTTCTGCAAATATACAAAATATCCGAGTCAAATGATTAAATCCTAGTAACAATTCATACTGTTAAAATAGGGAAAACCCCGTAAAATCTCGTGTGTGACTTATTTTAAAAGCGACGTCGCCGCTTGCAAGAATCTGGGGACTTCAAAGGGTGCCGACACGCGGTGACCCAGCTAGCTCCAGACGTGTTGTGTTTTCACTACGAAACACTTCCATTTTATGTACCGGGTGCATTTACACATCACAAAATTTTAGGATTTAATACAGGATTATTTTTTTCATACGTGAATAGGTAATGATTTATTAGACCGCTTTGTCCATCGGTAGCGGAACATTGAATATTGGTTCGTCTGGAACTTTCTATCATGTACAAATAATTACAATTATAATAATCTCGGCTTCTGCTAACACAATCACTTGCTTTTTAAAGCTGCAATTAATGGTCGAAGGTGATCGTATTTCGATAGATGACTTTAAATGACAGAATTACAATTCATTAGCTAACATTTCATTTTATTTTTAAAATTTAAAGTCTTAATAGATAAATAGGAAAGCGTATTGGGTAGCGCACGTATTTCAACCGATAATTTCGAACATGTTAACAGTTTGCTTCTCTTAGGTACCAAAATACGTATTTTTTTTAATTGAGTAAAAGAGTCTGAAATAATAGCGCCCCCACGACGTTTTGCATCGCGCCCGGGCGCGTTTAATAGGAGAAATACGGTAAGTGTAGTCATTCATATATCTAGAAAATAAGTTAATTTACTTTTCATTACTTTGATGTGCACTCAAAATTCTGTATCCTTTGCCATAAATTCAATAAAAAGAAGAGTTCTTGTATATTCTATTTTGGTGGGACTGGGCAAATTATAAAAACAAGTATAATCAAGATTGGCCCACCGATTTAGGAGGAGAAGATGTTTAAAGAAAATGTGGACGCAAGACGACGACCGACCATCGACGCACGACGGACATTGTACGATCACAATAACTCATCTTGAGCACTTCGTGCTCAGGTGAGCTAAATATACACAACAAAAGAATGTTTCACTATGCTTTTGTTATAAGAGAGTCTAATATGCCAATTGTTCCTGTCATGGAATTTATTTCTGACCATCATAATACTTATTATATAGTCAGACCTTTAATGGCTTTTGCTGCTGCATTAGGTCAAAGAAATGAAACCATTGAGAGTGGGAGTGGACTTTTCCTGGGCTATGATCCATAGCATATTGCTATAATTTAACCCAATGGGAATAAACAAATATCTTTATGAATGTTATGAAATGTGTCAGGGATAGAAGGATGTCTCTTTCTCAGTAGTCCATGCATGCTGTGTTCATGATGAGCAGTTTGGACCAAATTAAGGGACATTGCAAAAGATGCTAATTGCAAAGATAATTTTGAAAATGTAGGTTTTTATTGATTAACACAACATAGGCAGAAGGAAAGAAAGACAGGAAGATTTCTTTAAAGTTTTAAATAGTAGAAAGAAAACCTTTGTTGTTGTTATTTGTGACCAAGCAAAACACTTGTATTAAAATTCATTAGGCTTTGCAGTAAATATGGCTGCATAGCCTGACTCGCATCAATCAAAGGAGAAACATTCAACCATATACAAAAGACAATATCAGAAGTGGTAATGATGTTTTTTTGTGTTTAATGGACAGGCGGAGGAAAGTCGCTGATTAATGAGTTACACTTCATTGTTTCCAAACAAGAGTGTTATTGTTATAGTTCCACTAATAACAAAAATGGACACACATAGTAAGAAATTAAATGGATTGATATTTAAAACCACATACATCCTCATTGATTCCAAAGAAGATGACCAGATTATATCAGGGTGGTTCAAGTTTGTGTTTGGCAGTCCTGAACTTTTTTTTGCTGTCCACGCAGTCTGACTAGGGTCGACACTTTACGCACAACCCAGATGGTCCCTTTTTGCATCACGGGTCAAATATATTGAAGTGGGTTGAACTCTATAACACATTTTCAAAGATTACATGTGGAGGGCAATGCATCCCTGTGTTAGAATTCCTTCCTTTAAACAAGAGGTCCAAGAATCTAGCCTCTGACTGGCTGCATCTGTTTCTCTCTTGTGTGAAATCAAAAACAATATACCTTTTATTGCTGTTATTTTTTAAGCCCTCACGTCCATAAGGTGGGGGGCATATTATTTTACCGTTGTCTATCTGTCAGTCTTTTTGGCTGCAAAAGTTAACCAAAAAACTTAATATAGCCAATTATTTCGAGACTTTTCCAGATACAATGATCATATTTGGCATTATGATAGATCTCAATGATATGCATTTGATGATACCAAAGTCAAGGTCAAAGAACCAAAGAACTTAACATAGCTACAAAGAACTTAACATTTCAAATATCTTCAAGCCTATCTGAGATACAAGCCTAACATTTGGCATGCTGATAGATCTCAATGATACACATCTGCTGATAGCAAGGTGAAGGTCATATAACAAGGTCAAGGTCATCTGTCAAGAACAAACTTCTCAAAAACTTAACATTGCCAATATATTCAAGCCTTTTCAAGAAACAAGCCTCACATTAGGCATGATATTAGATCTCAATAATGTGCATCTTTACGTACCAAGGTCATGCGACAAGGTCATCCCTTGAGGTCATAGTTTTGAAAAAAACAAAATGCTGTTTGGGGGGCATTGTGTTTCACACACTCATCTTGGTTTTTTTTTCAGAGTAATGGACAGAAGAAAATTCAGCTTGTGGGCAACATATTGTGTTATATTACCCAATCACAGTTGTTGCATGTACTTCATGTGGGAAGTCAACCAAGGAAGCTGGTTATCACTCTGCTTGATGTTCTCTTTACAAGAGAGGAGCTATCTCTGTCAAGTTGTATCGGGGCAAGCACAGCTGCCAATGCTGTAACAAAAACTATTCCATTGCCAAGCAATACAGTGAAGATGCAGTGCATTAACCCTTTGCTGTTTAATCCCTGCTTTTTACGTGCCTGTGATTTTATGATTGAGAAAACTTTGTGAAAAAAGAAGAAATTGCTTCTGACAAGCAATTTCTTCATTTTCCACACTATTTTCTACCCTACTGAATGGTTATTTTTCAAATTAAATCCACTTTAAATTTTCGTCTGCAAAACCTTTGAATTTGGACAGGTCCAAAATTTTGTAAAACAGGAAAGGGTTAAAATGTTTGTTTTAAAACACTTCAGAAATGACTTTTATGTTAGTAAAATATTTTGTGTGAAGGCAACCTCAGAGTTTTAACGCAACGATCTCTAGTAAGAAGGGGATTAACATTTTCTTCGTATTTTGCACATGGCATGATTGTGACATCAGTCTATAATATTTAATTGGAAAATTCACACATGTTAAATCACTGATATACAATTGCTTTTTATTAATTACTGGACGATTTACTCTACATAAACAGTATATATGAACTAATTTGACATTATCCTATGTTTTCTGACTAGTTATACCACCACTGCTTGTTTTCTTAATGGGACTTTTACATCGATAAAGTGTGTCAAAGTGAACGCTGCACTAATTAGACATTCAAGATGGAGGACAAATTTGAGGTTTTCCATGTGCAAATTCTAGGACACTCGTATGTGCCACAGCTGAAACATTTCATTCGCAGGACCGAGGGCTATTTCCTCCAATTAAGCTTAGGAAGTAAAGTGCTGGTTTGGTATTCTTGGCTTTCTGGTGCTATGGTTGGAAGACTGAACAATATATTGGAAGTGGTGGAGGATTTCCAGCCTCACTTGGTTGTTTTATTAATTGGAACAAATGACATTAATTGTCCACACGAAACACCGGTGTCTCAGATCATGAGCTTGGTATCACCTTTAACCAACAAATACAAAGTGAACATGGTAGTTACATTTCCAATATTCCACTAGGTCAGGCTTTACCTCCATCCAGATGGCAGGTGGATACTGCATGGTTCAACAGCCAGGTGAACAAGATCCTCTGCTCTCAGATGAAGGCTTTTCCAAATTGTACACTCTGGCGTTGGCAGGGGTTTTGGTCCTCAGCTGCACTTAGCCGTGTGTTATGTGACAGACTCCATAATAAAGGAATGGATATCTATTACTGAGATATGTATATCTTTCAATTTTGTTTTCTTTTCAATTTCTTAAAACTTAATCTACTAGACTACAATCTCTTTGTGACTCATATATCAATGCGAGTAGTGATTCAATATGTTGTTTCAAGATCCAATTTCCTACTCGGCTTTTATTTCCTCTTATGAGTTGAACTATAGCAGTGATTTTGATGTCAGTGAATGCATTTTCACAATCTGACATGCAATTATTTGTTTTTCCTGCTTGTTATCTGGTGGGCTTATATTTGATATTCAATTCATTCAGCAGTTACAATGAGTGACTGTGTCCAGGTTTCCAGTACTAGTACCAGGTCATGAATTAGTGATTCAATTACATTAAACTGACAATAAACTGATAGGCAGTATATGATGAGGGCAATATTTGTAATGGGTATTACTGACCTGAGATTGATCTTTATGATTACTCTCAGTAAATTTACCAAACTAAAGCTTTAGTGATATCTCAATTGTGTGTTTGGTTTGTGACAATGTATAATTACATGCTTGGATTTCATTCCGGATAATAACAGATATTCCATTACTCTACAGGTATCTGCCAATTCAATACAACACTAGTTTTCATAGTCAGAAGCCATTACAGATAGTGTCAATCTTTTGTAGTTTCAATTGGCAATTTACTCAATTTACATTCATTTTTTTTTCAAAGCTACCTGCTATATCAGCCTTTTCCATGGTCTGCACCAAGCATGTTTTTTTTCCTTTATTGCACATGCACATTGTATATATTTTCAGCTGAAATGAAGATGGGCTGCTGCCACAAAACCTGCTTGTTTGGACAGCTGCAAGCAAAAGTTGTAGTTCTTGTGCACTGCATTTCTCCTCCATGAGATCTTTCCACCCATAAGGTTTCAAGTTGATAGCTATTATACTTTAGGAGATATGCTCCGGAAAAAATCTATTTATCAAAAATGGCCAAGGGCAATAACTCCAAAATTATGCAAGCAAGAGTTGTAGTTCTTGTGCACTGCATTTCTCCCCCATGAGATCTATCCACCCATTACGTTTCAAGTTGATAGCTATTATACTTTAGGAGATATGCTCTGGACAAAATCTATTTATCAAAAATGGCAAAGGGCAATAACTCCAAAGTTATGCAAGCAAGAGTTGTAGTTCTTGTGCACTGCACTTCTCCTCCATGAGATCCATACACTCATAACGTTTCAAGTTGACAGCTATTAAACTTTTGGAGAAATGCTCCGGACAAAATCTAAGTATAAAAAATATCAAAGAGCAATAACTCCAAAATTATGCAAGCCTAAGTGGTAGTTCTTGTGTACTTCCTCCATGAGATCTATCCACCCATAAAGTTTCAAGTTGATAGCTATTATACTTTAGGAGATATGCTCTGCACAAGTTTAGTGATGGTACCTTGGATCGATGGAATAACGGAACAATGGACAGAGACCATTACTATGTCCCTTTGCCAAAAAGGGCGGGGATAACAACATCAAATACAACCACAGAAAAAGTCACTGTCACTTTACCAAAACATGCAGGAGCTCAACCCAAACAGAAAAGGGACAAATCTCATGGTACAGTTCAATCAACATCATCAACCAGCACAGTACAAGGCCCTTCTCACGATCCATTACAGGAATCACCATGGGCAGAAGTGGATGATGCAGAGGAAGTGTCAATCTGGACGGTTTCTTAATGGCGCTTTTTCTTCCCCAGACATGGGATAAATTTTTGATTGTTGCGCAAGATTTTTTTCTAACAATTGGTTAAGTCAATTAAAAAATAGGCATTATACAAATACCCGTATTTCAATTCAAATAAATCTTGTGTATCATTTATCCCAAACATAGTGTCACCTATAAGTGTCAACCCACCTGTGACTGACCAGACACAAATTCATAGACGCAGTCAGGGGCCAATATCAAGATGCCATTGACAGGAGGGATGAGCGGTGAATTGGAGACATGCAGAGGGAGTCCGTAGATGTTGCTTTATCTAAAGAGGTGGTTTTGCAGTTCCTGACCAAACCATTTTGCAGAAATTCATCATGGCTCCGAGAAGACGCACAAAATCCCAGGATGCCAACCTGACGACTTGTCAGATGGATGCCTAGGGCTCTCACTAGGATTTTGAAAGTAGGATTCCAGGAAAAAAAAACTTTCAGAACCACCTGTCTCTTGATTTGTGTTCACTTTTTTTCACTTCAACACATGTCTGATCAGTAGGCTGATGCAGAGCTTTCCATTTTCCAAATATGTTATCCGATGGAAATGAGCACATGCACTGCGTTTCAGATTTCACCTGTAGTGATAATTCATTTCCTGTATTTTGGGAACATTTCTTTAATTGAATAATTGTTTTAGTCAAAATACTGATTATACAAAAGGTAAAAAAGATTCGGGACAGTTCAAAGGACATGGACTTATCATTTACTTGTTACGAATAAATCGGGTTGATAATGTTGTCTTATGATTGTCTTCTTCTAATTGGGGCCCTGCTCGAATTCAATTACCGGTCTTTAATTAGTGAATCAACTGCTTCATTCAATACATTAATGGTTCACATGTTTCGTTTGTGCGTAACAATCGCCAAAACACATTGCCAGGCAGAGTCTAGATTCGATTCATTGATAGTCAGGCTCCGCCTACAAGGTCTACAAATAACCAATTATGATTGGCTGTTGGCATCAATTAACGCCATGCCTACCGCACCCGTCTATCGGACTTCAGATACGGCGATTATCGATTTTTCACGTGACAGTCAACTTACTTGAACAATCATATACATGTTATATAAGTTCGGATGCGTAGCTCAGGAAAACTTATCTCCGCTGGAATCCTTTTGGATGCGGCAGAGAAGTACCTCGGTTACTGCTAAGGCTATGACCGATGCTCCTGTCGTACAGAGAAGGCCCCAGCCATCCATTGAGAGGGGGGGGGGCTTGGGTCTGTTTAAAATAAGGCTCCAAGGAAGTCAATTTAAGCCAAGTGTCCTTGAAACAGAAAGCCATGAATGAAAGACCGGGTACTAATGTTGGAGTCGATGTTGTAACTGGACTAAGAAGGTTCTCCTAGCCCACCCAAGAACGCACGAAGAGCTAGCTCAACAGTGTCCAGTCCAATAAATGAGGAGGCTTTGCTCTGATCAGCGACCCCATTGCCAACAAACTTACTAGTTGTCCACAAAGTAGGGTAGGACCAAATACCCATGGAGAGTTCCAAGTGTCCATTATGGCCAGTCAGCTGGAAAACACCACTGACTCTATAGCATCAAGTGGTGTGAAGACTGATCAACAATCATATAGAGGGTTAAGTGCAAGACTGTACTAAGTGTACAATTAATACTGTCTTGCACTGAACCCTTGTTATGCACAAGATGTTGCTGTCAACCTGCCAACAGAAGACAGACCTAGGACCCCTACCCCAACTTATGTGGAGGTATGTGCGTCTGGGAGCAAGAGATCTTCACCGGTAAGAGTTGGGAAATCAGCCCTTGACAGCCATTTCCACTTGGACCTCCTTTGCTGGAGATTAGAACTAGATACCCCGGAGGAAGCAGTAATCTACTGAACAGCAGAGGTACCCACAAGACTTCCAGTGACAATCAAAGGAGGAATCATGATCTTCTGTGATCTGGCTGGTTACAAGCATATTCCTGGATCCATTAATTCGAAGTGGTGATTAACCGTAGGAGTCCATCCAAAGAAGATCAAGGACCTTACCCCAGAAGTCAATTAGCCATACCCCAATTGCTCTTGCTCTGGGTAAATTTTTTTTTATTATGCTGCGGGTTAATCCCTCTTAGCCTAGACTTCAACCTATTATGACAATTTAGTGTTTAAGTGTTTTACAGAATAACCAGCTTCAAGGACCTGCTAGTGAGCTACAAAATGTGTAAAGTGCTTTTTATGCATTATTACAATAATTCACTGACTTTTCCTTGACTTATGTCATATTCTTAAATTTCACTGACTAATTTCATAATTCCCTGACATTTCCCTGACCTTGAATTTTTTTCATTTCTCCTCGACTTTTCCCTGACCATGGGAACCCTGTCTTTATGTTATTAAATTCTATGTCTGCCTACATTAGTACTTGTCTTCATATGTACGAGGGTTGATCCAAAAGTTCGTTAAATGAGGTTATAAATCATCGGAAAAGCTCACTATCAATACATAAATCATACAGTCTTTTAATGCATCATCTGTGTAATTAACGTGGAAATTTTCAAATGTTTACATTCAATTGAGGCAAAAAAATGCAAGAAACAAGACAGAGACCCCCTCCAAAGGCAGGGGAGCAAGAACGTCGAATGCGACGTCAATAATAACTCTTTTCTACATAGTCTACGCTAACTCTCATGCCTTTCTGTACCTGATACGTCCACTTACAGAAATAATCCACATCCCATTTGGAATCAAGTTTGTTTAGAATTTCTATATATGCATGGTATTTTTAGTGAAGTCTCAACCCAAATGCAGGACATTTATTTTTGGAAAATATTTAGAATCAATTAGAATATGTTCGTTCGTTGAAACTCCATTATATCATTGTAAATGCTCCTTTAAAGCCTGTCCCTTTTCGAATATCTGGAATAGCTTTAGGAAAAGTTCCCTTCTGCACACTCTTATCATTTTTCTAAATTATCTGAAATGTTTAGATTGACGAATAGCATAGATCATGTCAAAATTTGAAAATTAAACGGCATTCATATTTTGGTGCTGACGTCTTGTCATTTTTTCCTCATTTATTCAAAATAATTGAATATACTCTGTGCTCTGTTAAAAGTGTCACAATAGCTTTAAAAAGATAACAAATTAGTTCTCTTTGCTTCCTTTTTAATTTAGCCAAGGAATTTCAACCAAAGTTTCAGAAAACTTACAGATAAATTGATTTATTTAACAGTTTTTCAATATTTTTTCACGCTTCCCTGCCTTACCATACATATGTTTCTATGGTAACGTATTCTAAGACCGCTAAAGATAATTCTGCAAAAATAACAACATTAATGTGCTCCGTAGTTACTGAACTGCAAATTGACCAAAATATATATACTGAACAAGCTAGAAATGCGAAAGTTATAAGCCTATTCTCCGAACTTCTGGATCATCCCTTGTACTTAAATGAGTAAATGCTGTGTGAGACAGATAAGTAAAGAATCAAGACAAACACAGTCTCTACCATCTCCGATGAAGAAAGATGTTCTTTGATGGAGAGTCAAGATCACACACGTCAGGAAAAAGCAAAGGCAATTTTTGACTTTCTGACGTAAAATGAAAGAACTTGAATGTAAAAGCCATGAAAGACTACCCAAGTAAATGCCAAGTGAGGCAGAACTTTTTAGTAGAATGTAAGAATATGAGACTTGGTTACCATCTTTAGTTGACTTATACCCTGAATCTTCTATTCGAAATAAATTGCAGATCAAATTTTTCCATGTATTACAAAAATCTTTTCATGTAAATTTCATATACTTTTAGTTAGTACTAAAATTAAGAATATTAATTTTAAAGATTTTGGAAATATAAATTTGTTTGACCAGTCACTACCCTCAATGGCAGCAAGGTTTTGAAATCAAAACAACTTACTTGACTTATATTTATACCCCCCACCTACGAAGTAGAGGTAGGTGTATTGGTTTCACCATGTCTGTCTGTCTGTCCATCCGTCCATCAATCCATCTGTCCGTCCGTCCGTAGACCTTTTCGTTTCCGGACTCTAACTCAAGAACATAATGACCTACAATCATGAAACTTTATACAAATATTCCTTATGACTCAAGGAAGTGCCCTATTAATTTTTGGGTCACATAGGTCAAAGGTCAAGGTCACAGTCAGCCTTTGTTCAATTTTGGTTTCCGGACTCTAACTCAAGAACTTAATGACCTACAATCATGAAACTTTATACAAATGTTCCTGATGACCCAAGGAAGTGCCCTGTTGTTTTTTGGTCACATAGGTCAAAGGTCAAGGTCACAGTCAGCCTTTGTTCAATTTTCGTTTCCGGACTCTAACTCAAGAACAAAGTGGCCCACAATCATGAAACTTTATACAAATGTTCCTTATGACCCAAAGAAGTGCCCTATTGCTTTTGGGTTACATAGGTCAAAGGTCAAGGTCACAGTCAGCCTTTGTTCAATTTTCGTTTCCAGACTCTAACTCAAGAACCATATGACCTACAATCATGAAACTTTATACAAATGTTCCTTATGACCCAAGGAAGTGCCCTGTTGTTTTTGGGTCACATATGTCAAAGGTCAAGGTCACAGTCAATTTTTGTTTCATTTTCATTTCTGGACTCTAACTCAAAAACCAAGCAACCTAGAATCATGAAACTTCAGGCAAACGGTGCATATGACCTCAATATTTGTTACAAACACATCCTGCATTTATAGCACTTGCATTCTGACAAAGTGCTTGTGGGGAGTATTAGTCTGCTCTGCGACAGTTCTATTTATTGACCAACGAAAAAAGGGCATGCAGACAAAGGGTTTTGTTCAAAAGTCAGCGTCAATTTGTTTCCACCACTTGATCTTTAAAGTTTTAATGTAATTTATTTTATCTGTGATCTCAGTTTTTCATTGAAAGGTGAATTTACTGATTTTTGTGTCACAAAATGTAACTATTAAAAGACTTTGTGCAGTCTAAAGTTGAAAATGATATCAGAATAGCTGACAGATGTGAGTTGGCAATTAGACATGTCTGCGTAATTCCTGAGAGGTATGTACTTTCCATTGAAGGAAAAATTGTTTATTTAATTACTGTGTAGAAGCCTTAATCGCTGAAGAAGCCAATCTATTCAGAGAAGTGGACTGCTGAACAATTTGTTTCGCCAGATTTCGCCTCTTCTGTTCAGAGTTAGAGTAACTGTGCTGTGTTGTAATGCATATTGCTAGGGATTAAATAATTTTCATTGGGCTAAAACTATGAAATTTTGAGGAACATGGTCAATTCAGATGAGCCAATTTTAGTGTCTCCAGATCAAAATGCAACTGGGTGTCTATCTACAATGGAGGAGGCAGATGGATTTTTACAATTTTGCCTATAACACAAAATAGATAAATGTGCTATTGTCAAAATTCTGAAGAGGGCCTTTATTAAGCCTTGAGGTACTGCAAGTTTTTGAAATGTCAGACTTACTACCATATATCTCGAATTAAATGTTCCCCGGAGCTATACATAGCGTGATCAGGGAGCTTTTATTTAGTATGTATTTTCTGATTTAAAAATCATTAAATTGATGTCTTTCAGGTCATTTCCCATTACTTTGAAGTAAATTTTCCTCTAAACAAATTCATCTCAAATAAAGGAAGAAGTCTAAAAAATTTCCTAAAATTTAGGCATATTTTGTAATATAATCAGTATTAGGAAAGGGTTAAGATACATTTGTATTTGTTAGGGAACAAGGCTATTAGGGGGCGGGTCGTGTCAATACTTCAGTTGAAGATTGGGGCGGTCTAACCAAATAGCCAGTGGCCAGTTAAGCATGCGAAGTCTAGACATGGAGATTGGATAGCCAATACAAGCGTTATCATATTTAATATTCACATAATCAATGTTGTATATTAGGGCATGTTTTGGAAGAAATCGAGTGAGTGGGTTGATAGTTTTGAGATTTGTAACTCTTTGAGTTGATATGAAGATTTCGGAGAATTAAAAATTTGTTTTAGGATTATTATTTGTTGATTCTTTAAACCACTATACGGTCAGGATTCGAAGATGGAAACAGTAATCGTTATATTACATATTTAATTTGGTACCATGACCAGGGTCAATTGTCAATTGTGTGACGGACCTGTGGGTTTTAGTGAGAAAAAAAAAGTAAATACAATTTAATTATGGAAATGGACAAAATTTTCAAACTGAGAGACATGATAAAGGACGATATGAAAATAATTTTAGAAAAGCAAATTGAAGAACTTGAAAGTAAAGGGGAAGTTTGGGAGACTGTGGATAGGCCCCCTTTTCACATTAAATTTCCAAATTCCACAGACGCGCAAAAGAAGAGAAGGGATGATAGGTTTTTAAGAAGTTGTTCAGCATGCGGAAAAGTAGGCGGCTGCAAGTAAATCCTGCAAGTAGATCAATGGACATAATATTCATAAAATAGTGAAGTGGAAAAAAGACTACGTTGAAATTTGTAGTGTTAATATTTGCTTTAGTGAAAAAAAAAAAAAAAATAGTGAAACGTTGATCAAACGATACATCTATGGGCGGTTTATGGACATTGTGGACAATATATAGGGTGGTTGAAGCAGACGAGATATATGTAGTAAAACACATGCATAAAACGATTTATGAAGGGGTGGATCTCTTTGTATGTGTTCCGGTGGCTTGCGTTTTGGTTCACGATACAGGGGTTACGACGCCCGAAGAATAAGGCGATCGGGAACGGCGAGGCTGACAGGCGACGAAGGGAGACAAGTGTCAACAACAAATAGTGAAATAATACAAGTGTTGACATTATTCTGTCGAATCTATTGTTCAGTTTAAGATACCAATCTGTTAAGACAAAATGAAGGTTGTTTGGCTGTTAGGTCTTCTAATAGGCTTTACATGGACTCTAGACTATAAAAAGACAGTGTTTTTCCATAAACAGAACGAATTTCAAATTGTGCGTTCAAAATGGTTCGTCAGTATAGTCATAGATTGATTGATTGAATGGGGTTTTACACCGCTTTCAACATTATTTCAGTTATATCGCGGCGGCTGGAGCACCTAACAATGGATTCCTGGTATTTCTCACGCCAGTACTACCATTACATCCTTTCCTAGCCTCCAGCTGCTATCTCACATAGGTATACGATTATCGACCCATTGGTGAGAGACAAATAGTCGGAAAGAATGAGTGCCGCCGTCGGGGATCGAACCCGTGACTTCTGGAAGTATAGTCATAGACGTAAGGCCATAAATAAAATATCTTGAAGAAATAGATAAGGGTTGTAAGTGGGCGTTGGATGTGGTCGTTCGTACAAATAAGAATTTTGGTGTGGAAAAGACAAAGTTTAACTTTTCTAGCCAGTTTGACCTGCTATATTCTGAAATTGTTGAAATACAAAAGGATAATCTAGGTTTGAAAAAGGTATTAGGAGAGTTCAATTTTATGATGTCGCGGACAAAGAGATCATTATTACCATTTGTAGGGAAAATATCTTCTTTTCTATTTGGGACCGTGAGTGAAAGCCAATTGAAATCTTTACGACGCAGTATTAATGTGTTAGCTGGGCAACAGACAAAAATTGTTCACGTCGTTGGGGAACAATTGACCATTATGAATAGATTCAGGGAAATGATATCAGAGAATAGGCAAGCAATAAATCAGTTATCCTTGGGATTGCGGGAACTAGAATTACAGTTAGACAATCGGGTTAATTATCTCGCAAAAGATCTTACGGCATTGAATGATTTTCTTCAAGCTTACATACAATTAAGACATAATGTAATCCAATTACGGGAGATGATTAAAAATGCATTATGTTCTACAATCACTTGAAATCAGAGTTAAACGTTTTGGGTGCCGGTAAAATATCACCAGAAATCATCACGCCTGTGCAATTAAAGGTACTATTAGACCAACTTAGGAAAAAGATACCAAAAACAGTTAAGTTACCTTTAACCCAGATCGAAATCTATGGCATTATTATGAAATCTTAGAGGCTGGATCATTCATGGATGAGGTTAAGATCGTTGTAGTTTTGAAGATTCCTTTGAAAGAGCGAAAAACTCAATTTGAACTTTACAAAGTAATCAATATGGAATTAGCAGTGCTAAATAAACAAAGAGATATGTCAGCTTATATACAGGTAGAAAGTCCATATTTTGCTATCGATATGGGAAGGTCTAAATATTTACTTTTAGATGAAAAGTCAGTAATTAAATGTCAAAATCCTCTGATAAACTTTTGTGAAATTGCCCAACCGATTTATTCTGTAGCACTTAGTCAGAAGTGTCTAATTGCGTTGTTTTTGCAAAGAGATGAGGACGTAGAAAAGTATTGTATAAGAATGATTAATCTCAGAGCTCAGTTCCCATTAATCAAGGAAATAAATTCTCAGATGTGGGCAGTCTCGAATAAAGAAGCTATTCAATTTGCCGTAGTCTGTTATTCAGGCAAAGTAGATACAAAGACAATCAAATTGACGGCCCCGCTCGGAATGATTTATTTAAATTCATCATGTACGGCAACTAATAATAAAGTATCACTCATAGCGGGAACAGAAACAAGCATTAGTTATGATTACTCAGATCCATTCATCATATTTTTACGACAGATTAATTTTACGAGCGTCTCAATAACAAACGAATTGCTTCAACATTTCCCAAATGATTCGCATATAACTTTACCGCCGTTCTTAGACAATGTTGATACAATACTGATGGATAAATTGATAAACCACTTAACGAGTCCAGATGCGACCTTCAATGTTTATTCATTATATGAGAAATTAGCTTGGGGAACTTTAGGGGTTATTGTACCCATAATAATAATGGTAATAATAATTGTCCTTATAAAATGTCGTAGTAAATTGGTTGGTATCTTGACTAACAATGTTCGAAGTTCACAGAATGATTGTACTAAGGGTCCGGTGCCACCAAAAAGTGGGAACGACATTGAAGATACGCGTTCAGAGGCCGAGTCGGTGCCTTTTCCGGAACACACTAGACCCAAGACGAAGGAAATTGTACATCTGTATCCACAGATAGACTTTGTCAGTCGACAATCGGCTGAAGATGAAGCAAACTGAATTTAATAATAAGGTGTAAAATAGTGTTGTGGGTTATATATATTCTTACGTTGAGTTATATGAAGTGTTTATATTGACGCTGAACTCTAAGGTGAAGTGGCCCATTACAATACAAATAAGTCTTTAGCTAAAGTGTATATTATAGTACAGTATATAGTTCATTTTATTGAATTTGCAACTTATATATATATATATGTGGGCCTATGTATTTTTAAAATGTATTGATTAATCAATGTTGATGATACGTTTGTATTGGAGTTTGAAAAGCATTACTGGTTGTCTAGATTTTATATGTTCCCATGATAAAATCTGTTTGTATGGGGCGTAATGTAATATAATCAGTATTAGGAAAGGGTTAAGATACATTTGTATTTGTTAGGGAACAAGGCTATTAGGGGGCGGGTCGTGTCAATACTTCAGTTGAAGATTGGGGCGGTCTAACCAAATAGCTAGTGGCCAGTTAAGCATGCGAAGTCTAGAGATGGAGATTGGATAGCCAATACAAGCGTTATCATATTTAATATTCACATAATCAATGTTGTATATTAGGGCATGTTTTGGAAGAAATCGAGTGAGTGGGTTGATAGTTTTGAGATTTGTAACTCTTTGAGTTGATATGAAGATTTCGGAGAATTAAAAATTTGTTTTAGGATTATTATTTGTTGATTCTTTAAACCACTATACGGTCAGGATTCGAAGATGGAAACAGTAATCGTTATATTACAATTTCAACATGGAAAGACAGCCATTTATTTGTAAAGCGCATGTTAGGGCTCTGTAATACCACCTTGGGGTAAGTATAGCCATTTCTCTACTTGATTAATCTTAATCTGTTGAATATTATATCATACTGCAAAGGTTTATTTAAGTATTTTTGGAACGCTAAAGATTTGTGTTTAGTTGATGTCCTTTTATTCTTGCACTCCAGTGCGCTTAGAATCTGAATGATTCTACGTGTGCTGCAAAGGCAAATTGGTCATTATTTGGAAGACAATGGTAACCAGATAAATGCTGGTGCTGTTTGGATAAAGTCGGTATTTAATCAATTTGAAATAAGGAAATATATTTTTGTAATAGTCTTCTATTAATTGCTTAGTTTTATTTCAACTTGATACTAGGTAATTTTCTAGATAGTATAAGTAAATTAAGGTTAAAGGTTTCATGTTGTTCAGCAGACATTGTTAGTGGTTATTCCAGATTTAATCAGTTTTAATTGTGGAATACTTATTCCAATATCTCTTGTTCCTCTTTTAAGAATATCTCTTAGACATGAAGGATTTATTTGCTTGAGTGTGACATTTTTTTCTGAAATGATTTGAGACTTGTTCACTGGATTGGATCACGATAAACATTGTAGATTTTTGTTAGAAGTCTTATGTAATTGTTGCTTTGGTCACCTTCAGAAGTTTGAGCCTAGGATCAGGGTGCATTTATGTGCAGTCTGATCTTGGTTTTCTCTTTCTGCTGCAAAAATTAATCATGACTGTTTTTCAAGGTCAAATAATACATGGTTTCTGTATGAAACACAGTAGTTATAATCCTCTAACTATTTTCAGCTTTTACCATACGCACAAGAGCCATGTTAGGATCATTCAATAATGTACAAAATTGGAATAAACATTGACTAAAAACACATTTGTTAGTTGAATTAAATAACATGCGGTTAACTTGCTGCAACCACCTGAGAAAAGGCAGTAAAGAAAAAAGACCAAGCCATCAAGCACTGTAGTCATTAGGACATTAGGACAACAAAATCAACAGACGTCATTAGGACATAAGTTCATCATGGCCTCACCTGGGGAAAAAAGAATAAGGACTCTCTCGGAAAAGGCTACAGTTATATATATGGAGCAGTCGGAAGCTTATGAAAAGAAGATACATGCGCAATGGGCTTTCCTGTGTAAGCTAATAGAAAGCAATACAGAACTCAAGTTTGCACATGATTCACAAAGGTAACTTTGGAGACACTAAAATTGGCTCATCTGAATTGACCATGTTCCTCAAAATTTCAAAGAGAACTTTAAATCTAAGCTGCCCATCACACAGGGCCCTCTCAACAACCCACTCCTAAACTGAACAGAATTTACAATCAGTTGTTCATAGACTCACTAGTGAGCCAACAGCAAGTTATCAAACATTAACATGCCTTCTATACCAACACCAGTTGAACATTCTTGGAACAGCCCTCAGATACATCTTGCCTCAGCAGCAGGTAGATACATTGTACCATTTCACAAATTATGCGTTTTGTGCCAAATTCCCTTAACCCTTTGCCAGGGGTGTGGAATTCCCATGCCCGACTTGTCCGACATGGGCTTTTCTATATGCGGGCAAGTACATTTTTCTAGGCCACTTGTCCTTGGACAAGTAAATACCTGGGCAAATCTTGATACAGTACTAACAAGAGCTGTCACTATAAGATGACAATGCCCCCGACACCGCTTTGATTTAGAAGTTATGGCCAATGTTAAAGTTTTTGGACGGAATGACAGACGGACGGACAGACGGACGGACGGACAGACGGACGGACGGACAAGTCAAATTTATGATGCCTCCCTATCGGGGGCATAAAAAGATCTATGAGAAAAGTCATCCTTTTATTTGTATCAAAATGAAGAAAAAATTATCTTTAATGAAGAAAATGCTGGGTTACAGCATTTTCTTCATTAAAAACATTATTTTCTCAATATTTATCCTCCAACTTTTTTGTGGACAAGTTCATTTTGATCCTTGACAAGTTAGAAATCAGCTTTTACTTGTCCAGAAACAAGTGGAGAAACTGTGTATTGTTAAGTCCCTGCTTTTTATGTGCCTGTGATTTTATGATTGAGAAAACATTGTGAAAAAAGAAGAAATTGCTTCCGACAAGCAATTTCTTCTTTTTCCACACTATTTTCTACCCTACTGAATGGTTATTTTTCAAATGAAATCCACTTTAAATTTTCGTCTGCAAAACTTTTGAATTTGGACAGGTCCAAAGTTTTGTAAAACAGGAAAGTGTTACAGAAGAAATCATCAAAGGGAGTAATGGGGACCAACAAATTGTTGTCAAGTCAGGTCAACAAAAAGCCATCATTGGAGAATCTAACCTTATCCCAATGGTCAATTGCTGTCGTGACAATTCTAAATAAATTAATTTGGGAAGGGAAACTCTAGGGGTCCTCCTTGCTTGACTATTTATCCCATACCCCAAAAATATACCAATAGTTTTTTTTGGTTGTTAACATCACAAAATCTCATGAATATAAATTACTAGATCATGTGACTGGACCTCAAACAAACAAAATGACATCCACCCAAACCTATTGTATGATCAATCTCAATCCTGAAGGCATTCTCAGGGCTGATTAAGATCCAAATGAGTTGGGAAGATATGATGTGACACAGCTTAAGAGATGGCTTGAAGGACTTAAAACTACTGGAGTAAAGTAGGATATGATTCAAAGGGTGAGTGAAAACAGTCGACTGTCAGATAGCCCCTTTGTCTTTTTTTACCATGTAAATTCATGATCGAAACATCAAGAAAAAGTAGCAATGTACAAAAATAATTATGTTTTTTTCGTTCCCATATTTTATATATATTATTGTGTTGGATTGCAAACATGACATGTCTATATCATTGGTGCTGTGTAACAGGTATACAGGTATGACAAAGAAAACAAATACACGACATTTTACATGTACAGCGCCTTGCCAAAAGTGAGTGAACTTTCAAAATGGCCACCAGAAAACAAAACAAAACTAAACTGCACAACTTTTAACTTCAAACTTACCTTGATATAAAAGATTTCAGTCGTCAATATTTTGTCATGCTGCCTTTCTGAATAATAACTTCTCGTACTCTTTTGGGTAGGGTTGAATAAAGTCTTTTTACGTATGTATCGGGTATTTCATTCCAGGAGGCGAGCAGTTGGGACTTCAAGTCATTGAGGGTGTTTATCATGTAAAGTTTGGATTTTATTTTGTTTTTTAAAAGTAACCAAATATTTTCTATTGGACTTAGGTCTGGTGACTGTGCTGGCCAGAAAAACACGGGAATGTTGTTTCTTTCTTTCCAAGCTGTAGCTTCACGGCTTTTGTGAGCAGGGGCGTTATCCTCTTGGAAGACCCACGAATTATCTGTGAAATGCTTAGCTATAGAAGGCCACAAATACTGATCAAGGGTCTGAATGTACTTTTGAGAGTTCATGTTTCCATCTATGAAAGAAAGCATTCCAGTACCCGAATAACAAATACAGCCCCAAACCATTACTTTCAGATTAGTCTTAACATTACAAGCCACACACCCTAAACACTCGGGTCTCCACTTTTCACTCGCTTTTCTCCATACAGTAAGCTGACCATCAGGCTTTAAATTTATCATCATTTTGTCGCTAAAAATAATGATTTTCCAGTTAGATTCAACGGTCCAAATTTTGTCCTACACCAATAAATTCGTTTTCGTTTGTTGACAGCTGAAATAGTCACCCTCTTCCTTACAGATCGTCTTTTATATCCCATTAAATGTAAATTTCTTTGCACAGTTCTAACGGAACACTTTTCGAAGGTCGACGAGTTGTATGCAGCCGCGATTTCCCTGAGTGGTTGCTGTCGATTCAATTTTACCAGCCATAAAAGTTTTCTTAGCCCCCGATCATCAACGATTTTCGGTCTACCTCTTCGATGCATGTTTTCTGTAGAAATCCGAAATCTCTTTAGAGCCATTGAAATGGTCGATTTACTTCTCCCTAATACTTTAGCAACATCAACCAACCGATGACCCTCCTCTATCATTGATATGATTAGGAGTTTTTCATCCTCTGACAGTTGCTTTCCGTGTTTCCCCATGATTAACAATATTGACAGACTGACGTAAGCAGACGACGAAATGATGTCATTTCCGGGGCTTAAAAAAGAATATTGGAGTTGTTTCCCTTAAACCCACGCCACTTTCCCTATTACATTCGTACCCATATAGCGACGCTGTTATTTTAACAGTTTCTCGAAATCCGTTCGCCGCCATTTAAAAAGTTCACTCACTTTTGGCACGGCGCTGTAGGTCATTGATTCAAAGTACTTGAGGTATGACAGGGGTCATGTTTGGATGACACTTTAGTGTTGTAAAGTAGGTTTGAAATAGCATTGATAAATTCAAATCAGATTTTAAAAGCTTCCTAATTTTAGATTTTGTGTAATTTGATTTTTACAACCTGACTCAAGCTGTAGTCACAAAATTTGCAGACTTAATGAAATACCGGATATACTTACAAGGCAGTTGACATCAGGTAGTCTTTTAAATTTTACAAGACCAAATAAATCGGTTGGACCAGTAGTGATTTGTAACGTCTTATTTTGTGTTCTAAACTAGGGCCTTTTCAATAATATATTGTCTTTATTTTTCAGGTGTAAAGACGCCGTTGCAGTCTGAAAACTCAACATCTTTGACAAAGCGCTTGAAGTGATTTAATAGTGAAGAATCCAAAGTGAAACAAGAGGGCCGTTGGCCCTGGGTCGCTCACCTGAGAAAAAAGCTTCATTACCTAGGTATGTCCATGCAACCAAAGAAAAAGAGATTTTCACTTATTCAATCAGATAACATTTGGAATACCCCCCCCCCCCCTCTGCTCCTCACCTGGTCATTATTTATTTAAGCTTTTTTCATAAAGGTCTGTGATCAGCAAATCAATGCCAGATATACAGGCTGAGTCTGAGACTTTTAAAGTTTTCTTTAATGAGTTGATCAATCCATGTCAAATATAAAGGCTGTAGGGATTCAAAATTCTCAACAAAGCACTCCCCCTCCCCCAAGATGCTCTGCACCTGGTGAATCTACAGTCATGATTTTAGCTAATTCAATTGATGTCCATATGCTGATCATTCATACCAATTTTCAAGTCTGTAGGACTCCTGGTTCATTAGAAGTTTAAAGATTTCAAAAATGATCCAAAGTACTACCCCCTCCCCAAGACACTCAGCACCTGGTGACCCTACAGTCATGATTTTAGCTATTTTTATTAATGTCAATATATTGATCACCCATTACAATTTTCAAGTCTGTAGGGTTCCTGATCCAGGAGAAGAATAAGGTTAAAGATTTCAAAATTGATCCAAAGTACTACCCCCTCCCCCCTAATGCTCCGCATCTGGTGGCCCTACATTCATGCTTTTAGCTATTATATTTAAGATCCATATACTTATCATCCATGCCAATATTGGAGTCTGAAGGGCTCCTGGTTATTTTAGAAGATGAAGGTTAAAGTTACAAAATTTTCACAAAAGTACTACCCCTTCCCCCCTGGTGCTCCGCACCTGGTGGCATAACAGTCATGATTTTAGCTTTTTTTATTAAGGTCTATGAGCTGATCCTCCATGCCAATTTTCAAGTCTGTAGAGCTTGTGGTTCAGAAGAAGAAGAAGGTTAAAGATTACAAAATTTTCACAAAAGTACTACCCTCTCCCCCATGGTGCTCCGCAGCTGGTGAATCTACAGTCATGGTTTTAGCTATTTTTATAAAGGTCTATATACTGATCATCCATGCCAATATTCAAATCTGTCAGGCTCCTGATTCATCAGAAGAAGAAGGTTAAAGATTACAAAATTTTCACAAAAGTACTACCCTCTCCCCCCTGGTGCTCCGCACCTGGTGAATCTACAGTCATGATTTTAGCTATTTTTATAAAGGTCCATATACTGATCATCCATGCCAATTTTCAAATCTGTCAGGCTCCTGATTCATCAGAAGAAGAAGGTTAAAGATTACAAAATTTTCACAAAAGTACTACCCTCTCCCCCCTGGTGCTCCACACCTGGCAGCCCAATAGATATGGTTTTAGCTATTTTTATTCAGGTCTATGAGCTGATCATCCATGCCAATTTTCAAGTCTGTAGGGCTCCTGGTTCTGAAGAAGAAGCTGCTTGAAGATTACAAAATTTACCCAAAGTACTACCCCCTCCCCCCTGGTGCTCTGCACCTGGTGGCCCAAAAGATATGATTTTAGCTATTTCAATTCAGGTCTGTGAACTGATCATCCATGCCAATGTTTAAGTCTGTAGGCCTACTGGTTGAGAAGAAGAAGAATTTTAAAGATTTTCTTAAAATTTCACTGTTTGTTGCCATAGTAACCAGAGTTTTTCATGGATTTCAATTCTTTTAGCTATTTTTGAAGGGGACCACCTAAGCAACATTTCTGTAAAATTTGGTGTAAATCGGCCCAGTAGTTTAGGAGGAGATGTCGTTTAAAGAAATTGTTGACGGACGCCGGACGATGGACGACGACTGATGACCGACAGGGGGACGCCGTATGAAAGGTGATCACAATAGCTCACATGAGCACTTCGTGCTCAGGTGAGCTAAAAAGAAAAGGAAGACTTGAATTCTTGATCAACGCCCTCTGTTCTTCCCATCACTGGCTGGAAACCATTTCCAGCAGTAGATATACCAAGCAACTTTAACTATAGTCATATATACCATTATTTACTAGAAAGTGTTGTAATAGTTGGGAAAAGTGGTATAAATTAAAGAGGATGCCAACTTATGTCACATGACAGCAAAACCTACAACAAAAGGTGATCAATATGTTAAAGTGGAAGTGTGACAGATATGATGGATTGTGAGAATGAAGGCTTTTAGTTTGTAAAAGCAAAGATGGCAGTGTCTATGATGAAGGATATTTGTCATGTAAACATCAGCCTTTCAGTTAAAAGCGGGGCTGTACAAGACGTTAGTTGCACCTGTCCTGGATCTGCCCTGGACACTGTAACCATGTTGCTGTCCTCCTGAGTGTTTTGAAACACTGTCAGCAACATGGTTATCAATCAAAATCCTGTACCAGCAAGCCATGCGTGTGGAATAAAGGACAAAAGAAAATGAAAACTCAAGGATAGGGTTGGGGAAGCAGGGTATGACTCATACAAGCCAAAGCGACTTAAATTAAGTGAGTTTGATCACAGACCAAATAATTTAAGGGGAAAATCATTGAGCGCTTTAAAGAATTTTGTAAGCAGTATGAAATACAATGATTGGAAAAGGAATAAAATTTCTATGTGGTCAACATTATTTGTAACCTCGTCTCAAGACTGGTCAACATTTTATTTTAACCTCGTTTCAAGACTATGACATGTCTAATGATTGTAGGTCAATTTTAAAGCACAGGTTGGAGATCTCTTTTTGCATCTACTGGAAGAGTGGAAAGGTTATGGGAAAGGCATTTACATGATCCCAGGAACTGAATCTCAGTCAGATTTAGTTGAAAGGAAGTCATG
This sequence comes from Fragum whitleyi, assembly GCA_948146395.1. NCBI lineage: Eukaryota > Metazoa > Mollusca > Bivalvia > Cardiida > Cardiidae > Fragum > Fragum whitleyi. Next base: position 7,889,336 of record OX411552.1, on the reverse strand, counting down.
TAGATGGTTTTTCATTACTGCATCAATTGCAAATAATTTAGGGAGTTTATAAATCTCAACTGATGGCAGAAAGATTGAAAATAGTAAATTCACTTCATTAATCAAAAATCATATTTGGGAAATAAGTCTGTTTCAAACTCCTACAATGTCATATGGACTTGAAAATGATAACCTTGCAAGTGACAATTATTCGAGTTTCGTGAAAGAGAATCTTCCAGAAATTAATGTCGAAAAGACTGGTTTTGGGGTCAACAAAATGTGGCCTGAACTTGGATGTAGCCTGGATGAGTTTGTTAGAGATCCAACTGAGCCATTCAAGCATGGGCTTGTTGAAATTAAATGCCTTAAAAAAAACAAGAGGACCAAGATGGTCCTAGATCGCTCACCTGAGTCTCTTTGACCCCTGGGACATTACATTAATTAGATAGGCAGATGTCAAAAAGAAGATAATTGCCTAGGATCAATACAATGGAACGTTTTCAGCGAAGAGCAAGACAGATATGCCTTTTTGCTCTTTGATTCTATGTAAAAAGGGGTGCACCCGGGTGGACCCCAAATGTGACCCCAGGGTCTTAATATGAACAAACTTGAAAGAGGTCCATAAGATGATGATACATACTAAATATGAAAGCTGTCTGCCTTCTGGTTTCAGAGAAGAAGATTTTTGAAGGTTTTCCTATTTTCACCCATCGTGCTCAGATGAGCTGAAAGGGATGCGCCCGGTTGGAGCCCAAATATGACCCAAGGGTCTTGATATGAACAAACTTGGTAGGGGCCCACTAGATGATGCTACATACCAAAAATGAAGGCAGTGTGTCCTCTGGTTTCGATTAAAGAAGATTTTAAAAGATTTTCGCTCTTTGATTCTATGTACAAAGGGTTGCGCCCGGGTGAGCCCAAATATGATCCTAGGGTCTTGATATGAACAAACTTGGTAGAGGTCCACTAGATGATGCTACATACCAAATATGAAAGCGGTCTGCCATCTGGTTTCATAGAAGAAGATTTTTGAAGATTTTCGTTTTTTTACCCTTCGTGCTCATAAGAGATAAAGGGTCTCACCCGTGAAAAGCCCAAATATGACCCAAGGGTCTTGATATGAACAAACTTGGTAGAGGCCCACTAGGTGATGCTACACACCAAATATTAAAGCTGTCTGCCATCTGGTTTCAGAGAAGAAGATTTTTAAAGATTTTCCCTCTTTGATTCTATGTAAAAAGGGTTGGGCCCGGGCAAAGCCCAAATATGACCCCAGGATCTTGATATGAACAAACTTGGTAGAGGTGCACTAGATGATGCTACATACTAAATATGAAAGCTGTCTGCCTTCTAGTTTCAGAGAAGAAGATTTTTAAAGATTTTCATATTTTCACCCTTTTTGTTAAGGGTAAAGGGAAAGTTAAGGGTGGATTTCATTTATTTGAACAACTTTGGTAGAGCTTGACCTAAGAACATCCCTGCCAAGTTTCATCAAGATTGGCCCACTGGTTTAGGAGGAGAAGATGTTTAAAGAAATTGTGGACGACGGACAACGGACGACAGACATTTTACGATCCCAATAGCTCACCTTGGGCACATTGAGCTCAGGTGAGCTAATTAGAAAAATTGTTCCACATGATTTGTTCTCAAAACTTAAAGATGGATCTGTGAAGAAGTCAAAACTCTATCAATCTTGTTATGCAATTTCTACTGATGAAACATCTATTTTGTGTTTGAAAACAAATCATGCTTACCATTTTTAAATTCTGGTGCGAATAGCCATCACAGACTGTCACTTGTGTGACTTTGTGTTATAGTCACCTGTTGTTAAACCAAATATTGAAAGAATAAGGCTGGATAACCAGCTAAAAGAGGTGTAACGAAAGATGGATAGGTTGATGTATTGTGATGGTGACAGTCATGATATTGAAATATCAATTGCAATTCTGCACTATTGATATCCATTGCAATAGTTTGTTATATTGAATGTTTGGACAGTAAATATCAAAAGCTTACTTTCACAAAATGATAATGTTTTCTTGGTCTCTTATGTTAATAAAAGCTAAAGACGGAAGGAGAGAAAGACAGAGAACACAAGATCACATCTGAAGGTCTTCATTGGATATTTAATGAATGTACAGTGTACATGTGGGACACAAAAAGTCAGAAAAGGGTAAAAAATTAACTAAGCATTATTCCAACACAGATGCTGATTGACAACCAGGTGAATTGTGACACAATGTCATGCCACAAAAAAAATGCTTTCCGAGTCAACATACTAATGAGATCACCTGTTTATTTGAATTCTTAGGAAACACCCCAATCGGACAATATTATTTTACATTTTTGATACTTGATACCTGGATACTTGATCTAGTTTATTGTCAGAATATGAGTCGGTAGGGTAAGCGTGACATTATGAAAGGAAGTCTTTTACTTGGTAACCTTGGTCAGATGACCTTCACCAAGCTCTCTTATAAAAAGATGAAGCCACCAAGCATGAGGAATTGGGAGGTAGAGTATAAGGTTAACCCAAATTTCACAAAACTTACGGACTTAATGCATAAGGTCAGGTGTGCAAGGTAAATTTTATGCAAGTTTCATCCAAATGGGTCCATAAATGAAGGAGAAGTTAGGTTCACAAGAAATTTGACATGAATGTCCCCTTTCCATGACCTGGCTGAATTTTACGAAACTGCAATAATATATGCAAGGTCAGGATACTAGGAACATTTTGTGAATGTTTAATCCAATTCTGTCCATAGATGAAGAACTTGGTTTCATAAGAAAGTTGACAAAGCTGATTAGCTGAAGTTATGAGGATTTGGTTACTAATATACAATTTAAGGTCTCGAGTTATTTATGTTGACTTTCTTTAGAAGTAGGTTATTTAAGATAAAAGCTGATTTCCCTTCACCTTAAGTGCAACGACCTGTTACTTAGGCTCCGCCCTGCCAGGGCATTAATCATGAATAATATTTTCCACAAAATACAAAATGACTTAGTAATGTTGACAATCTCCAAATTCCATAAGTTGACCAAGTGCTGTAACCAGTAATGCAGGGGCATACAAGAGGGCCATAGTGGCCCTAAATCGCTCACCTGAGTTAATGGTCTTAAGATCTGACCTCTTAACCTAGTTTTATGACATTTTATGGCAACATAAAAGATTTTATGTTCCGAGTCGGCATTATTTGGTCGTTTTAGTCTGTACCAGTATTTTGTCTATGATAGGTTAAAAATAGCCAACCAATGGTTGCTCTGGGATCAGTCACGTGAGGATCAAGGACCAACCATTGCTTGGCTAGCCATTATTATATTGATTTCTACACGGGTGACATCTTACAAAATTAAATTAGATCTTTTTGCAAATATTGCCTTAATCTCGGATTCGCGAGGTACAACTTTATTACCATTCTGTTGCATACAGTTAACATATTTTTATGGACATATATTTCACGATTTTTGTGCATGTTTTGTTGCCTTAAACGGGTTGCAAAGGTTTGATCCGGGCGGACTGTTTGTGTGTTGTGCATTGACCTAGATTTGTGTTCACACGTCACGCTGCTGATACAAGATGGCGACCCCCTGGAAAATTCAACTTTTCGGACATTACTTTGTTTCGAGACTCCGGCGTTTCATTCGACAGGAAGATGGCCTGTCTCATCATTTGTCGTTAGTGGAGTTGCCTCTCATCCAATATACGGGCTTTCCAGGGGCTACCTCTGCTACCTTAAGGTCGAAATTGGACTTTGTTAAGGACTTTGACCCCCACGTCCTGGCCTTGTTTGTTGGTACAAACGACCTGTCTCGCCAAGAACTTTCGTGCAGGGACATTCTTTCGGAGATTTTGGAGTTAGTTCGTCTGGTATTAAACTCTACAAGTGTACAGTATGTTGTTGTCTTCCAGATTCCACATCGTTGCGTTCCACGAGTCAGAACACGGTTTCCAGTCAACGTGCCATGGTTTAATGCCCGTGTTGATGAGATAAACATTATGCTTGCCAATGCTCTTCAACAGGAATTCCAAAGCCAGGCTTTCCTCTGGAAATTGAAAGGGTTCTGGTCTGATGATGCTAAAGCCAAACATTTCTGCCCGGATGGCTGTCACCTCTCCCGTTCTGGCCAGCTGAAGCTGATATCCAATATCCAAGCTGCCCCTGTTGCAGTGATGAGACGCACAATTCACTAATCTTTCAGTTATGTATCATTAACGTTTTACGTTTTCCTTTGGTGTTGTTTACCACCCACTACACTCCTTGTCATTCTGCCTATCTATCATTGCACACCCTCTATGTATATATCTGTATATGTGTATATGTATGTATATATATTCATTTACATGTAAGTTTTCAAGTTTCTGGGCTCTATGCCTCTGCCAGACTAGCCTATTTTTGCTTGTCCCTTTTTGGCCTCCTGTTTTTAAGCACATACACCAATATTTTCTACTGCGATGCGGTGCACCTGCTCATATCCCTTGCCAGTGCGGTGTACGATTTTTCTCTATTTGGGGTGCGGTGCACCTGTGTATGTTTATGGTGTGTTGCTTCTGCCCCTTTTTTGCCAGGGCTATTTGGATGCAATATACTTGCTTTTCTTTCCTGAGTGAGCTGCACTTTCAGGGATGGCCCTCCTTCTAGTTTCTCAGGTGCTGTGCATCTGTTTCTAGATTTCTGTTTGTCCTTTTTGGCCTCCTGCGTTTAAGTGCCAACACCAAAAATTCTTTACTGTGTTGTGGTGCACCTGCTCATATCTCTTGCCAGTGCGGTGCAAGGCTTTTTCCCTTATTTTGTGTGCGGTGCACCTGTTTATTTGCGGTCTGTTGCCCCTGCCCCTTTTATTTCGGGGCTACTTAGAGCGATACACTTGTTTTTCTTTCCTGGGTGTGGTGCACTGTCAGGAAAGGGCCCTCCCCTCCTATTTTTGTGGGTGTGGCTTACCTGTCTCTTTTTCCCTCAGGGGTACTTTTACATTTTGAATGTTTAATCATCCACGGAAATAGGGCAATTACATGCTACCCTCTAAATTTTTCTTTTTTTTGAAATGCTCCCATTGGCGTTGCTTTAAGAAGTTTTCATAACTAGATTTAGTCCGATTCTACTAGAGATTTCTTGTATTTGTATTACTCTCATTTTTGCCCTCCGCTTACATTTTAAGGTAGCATTATATGTTTCTCTGTGTTTTCCACTTGTCCATGGACAATCTGGTTATGCAATGCTGCTTGCCCAGGTATTTTTGTGGACAAATTGGAGGACTCGGGTAGCTTTAGGCACCTTTGGGGCTTTGTTCCTATTTAATTCTAACCCCTTTTATTCTGTGTGGTGCACCTACTTTTGCATGTCGGCTATTATACCCTTTTTGCAAAAAAAACAAAAAAAAACCTAGCGTTTTAATAGGAGGATCTGCATGACTCATGATTGCTATCTTGTGGTTTGTCACTTAGCCCTTTCCTGTTTTACAAAATTTTGGACCTGTCCAAATTCAAAGGTTTTGCAAACGAAATTAACAGTGGATTTAATTTGAAAAATAACCATTCAGTAGAGTAAAAGTAATGTGGAAGGAGGGGGGGTTGCTTGTCAGAAGCAATTTCTTCTTTTTTCACAATGTTTTCTCAATCATAAAATCACAGGCACGTAAAAAGCAGGGATTCAACAGCAAAGGGTTGAGAGTCATTACCTTATACTTGCATGCTTTCGATACTGCATCTTTAATCGATTGCCAGTTATTTACCTGATTTCTATTACATGGCTATACACCACCAGGCCAAGGAGAGTCCGACTATGCATCGTCATCATCTCTATTGGGGCTCTGTCTGGTCTTGTTTGGTATGCACGGGGATCCTTTTAGGGTGAAAATCGGTGCCATTTTTCTAATTTTTACATGAAATCCATTTAGGTTGGAAAAACAAAAAAAAAAAAACAAACAAAAAAAACACACGGTTTAAGTTGCTATTGCAATCACCATATTTCTCATCAGTTATTCAAGAAAATAAACTTTTGGCACCAAATTTTAGGATCCCGAATTATCCCTGCGTCGCTGTTTTATGGATAAGTTCTATGCGTTCTTTCCCTATTTTCAGATGAAACGCAGGACCCAGCCGGCAGCTGATACAACACGTTGCCAGGACCACGAGGAAAGCGCTCCGGTGTTGAAGTCCAGCAAGGGCCAGAATGGTCCCCTTTCCACCAGCCGTCGGAGCAACCAGCCTCTTCCACGACAGTCTTCCGCCACAACGACACTTAAAAGGTCTTCGGCTAATGATATTGTGTCTGCCCCCCCTGAACAAACACACACTGCAAGGGGCAAGAATCATCCAAATTCAACCAGCCAGCGTGGCAAACAGCCTGCACAGTTATAGGGACTCTCTCGGACGTGTGATTCATCAAATGAACGGCAGGGCACATTCTCTTTTGTGTATGAGAGTGCGTCTGACAGTGACAACGATCCATTCCCTCCACCTTCGCTGTCTCGATCTCGGACAAACATTCTATCCATTCCTCCTAGTTCAACACCAGCAGCTGGACCCTCACTGATGGTTGCCACAGACTCGTCCGACGCCGTCTCTCCAGAGGACGGACATTTGCGATACATCTTAGGTTCAGGTGCGGCCAGTTATCCTGACGCTTATGGACCTATCAGCTCGTCAATTTCTTCATTAGTCCCTAAAACTATGAAGAGGGCCATCTGGGACAATAAGTTTATTGACCTGGCTGGCCTCCTTCCGGCTGCTATTCCCAAGCCCCAGGACCTGTCCTCCCAGCCAGTTCCAATTGGTCTGGCAGAGGGTGCAAGCCTTGCGGTTCTTCCCCAAACCAAACACAAGAAAATTGCCAACCTAGACATGTGGGTGGCAGCTTTTGTTCGATTTGTTGCTATTTATGCTGCAAAATATCCTTTTGAGCCACCAAGTCTCATGAAGTATATTGAAATTGTATGTGATATTGCTCGTAGGCAAGATGGCTTACAATTTTTAAGTTGGAATGCGGAGCAATTCCAACTTAGATTTAACAAAACCGCAAAATGAACACAAGATAATTTCATTTCGGGTTTTCTGATAACACATGTCACGTGAACAGGATGTGAATACACTTCGTCCTATTTTGTATATCTAAACTTGGCATAGACATATGGTTAATTACATGAAAAAGTAATAATATTGTACAATTACACAACTTTCACTTCATGCATATTAACAACACGCTAATTTATGTTTAAAGCGATATTTATTGAAAGTTGCGTACTAATTTAATAGTATCACATGTTTTTATTACTATATTTGGAAATCATGTGATAAGTCAAGTCCAATAAAGTCGCTATTTGCAATAGCACTAGCCAATCACGTGATCTGCTTATTTGGTTATGTCGCAACCTGTTTTTCGAAGAATTATGCTATAGCTTCTTTTAGAGGTATAGTTTCTCTATCTGAACGACCCTTCAACAAAATAGTTCAAATGTTGTGTATCTTATTGTTCCGTAAACCATCATTAGAAACGCGTAACAGTTACAGATTATTTATCTGTTTTAAAAACTCGATACAGTAAATATTCTCTTTTTATTACTTCTATATGCACTGTAAAATCTTTTCCCCGTGTTCTTCCTCACGACACGAGTTTAACTCACGCGTGTGTAAACAAAAGCGTTTTCTGATTGGCCATACCACACGTGATGACCTACTACGATTGTATTTCCCCTTTATGAATGGAAACTGTACTAGTGAGTTACGAAAGGTCAAGTTTACAAACGAATAGAATGTTCCTATTTACAGTTTGGCCCAAATTCTCATCAAAACATAAACACACACCACTTGACCGATATAAAGTAAAATTAAACCCATTACCAGACAACTAATGTTCTCAACTGCCCCGGCAATTTACACCTCTCGTTTATATCTCAAACTTTGTTATTGCTATCTTGTATAATATAAATATTTTGTTTCAGTTACGGGTAATTTTTTTTATCATATTCTCCAAATCTAACTGAACAACCAATTGACCAAAATCATTAAAGCTTGACACTTATTTTGTCAATGACCCAAAAAAGTGCCCAATTTTCGAGTCACGTAGGTCGAAGTCACTATTGAACTCGTCCAAAATTGTCTTGAGGTTACAACTCATAAAGTAAAAGACTTCCCTGAGAAAATAGCTTTTCATCAAGGACAAAGCGCTTGTTGGGGCCCACTTTGCGACAATTTTAATTAAATATGTGATTGATTACTCAAGTGGAGCAGAAGTCTGATTACTCAAGTGGAGCAGAAGTCATTTTAAAAATATCATAGTATCATTTTCTTCCTTTTAATCATTTTTCTTTCATCATATTCAGGCCTGTATAGCGATTCAGGGGTTAAAGCGTCTCTCGTTGTTTAAACACATTGATTTATATACGCCCGTCAAAAGACGTGGTGGTGTGGTGAACGGGATGCGTCAGCCTTGTTAGTGGCTTGAGGTCAACGTCTCTTAAACGCATTCCAACTTATCAGTACTTTCAGTACTTTGATTATATTATGATGCCCAATTTCGGATGGCAAGGCAGTCTACTCCTCTGCCCTGGGATTGCATACATTCTGAATTTTGGCTGTTAGCTTGTACTACATACGAGCAGAAATCAAATACCCCCTATTCTAAGTCTGTCCGTTCATTCAAGCCTAAGGCAAGGTCCCATAGCCCTTTTGTGCCAAATACATGCTGGAACTATAATAAGGCCTCAGGTTGTCAAAATCTAAATTGCCCTCATCCCCATGTTGTGGGTTTTGCAAGGGTAAACATGTAGCATCTGAATGTCCCCGCAAGGGTAAGTCTCAGTCCTTTCGGGGTCAAACCATCCGAAACCCCAGGCCTTCTAACACCCCCAGGCCAACCTAATACTGTAATCACTCCGGTCAACATTCACCTTCTTGCTCGGTTTCTAGTTGGCTACCGCTTCCATGACTACCTTGTCTCTCTCTTGACCTTGAGTGATTACCTTGAACTTGGTTCCTACAGAAAGGTCTTGTCCCAAGCAATGATCATGTGAAATATGAAGGCTCTATGACTTCCCATTCAAAAGTTATGATCAAGGTTAAAGTTTTTAAAGAAATTTGACCTCGGAAATGACCTTGACCTTTAGTGATGACCTTGAACTTGGTACCTACAGAAAGGTCTTAACCCAAGATATGATTATGTGAAATATGAAGACTCTATGACATACCATTCAAAAGTTATGACCAAGGTTAACATTTTTCAAACAAATTTGACCTTGAAAAATGACCTTGGTACGTACAGAAAGGTCTAGTACCAAGCAATAATCATGTGAAATATGAAGGCTCTATGACTTACCATTCAAAAGTAATGACAAAGGTTACGTTTTTTAAAGACATTTGACATTGAAAAATGACCTAGACCTTGACTGATGACCTTGAACTTGGTACCTACAGAAAGGTCTTGTCCCAAGCAATAATCATGTGAAATATGAAGGCTCTATGACTTGCCATTCAAAAGGTATGACTTAGGTTAAAGTTTGTCACGCCAATGACAACGCGAACAACGCCAAGGTGATCATAATACCTCAGGTTTTCTTCGAAAACAGCAGAGCTAAAAATACAAACTGAGCTGAAGGTAAAACAGCTCAACAGACAGACTGTAAAAAGAGTTGTTAAATGCCTTAAAAAAGCCTGCAGGACCAGATGGTTTAGCTTGGAAGCAGCTGTAAAAGCAGTCAAAGATGACCATTGACAAAGTTTGAAAAGACAGATGCAGGAGCAGGATTGTTGAAGAAAATGAGGACTTTGAAATTCATTGGTAGTATATATATCTTTAACTCTGTACTTCCAGCCACTGTGGAACTGTCCAGGCGGTTTCAGAAAGGGCCCTTCAGCTTTGCTGCAATCCTACTAGCCATCAATATGACAGTCTTCAGACCATCCTGCAGGATGAAACACCCATACAAGAACTTCAGCAAGACATAGACAGCCTCATGGACATGTGCATAGATATACCTCTTAACCAGAGGAATGCTACAGAACTACAGTCACTGTTCCGTAACTACATAACAGCTTTGATCAACAACATTGCAAGGAGGTTTGAACACAGCTCTCCTGTCCTGGCTGCTTTCAGCATATTTGATCCAAATGTAATGCCTAAAACCACAGAAGAACTGAAAGTCTATTGCAACAAACAATTAGAAACCCTGAGTAACCACTACTTCAAGGACAATCAAGACAAGATAGACAGACTTAAGGCCCAGTGGCATGGAATGAAATATTACATCAGAGACGTAATTAAATCCAGTAGGCCTAAGAAATTAGCAAAAACTACTCCAACAGAATGGCTACTACTTCAATTATTGAAGCAGACTGTGCTAAAAGAGCTGTATCCAGACATCATATACATTGTTGATGTAATTGTATCTTTACCAGTCAAGAATGTATGGCCTAAAAGAGGAGCAAGCACTCTAAAAGCCATCAAAACTCGTCTCAGGAACAGACTTGGCACCCAGATGCTGGAGAGTCCCCTTCACATTAGTATAAATGCGCCTGATCCATGTTCGAAAGAAGGCCAGAAAATTGTGAAGTTAACTGTGAAGTCCTGGCTGCAGAAGAAACCCAAAAGAAAGCTGCCAAAAAACAAGTCTGCAGTTGAAAAGGAAGCTGCCACACCAGTCATCTTTTTAGCAAATGCAGGAGTTAAAACAGAGCCAGTGACTATAGTGAATCAAGAGGTGTTCCAGACTGCAGTAAGAGCTGCAGCAAAAACTATAAACCTGGAAGGTTACAGTTATGATGAAGAAGGAAGAGATGAAGGGGATGAAGATGATGACAATCTGTATAAAGGTTTTGAAGCTGAATGAAACCAGTTTGCTTATTTGGCTGTTACAAGTTCTCAAAATTCTGCCATAGATTGCAGCCAAAAATCATACAGCTCATTATTCACTTAAAATTTTAGTTTTCTCCATGCTTAGTACCATTCTCTGTTTTACTTTCCATAGTGAAGCAGGGTTAACGGAATCAAAAGTTATGTAAAATATACTGTTTTTCTTAATTTGGATTCCACAAACCCATAATATTAAAGTAAACCATTTTTTAGCCCAGGGAAGACCAAAATTAAGTTTGACATTGTGACCTGTACATGCAATTCAGTAAAAACATTAACAGTTAATTATTTCTCACATTTAATGTTCTGTTCTGTTTACAAAAAATATCTGAAATCAAATCAAGAGGTTCAGGAGGAGATGTTGTTCAAAGATTTCAGGCTCAAAGTCAGCCCCGGCCTGCCAATCAAAATTTTGAAAAGGGTCACCCTTGGAACATTCTGGTAAAGTTTCATTGAAATCGGCACAGTGGTTCAGGAGGAGATGTCATATGAAATGAACAGACTTGGAAGAGGTCCACTGGATGATGCTACATACTAAATGTGAAAGCTGTCTGCCTTCTGGTTTCAGAGAAGAAGATTTTGGAAGATTTTCCTATTTTCAACCATCTTGCTTAGATGAGGTAAAAGGGATGCGCTCGGGTTGAGCCCAATTATGACCCAAAGGTCTGGATATGAACAAATTTGGTAGGGACCATTAGATGTCGCTACATACCAACTATGAAAACTGTGTGCCCTCTGGTTTGAAAAGAAGATTTTTAAAGATTATTTCTATATCATTCTTTAAGTGTCAACTACTGTACCTTCATCAGCTTCACCTACTGGACTTTTATAAGTGTCACGTACTTGACGTTTATCAGTGTCAAGTACTGGACATTTATCAGTGTCACCTACTTGACGTTTATCAGAGTCAACTACTGGACCTTTATCAGCTTCAACTACTGGACATTTATCAGTGTCATGTACTGGACATTTATCAGTGTCACATATTGGACATTTATTGGTGTCATGTACTCGACATTTACTAGTGTCACCAACTGGACGTTTATCAGTGTCACATACTAGAGGTTTATCAGTGTCACCTACTGGATGTTTATCAGTGTCACCTACTCGATGTTTATCAGTGTCACGAACTGGATGTTTATCAGTGTCACCAACTGGACTTTTATCAGCTTCACCTACTAGAACTTTATCACCAGGGTGATGCCCAAATATGATCACAGGGTCTTGATATGAACAAACTTGGTAGAATTTCCACTAAATGATGCTACATACCAAATATGAAAGCTGTCTGCCTTCTGATTTCAAAGAAGATGATTTTTGAAGATTTCGCTTTACCTTTTGTGCTTAGAAGAGCTAAAAGGGTTGCGCAAAGCCAAAATATGATGCTACTTACCAAATATAAAAGCTGTGTCAGTGTGCCGTCTTGTTTCAGAGATGACTTTAAAGATTTTGGCTTTTTGATTATATGAAAAAAGGGTTGCACCCGGTTGGTGCCCTATTATGACCCCAGGGTCTTAATATGAACACACCTGGTAGAGGTCCACTTGATGATGCTAAATCCCACATATGAAAGCTGTCTGCCTTCTGGTTTCAGAGAAGAAGATTTTTGAAGATTTTCCTATTTTCACCCTTTTTTTTTAGGGTAAATGGAAAGTTAAGGGTGGATTCCTTTATTTGAACAACTTTGGTAGAGCTTAACCCATTGAACATCCTTGCCAAGTTTTATCAAGATTGGCCCACCTGTTAAGGAGAAGATGTTAAAAGAAATTGTGGACGACAAACCACAGACATTGGACAATCACAATAGCTCTTCTTGAGCACTTTGTGCTCAGGTGAGCTAATTAAGGTAAGAATTATTTGTCTTAAAAAATTGAAAAACAAGAGGACCTGAATGCCCTTAATCACTCACCAGAACTTCATTGGTCCTGTGGATCCCATCCAAGTAACTTTCTGGCAAAGATTTATTCACATTTTCCTAATTGTTGAAGAGATGTTATTCCAAGAATTTAAAGTGAAAATAGACCCTGCCCAACCATTCATTACTGAAGAGACTCAAAATAAGCCCAACCCATATTTATGGGCCAAACAAAATTTGGCCAACAATACATGAAAAAGGTCACCCATGGAACATTCTGGTAGTTTCATTAAATCGACCAAGTGGTTCAGGATGAGATGCCATCCAAAGATTTCAAAGTGAAAAAATGCCCACCATGCCACCCATATTTTTTAGCCAATCAGAATTTCGCCAACAACTTTTAAATGGTTCACCCAAGAATCAATTTGGCAAAGTTTCATTGAAATCTGCCCAGTGGTTCAGGAGAAGAAGTTTTTTTTAAATTGTTGACGACGGACGACGCATGTCACATGATAGACTCAGGGTGATCCTTAAAGCTCCTCTTAAGCACGTTGTGCTCAGGTGAGACAATGAAAATATTCAGACAGATAAAGATACCTAGTGTGGAACATTGATAATCAGGCCCAAGCAAACAAAAGACCAGTGTGCACCATTATCCAAACCAAATCCACACTTTCACAGACAATGACTGGATCAGAGGTACACTTCAAATCATAATCCTGTTAGGTTTGTACACAGGCCAGTTTACCAGACAATACTCTTGAGGATATATCTGGTCAAGACAAGGATGTGATGTTTTACAATGGCCTACCAAATGTTGGTACTCTTCACGCTCTTTTTGATATGCTTGATGAAACCAGTATCCAAACAGAAAGAAAAGGAACTGATTCTGGATCAGAATTGTCTTGGACTATTTGTTGAGGACATAGCCTTTAGATAACACGTGTCAAAATCAACATGCTTGTCAATCATACCACAATGAATAGACTACCACTACACTAGTTATATTGCCTTATTGTTTGGCAAGACAGTTATTAGAGAAACAATGCCTCGAAAGTTCTGGAAGACGTATCCAAACTGCAGAGCAATTATAGATTGTACAGAAAATTATGCAGAGACACCCCTGTCCCTCAAAAATAAATCATTTAATGTGTTTGCATTACAAGGCTTTGCTTGATGACCCTGGTGTTGGTATAGTAGTGTATTTGGAATAGTAGTGGAAAGCATAAACCATTGTCGTCTATTTGTGTCACATTTGTAAAACTTAAAGCTAACAACCTTCAAAAGTGAGATAAAAAATACATGTTTAGCATGCCAATCTAAAAATACTTAATAGCTTTCTCTGTGTATTGATCCTATGCACAGAAAGTAGACTTGAACATTTATTATTTAGCCGGGTATTTTAAATGTGTCTTGGGACTGAATCATAGTAATTATAAGGGCCAAGTGCATTTCTCACTGTGTTTATTGGAGTATAAAGTGCAATTGCCTTAGCACATAGCTTAAACATATCACCCTATGGAAAGAAATTAGAGCTTGTCGTGCTCAGCCCATCCCAAATCCAACTATCAAACGGGATGGGGGCGTGTTATTCCAACTTTTGTTTTGTGTACAGAAAATTAGATTGCTCTATACAGGGTTCATGGAGGTGCACCAGCATTGTCAAATGTACCCTTTGTACCTCAGGACCAGAATCAAGCAGCAGGCACCAATGGGACAACTCAAACTTTTGCTACTGGATTGACTAAAGATAACTTCCAATCCTCTATACTTTTGCCACAAGAGTGAAAGTCTGGCAATGTTGCTTTGTATTTTGAAGGATTTCACAGAAAACAAATACCATTTTTAGGTACACAAATTATCTGAACAAATGTAAATCAACATAAAATTTATCTTTTTTAAAAAATTAGTCTAGTAATAGTTATTAGTTTCCCTCTATTCCAAATTCTAATACAGTCCCTTTATTCAACTAAAACATAATTTTTTTTATTAGCATTTGACAGCAAATAATTATTTTCTTTATTGATTTTATATTTTAATGTCAGTGTTCATTTGAATTTTCATGGTGAGGGTGTGGTGTGTGTTTGTGTGAGTATGTGCTATTTATATGTTTTGTTTTATTGACCTTGAATCAATATATGTTTTTCAATTTCTTGTAACGAGAAACTGTGGTTTAATTTACTGAAATAAAATAAGCCTGTGCATGAAATATCCAACAATTTGAAACATACATGAGTTGCAAGCATCAAGCATCCTAGAAAGTTTTACAGTGCAACATGAAGAATGGCTGTCTGTCTTAAAACACATCTAGACCTGATCTATTTGTAAAGTGCAAAGGGAAGACTCAGGCCAGACTGTGCAGATGCTCTCCATTTATTTGAAATGGCAATGTAAGAAACGGCAAGGTTAGAAAATAATCAAACTGTTTTCTGTCATAATTGTCCCTTCTAATCAGATCTAAGAATCAATGGCAGTGAAAAACTAGAGCTGCTTGAGCAGCTGGTTAGCACCACTGGCCTGAAACTACTGATATGATTAGACAAGAATTGAAGTGAATGAATGAGTGAATGCTTATTTCAAGTTAATTAGTGTTTTTAAGTGTCACATGCTGAAAATATTTCTGCAAAGAAAAAAATCATGATCAATGAATAACATTGAAAATTGACCTCTACCTATTTAACATATATTATTCATTCAATCACAATAATTTTGTGCAGTCTGATAATAGGTCATCCAAGGATCATTCCAGTGGAATTTGAAAGAAATCCGAAAATAAAAATTTCAACACTAACAGAATGTTACTGCACAATATACAATGTACTTTGTCCGCAAAATTTTGACTGATCTTTCCACTTTTTATAAACACTACTAAAGGGATGTTACATCATAATAGTTTGTCATCAAAACAAAATTCTAACTTATGATCATAAAATATAAAATATTTAATCCAATATGTCTATATTATTCTGCACAATACCTTATAGTACAGTCAACTCAACTCTTTGTACCCCACTCTGAACCTCAGTAGGTTAGAACATTTTACACCATTTGTCCTTTTTGTGCAGAGCCACCATTCGTTCAACTAAACTAACCAATTTGCAGAGGGTATTATCAGGCTATCAGTATTTCAACTATTTTTTATTTTCATATGGATTTCAGGCGAGGGTTTGGTTCCTTCTAATCTACAATCTTTACAACTATGAAATTTAATAAGAGTAGCAAAAATTCATCATTTAGTGATACCAAAAGGGTGATCAAATATTCACTTTATATGTTGAAGTGTCCTCTGCCAATAAAATACATGCTGTTCATCTAATTAAAATATTTTTTGCAGAATGATACAACTTCATAGAAATAAAATTCCTATGAAATTTGGTTGAAATCCCCATCTGTTTAAACTTTAAACTTTGAGAAAAGTTTGTTTTACCAAATATTAGAAATTCCACCACATAAAATATCTGAAGAAATGACCTCTGCCCATGAAAGACATATTTTTCATCTGCTAAAATATTCTTTTGTAGACTGATAACGGATCACTAAGCAATCATTCAAGTGAAATTTGGTTGATATCCATCCGATAGATTCTGAGAAAATGATTTTCAAAGTTTTCACTGTATTACATACAGAGAAATGTCTTCCGCCCATAAAATACATATTTTTCATCTGATCATAATTTCTTTATATACTTGTAAAGGATCACTAAAGAATCATTCAAGTGAAATTTGGTTGATATCCATCCCTTAGATTCTGAGAAAATGATTTTCAAAGTTTTCACTGTAGACATATAGAGAAATGTCCTCTGTCCATAAAATACATATTTTTCATCTGATCACTTTTTTTTTCATATACTTGTAAAGGATCACTAAAGAATCATTCCAGTGACAATTGGTTGATATTGGGGATGGGAACGAATAGCAAAATTCATATTCGAATATTCGTTTAGAATATTCGAATATATTCGAATATTCGTTTTATCAAACGCAAAATCGAATGTCCGAATATCGGTTATGTCCGGATTTTACTCCTTTTATGCTTTTAGGATTTATGCTCTTCAATTGAAGGGAAATGCACTTTATATTTATTATCTTCTTTTCCTTGTTTTTGTAGGGGGTTTTGAACAAGAAACTGAGTCTAAGTACCTTTGAAGGAATTTTAAGTTAAAAGAATATTCACCAGATTCCCTGCCCGTCATGCAATTTACAAGAAGAGTTGTCTACCGTTAATATTTCCAACTCGGAGAGATGCCGGAAAGGCTGTATTTGGATGAATAATTGATGTAGATTTTATATTAAGTAAATTGTTAATAAAATGTTATTGTTTTTACTTCTGTTTTTTACTGTTCCAGGGACGTAAGCAAAACGACCAAATTAAGTTGTCAGGCGGCTAAAATGCCGTAAATCCTGTTCATTGGAACTGTATTTACGACATTTTATAGCCGTGCACTGACAATCACAGAAATCTCAGACTCGACCTTCTAGACTGCTATTTACATTTTCACAGAAAGGCTATCGGCGAATTATCGGCGAATTATTGTCATAAGTTGCCTAATAAAAGCTGTTTTAACGCCTCATATCGGTTAGCACAAACTGTGTTGGCTGATTTTTGTCTTTTTCTACGGATTGGAGATGGGTGATTTGAAATGCGGTTTAAATTATCGTAGAAAAAGAAATTTCTTTTTTTTTCCACAATATTTAAACCAAGTGGTTTTCGTTTTATCGGGCCATAAAATCAAGGGACTGCGGGTCTGTACAGTAAGGATTAAGCTGCTGTTTAAGTTTTGGGGGTTTTTTTCTGATGTCAAGTTCTACTAAACAGGGGATATTCGGTTAGGAAAAGATCAAACAGGATAAAAAAATAAGATCCCCATCGGCTATAAAGCAGATTTGAATTATTTTGATATCGTGTTTTTATTAGCTAACTAATTCTTCAGTCTTTGGAACTTTCGAAAGAGAAAGAACAACGTAAACTTTTTTATTATTATTATTTTTTTAATATTATTTTTTTTTCTTCAAAATTATAACCATATATTTAGCACATATATACATGTATACATTTACAAACAGTTAACAAGTATTCAGATAAAAATGAGCATGTCATAGTTGAAGGATTTCAGTTCGAATGTTTATTAAACTAGAGTTCGCTAAGTGATTTCAAATTTATTTCATTTCACTATTTCCTACAGTTCTTATTCAGAAATATTATACTGTCCACTATGTCACTGGATAGTCTGTTTCGTAGTTTATTCAGTATAAGTCCAGCTGCACTGAATATCCGTTCGGACGGTACGGATGTTGCGGGTGCTGACAACACTTGCTTTGCGATCACAGACACTTTAGGGAATCGTTTCTCATTGTCCTTCCACCACAGAAGAGGGTCAGTGTCCACAGTCTTTTCACTCAGGTAGCTCAAAAGTTCGTCTTCTGCTGACCTGTCGCTGGCACCGTAGTCAATGAAGTCTAATTTACGTCGTTTGGTCGGAGCTTCGTCGCCGTCGTTGTCTGTTTGTCGTAGTACTAGTGGTAGGTCGTCTAGCTTGGATTCTAGCTCGGAGATGGTAAGTTTTCTCTGCTTGGTAGTGAAGAACGGTAGTTTCTTGTAGCGAATGTCTAGTAGTGAGGCGAGTGCTGGTGTAGTCTTGGCGGCGGCGTCTGATGCTGGTTGGAATCGCTGTATCAGCTGGTCTCTGATGCCTTCTTTCACCTTAGATGTGATGGAGCTGTCGGATGTCGATTGTTCAAGTCGTTTGTTGACCAGTCCACAGACGATAGGGTAAATCTCTGTAGCTGAAACGGTACTCTCTGTTGACATGTAGGTTGTAGTATCGCTGAATGGTTTCAGTACGGCGCATAGGTCTGTCATGGTTTCCCATTCATTCTCTTTGGGGATTAGGGAGCTGTCGACTGTCTTTGAGAGGCGGTCGTCTAGTAGAATGTCTGTCAGTACTCGTCGTTGTTCAAGTAGGCGGGACATCATGTCGTAGGTAGAGTTCCATCTGGTGGCGACATCTTGGATCAATGTGTGTTGTGGTAGGTCCATGGCTTTCTGTCGTTGTTCTAGGGCTGCAGTCAGTGTAGTGGAATGTTTGAAGTGGCCTACAAGTTTTCGGCATCTGTTTGTCAGTTTTGCTACAGTCGGAAGTTCAAGTGCTGGTTTCAAGCATAGCTGAAGCGTGTGTCCGAAGCAGCCAAGGTCCCCCCACTGGTCGCATAGGTTGCCGGCGCATTCCATGTTTCGGGCGTTGTCGTGGACGCATGTGGTGACTTTGTTATCTAGTTGGAATTCTTTTACGGTGGTCTTCAGTCTGTCGGCGATGTTTTCTCCCGTATGACGCTCTGGCATAGCTCTGGTGAGTAGAACGTTGGTTTTCATGTCCCAAGAGTCGTCGATGTGGTGCTCTGTCACTGTCAGGTAGCTCTCTGTTGAGTTGGAGGTCCAAGTGTCGGTTGTTATGGAGGCTGCGTCGATTGTCTTCAGTGTGTTGATCAGTCTGTCTTTTTCTTCTTCGTGCTTTCTTTCTATGCGGGATCTGATAGTCTTGCGACAGGGCACGCTGTAGTCAGGCGCTAGTAAGTTCATCAGCTGTCTAAAACCGTCACCTTCGACGAGGCTGAGTGGAAGGAGGTCGGAGATGATCATGTCGGTGATGGCTTGAGTAATCTGTTCGTTGCTACTTTTTGATTTCTTAGGACTGTTCACAAAGAGAGATAGGGTTGTCTGTTTCACTGGTTCGTTTGTTTCGGCAGCGGGATGTTGGCCATTCAGATGATTCAGCAGGTTAGATGTTGTACCCTTGTAGACAAAGTCCTGCTTACAGAGGTTACAAGTAGCTGTGAGTTTGTCACTGGAACGGGTGAAGTACTTCCACACCCGCGAAGGCATTGTTTTTTGGTTTTTCTAATTTCTCGAAGATGTTTACTTTTGAAAGAATAATTAAGGAGTGTGCGATGAAAGGGCAGTAGCTTTCCGATTGTAATTGAATATCTCTGATTGGCTATCAAGGTGACAAAAACAATCGTTTATCAATCATTGGTCAAGAGAAGAGTATTTATTTCAAACGTCATTATCAATCACGTTTTGTTTAACAAACTTGTTTCAATACTTCCAAGGTGTTATAATTAACAGATTAAAATTGGTCGATGTCTCGGTGCAAGACTACGTGGCATCAATTAACAATTAGGAAAACATTTGCAAACTGTCATAATTATTGATTTTCCTTAACCACCTGATCTGTGTGAACAATTGAAGATTAGCGCGAGAGATTTGTCCGCTATTGGGATTTCACATCCACGATTTCTGCAACTGAACAGAACAGAACAGAACATATCATAACTGAACTCAAAAGAAAAAAAAATGTACTACGTCCAAAAAACACACGAATATTCGTATTCGAAAATGGTATTCGAATATTCGTGGGAAAAACGAATATTCGAATATTCGTTCCCATCCCTAGTTGATATCCATTCCTTGGATTCTGGGAAATTGACATTCAAAGTTTCCACTATTATAACATATAGAGAAATGACCTCCACACATAAAAAACATATTTTTCATCTGATCACAATTTTTTTTTCTAGACTGATAAAGGGTCACGCATAGATCATTCCAGTGAAATTTGGTTAATATCAATTTGTAAGATTCTGAGAAAAGTCACATAATACCATATATGGAAGTAAGCCACGTCCATTAAAGCCTTGATTTTCATTTGATCAAAAATCTTTGAACATCTTTGATAGATCACCCAAGGATCATTCCAGTGAAGTTAAATTGAAATTCGTCCAGTTGTTTCTGAGGAGATTATTAAAGAAAAAGTTTACGACTGGATGCTCGGACGCTTAACAGACACAGTGCCATGACAATAGCCCCTGTGGCCTTTGGTAACAAGTTCTTATCAATATTCATATAAACAATCATATTCAACATAGATTATAATTCAACTTTGAAATAAATTCTTTTGAAAATTTATCAATTCCTTTGATACCTTGGCGTTTAATAAGGAGGAAATCAAAACAGAAAATGGGGTAGGATCAGGTTTGAACTGTTTTCAAACAACCATTATCTTCCATTTATCACTATGGTAGTACCAGTTAACCCTTATCATGCTGTAATCAGTATATTCCTCCAGTTAACACTTCTTTGGCAGACAGTGTAGACTAAGATCAGCCTGCACAAATGTGCAGTCTGACCTTAGCCTACACTGCTTGCTTTCTAGTATATCTTTGTGGGAAAAACTTAAGCCAGACTGCTTTACGTGTCCCAAAAATAGGCATTTTGTAGGAAACAGAATTTGAATTCAGCAGAATAAGGGTTAATATATTTGTGCACTTTCACATGAATTAGAACAACCTTCAAGTTCACAGCTGAATACATAGAGGTGATGGATATTACCAATACAATCTAAATCGTTTATCAATATATTAATCAGTTTTAATGATTGAGCAGAATTGAAAGCATTCACACTTAATATAAAAGTCTTTCCTCGAATTATATTTATAGTATTGCAAGATTTGCTTGGATAAGGTTTAATATTGCATTTAATAATTTTCTAGTCTTATTGCAGAGGCTAGGGCATTTCAAAAAAAAAGAGTCCTGGTATTTTTTCACATCAAAACTAACATTCCACCCTTTTTTAGTCTCTAGCCGCTACATTCCACCTAGGTTTATGATTTTTGACCCATTGATTGGGGGGGGGGGGGGGCAATTTTGGAAAGGACATGTGCCACTGTGTGGATTTGAACATGCATGATTAGTCTAATACCCTATCAACTGTATGATGATAGTGGCTTTTTTGAAAGAAAATAAAAATGAAAAACCAACTTACGGTACACCAGCCTTTGATATGATAGAAGTAAAAAAATTTTAAGAAGATGAGCTTGTAGACCATTTGTGCCAATTATTTGAGTCAGGATAAGAAGTTTCAAAAAATCATATCATACAGCAACAGTAATTTCTTATCAACTAATAATGTTCTTATCCTAAATCATTCTTTTCAGTTTAAAGGAAATGTGTCAAATAAGTATTCTAACCAATGCACTCTGTCTAAGAGCACCTTGCCCAATCAGTGGTTAGCCTTTATTAGACAACAAAATTTTATAATTGTCCAATTTCAAGAGGTTAAAAACAACAACTTAATTATGAAGTTCTACAAATATTTCATTTTTAGGGAATAAAAAACATTGTGGAGAGAGAAGAAATTGCTTGTTGCAAGCAATTTCTTCATTTTCCACACTGTTCTTCCAAGTATTTTTCTTCAGAGGGCATCAAAAAGAGGGATCTGGAGGGACTGGTTTCAGTGAAGAGTTAATTCTATTCAATAAATTAGATCTCTATTTACAGAGCCGTCCTGGATAGAACAGGGAGGTAATTCTCTTCAAGAGTTGTCAACTTCAGGATGAATCTCTATTTCTTGGGGAGTGATCTCCCCTTGAACTTCTATAACATCAGAAATGGTCTGATTAGTCTGAAATTATACAGAAAATTAATTTATTTTTCAAATTTTTTCATGTTAGATTTTTGTAATTGATGTTGTTTTAAGGAAGTGGACCTGTAATAGTTCCAAAACATTTCAGAACTCTTTCACAAAATTGACCTAGGATTCCTAATGAAATCAATAGGAAACCTATAAGGAAACCCCAGTTAACATTGTCAACCCTTGTCATGCTGAACCTGGAATATTCCTGCTTTGGCAGGAGCTATAGACAAACATCAGTCTGCACATATGTGCAGTCTGATGTTAGTCTTCACCTCCTGTTTCTCACTTTCAAACCAGAATTGTCAATAGATTTAGTTTTTCAAATAAAAATTGACCTACAGTAGGTACTTTCAGTGCTTTTTGCCCTTTGATTTTGATGATAATTTTTAGCCAAAATTTATTCAGCATGACAAGGGTTAAAGTTATTACTTCTAAAACTTTGCAGAAATACTATGGGCCCGCCACCTTGAACATCAGAGCTTGTGCTAGTGTTTGAACTCTGGTGGTCAAAAATATTTTAAACGGGTCAAAAGACAAGAAAGAGCTTATCATCAGTAAGAATTTTATAGGTTTAAAAGTCATTTGACTATTTCTTTTAAAGAAACAAAGTAAGCAATTAATTTGTAAATTTCAAGAAAGTAGATCAGATGCATCTTAAGAAGTTATAATACATGGGTGTCATTACACTAGTGGAATAACTATGCAAATGAGCTAGGAACAGATAGCAACAGTATATTTTCTTGTGAAAATGACGTCATAATGCATTTGCTCAATTCATTTCACAAATAGCGTTTAAATGTTACAGGGAATAACTTGAATCAATAAATTTCTGTAATTTTCTTGTTTTATTGCAAAAATTTAGGTCAAATAATAAAAAGAATGAATATCAAATTTGTGCTCATAAATACCGAATAAATTAAACTTGTCTTAAACAGAAAACAAGAGCTGTCACTGTAAGATGACAATGCCCCCGACACCGCTTTGATTTAGAAGTTATGGCCAATGTTAAAGTTTTTGGACGGAATGACGGACGGACGGACGGACGGACAGACGGACGGACGGACAAGTCAAATTTATGATGCCTCCCTATCGGGGGCATAAAAACTTGGCACAGCCTCGTTTTTATCTGTTTATAGATGACTCGTTTAATAAAATTGATATTCATTGACCACTTACTCAATTTCCTCTTATAAAGATCCTCAAATTGACCAAGAGATGTTTTACCATGAATGCAGAGTGAAATTGAATGAAATTAAGGGCAGGCAATAGGGCAAAATTAGCAGTAATTCATTGCCACCCTTTAATGTAATCTTCTAACTTTTCTCTATATGTCGCCGCCGTCATAGCGCAGTTGGTAGCGCGTCGTACTGTCAATCTGGAGTTCGCGGGTTCGATCCCCGACAGCGGCACACATTCTCTCCGACTATTTGTTTCTCACCAATGGGTTGATAATCGTAGACCTATGTGAGATAGCGGCTAGTGGCTAGGAAAGAGTGTGGTGGTTGTACTGGTGATAGAAATACCAGGAACCCATTGTTAGGTGCTCCAGCTGCCGCGATATAACTGAAATAATGTTGAAAGCGGCGTTAAACTCCATTCATTCAATCAATCAATCAATTCTCTATATGTCTGAACAGACCAAGATTTCCCTTTAGACCCAAATAAGCCAATATGATCATGGAATGATTTGAATGATTTGGACGAAATTTTGTTCCTTTTGATCGACTTGGGAGCCCATTTTTATCAGAGTGTTTAAGAGTAGTTGGTAATTTCAATGCATTAAGTGGAGCCTTCAATTAGCAATTAAGAATAGTTTGATCTAGATGAATGTAAATTTCTCCATGTTTCTATCTCTATATTACCTACCCCATCTTGTGGTGTAATATACTGAATTACAATCTGTTTTCCATCCATATCGGCAGTTGTACTGTCATCTACCAGCATATCCATACCATCTTGTTGTACTATAATGGTCTCAGGGTTAATTTGTAACACGGAACCAGGCTCTACATGTTGAGGCAGGGAACCATTTTGAGACATGTCAAGTATCTGTTGTAACACAGACGCTGTTTTCTCATCAAGATTGGTATTGTCTGTCAAAAGAGAAAATAATAAAACACCTAGTGTTTTTTTTTCTTTCTTTCTTTTTTCCACAAAAAATGAACATTTATGTTATTATTTCAAGTTTCTGTATTTACCAACTCCTTACTACAGGTTTTCAATTATTCACATCATTGGTGGAAGATAAATGTTGGAAAGGATATAACACTTCATATTTAACAGGGTTCCCACAACTTTGATGTAATGAATCTCAAAAGTATTAACAGAGGTTTCCTACTGATTTTCATTAGGAAACCTCTGTCAACATTGTGAAAGACCACAAGATGAGAAATGTTGTGTAACCATTACAGGTCCACTACCTTGATGGTTTAATTCTGAATAATTCAAATCCCATTTACCTGTGACAATATGAGGTACAGATGTAACATCAGTTAACACTTCCATAGATACATTCTGAGATTGTCCATCATCTATCTGTACTACCTGTAATAAAGAAAGGGGAATCATAAATTAGAAACTTCTATTCCTATTTGTGACCCGTCATGTGAAAAGGGACCATCTGGATAGTGTGTAAAGTGTCAACCCTAGTCTGACTGCGCAAATTGCTCAGGCTGACTAGGGTCGAACTTTTTTGCATTTTACTAATTTTCTAAATCCAGAAAATGAATCTACCTTCCAGTGAAAGAATTTTTAAATGCGACCTCTGGTTGGTCTGTACTAGAACCAATCTCTTTTTCAAATGTTTATTTTACGTAGTTCCCTATTTTTTGTGATGGTTCACATTTATTTTACTTACATTTGTGTGTTTATTTTTTCTCAATTTACATTAAAGAAATAATATTCAGAGTAATTGTTTTTAAAGGTCAATTGTTTACAAAATCATGTTGATATTTGTTTCAAAGTGAGTACCCAAAACACATTCTAAATGTAATACTGGTATGTTATATTCTGAAATCCAAATGTTCAAGTTTAAATCTGACTGAGGTTTATCACTGCATTCAACAATCTTGCAGTTATTTTCGACGGAGAAAGCACCTAGACATGGATTCCTGGTATTTCTCACACTGGTATTACCATTACACCCTTTCCTAGCCTCCAGCTGCTATCCCACATAGGTCTAAGATTATCAACCCATTGGCAGAAGACCAAAGGTCAGAAAAGATGAGTGCTGCTGTCATTGATCAAACCCGTGAGCCCAAAATTGGGAGGCTGACGCGCTACTGAGCTCTGACGTAGGCTCCAGATATTCAAGACTCAAGTTGATAATTGTTTGGAAAAATAGTGTAGATAATATAAATGTTATAGTTCCTATATTTTTTAAAATCCAGAATGACAAAGATTTTCAATATTCCACGAATTAATTGACAATATCATCCAATTTGAACCAGTCAAAGATTATGTTGTATGGTAACCCAGGGTTATAAGGGACAAAGATTTCCACATCTGAGACGCAAAAATAAGTAGCCAGGACCCTCAAAATGATGTGATGTGAGTCCCATAGACCCTCTGTGGATCAACTTCAGAAAAGAATTGAAGACTGCATTAAATTGTGCACCAAATATTAGTATACTTCTTTCAATTTCTTTACCTAAATAAAGGGAATAACTATAAATTTTCAAAAAACAAGAATATAGCATAAAGAAATAGTCTATACCTAAAGCTGAAACTCCCAAAATTTAAGAAAGGACCCCTCAGATCCCAATGATTGAGTCCTGTGGACCCTATTTTTTCATGTCAGACTAAAACCCTGGTAACCTGTTTACCCTCACCTGAACTTCTGATAGAGCTCCCTGAGTTGGTTCCGTTTGATTTAGTTCTTGTACATTAACATGATGTCTCTTTCTGAGGTGCCGTTTGAGATCAGAGAGATTTCCAAACAGATAGTCACAACTTAAGCACTTGAACACATTGACATCAGGCTGGGAGATCTGGATAGGGACTGTACCCATGACAGGGAATGAGCCAACGTCTTTGTGGAATCTGAAAAAGGAAACAGCCTTACATGAGAGAATAATTTAATTCTAGTTATGTTCAACAAGATTCGTTCATTCTGATTGACTGAAAATTGGTTTCATTACTCAATTAAAACAATTTTGATTACACAACTTTTTTGTAAGCTTCTGCATTAGTAGTCCCATAAACAATCCATATATGTGACCTATCACACAAAAAGGGACCATCTTGGAAGTGTGTAAAGTATCGACCCTTGTCAGACTGCGCGGATTGTGCAGACTGACTAGAGTAAACTTTTCACACTTTACTAATTTTCTGAATCTAGAATAATCAATCTACCTTCATGTGAAAGAATTTTTGAAATACGACACCTTGTTGGCCTGTTCTAGAACCAATCTCTTTTTCAAATATTTATTTGAAGAAGTTCCCAGATGGTCCTTTTTCGCACGACGGGTCACATATATGAGTTCAAATCTTTACATACTTACTACAGAATCTACATTATAAGATATGACAAGACTTTTTGTTGATTTCATGGAGGTATGAAACTAAAAGCCTTATCATACTCTTGTACTCTTGCTTTGTGTATTCATAGTGTGATAAAGTTTTCAATTTCATACCTCTATGAAATAAAAAAAATCACCTCTTTGTCTCTTTAATAAAACCTCAATCCTTATCCTATTGAATTTAAATAGAGGATAATCGTTTGTTTCAGTGTAAGATTTTGCATTGAGTGAATAACAAAAGCTATATTTTCACGAGAAAATATCGCTTTTGTTGTTCATGAAATGAAATATTTAACGATCTTACTTGAAAAACAAACCATTATTCTATTTCTTTATTGCAAAAATGAAACAAAATTTGAAATTTCTAGGACATATTTTAGTAAAGCGCGTCATTTTGCAAGTGATTGCTATGCAATGTTCATTGTGACGTCACTTATTTCACCCCACATAGACGATGTCAGATAGGATGAAATGCACAAAAGCAGGGTATAAGTTTTTTTTATTTTCACTGCTTTTGCGGTGAAATTATCAAGTGATAATCTACAGTTATTTCTCGATAAATCACCAAGAAAGCATTAAAAACAAGAGGACCATGATGGTCCTATATCGCTCACCTTCGTCTCTTTGTCTCATTAAATACATCAAATTTTCAAGTTGTACTTTTATGATTTGAGGCCTCTAAGGCTGTAAACAAGAAAATTTTCACTAAGGTCCCTTTTCCCATGATATGGCATGGATCTTTCCCATTTTCAATAGGGTTTATCCTTGTAACCTGACAAAGATTCTGACCAAGTTTCATGAAGATAGGACCATATTTGAGGCCTCTAGAGTGATAAGAGCAAAAATGTCTTTAAAGCCCCTTTTCCCATGATAAAGCACGGATCCTTCCCATTTTCAATAGGGTTCATCCTTGTGACCTGACAAACATTCTAACCAAGTTTCATGAAGATTGAATCATGTTTGTGATGTATAGGGTGTAAACAAAAAAATGTCATTAAGGCCCCTTTTCCCTTGATATGGCATGGATCCTTCCCATTTTCAATAGGGTTCATCCTTGTGCCCTGGCCAACATTCTGACAAAGTTTCATGAAGATTAGGCCATATTTGTGGCCTCTAGAGTGTAAACAAGAAAATTGTCATTAAGGTCCCTTTTCCCGTGATATGAAATGGATCCTTTCCATTTTCAATAGCGTTCATCCTTGTGACCTGACCAACATTCTGACCAAGTTTCATGAAGATTGGGCCATATTTGTGGCCTCTAGAGTGTAAACAAGAAAATTGTCATTAAGGCCCCTTTTCCAGTGATATAGCATGGATCTTTCCCAATTTCAATAGGGTTTATCCTTGTGACCTGGTCATCATTCTGACAAAGTTTCATGAAGATTGGGCCATATTTGTAGCCTCTAGAGTGTAAACAAGAAAATTGTCTTTAAAGCCCCTTTTCCTGTGATATGGCATGGATCCTTTCCATTTTCGATAGGGTTCATCCTTGTGACCTGACCAACATTCTGACCAAGTTTCATGAAGATTGGGCAATATTTGTGGCCTCTAGAGTGTAAACAAGAAAATTGTCATTAAGGCCCCTTTTTCCCGTGATATGGCATGGATCCTTTCCATTTTCAATAGGGTTCATCCTTGTGACCTGACCAACATTCTGACCAAGTTTCATGAAGATTGGGCCATATTTGTGGCCTCTAGAGTGTAAGCAAGAAAATTGTCATTAAGGCCCCTTTTCCTGTGATATGGCATGGATCCTTTCCATTTTCAATAGGGTTCATCCTTGTGACCTGACCAACATTCTGACCAAGTTTCATGAAGATTGGACCATATTTGTGGCCTCTAGAGTGTAAACACTAAGATTGTTGACGACGGACAACGCACGACGGACATTCAATGATCACAAAAGCTCACCTTGAGCACGATGTGCTCAGGTGAGCTAAAAAAGCTTTCCTTATACAGTAAAACAGCTCCTTTCCACCAGCCCCGAAATACGAGCACCCGGCTGTTACGAACAATTTTTGACAGAACGGAATTATTTGTTCTTTACATCAATGGTCGCAAACCTCTCTAATGCGAGCACCTCGCTATTCCAAATTACAACCACTAATTTCAGTACAAATGCTGTGTTTATTTGTTTGTTTGAATGGGTTTAACGCCACTTTCAACAATCTCTCAGTTATATCGCGGAGGCCAGAGCACTTAACAATGGATTCCGGGTATTTCTTTCACCTGTACTACCATTACACCCTTTCCTAGCCTCCGACTGCTATTTCACATAGGTTTACAATCATCTACCTATTGGTGAAAGACAAACGTCAGAAAGGATATTTGCCGCCACCGGGGATTGAACCCAGGACTTCCAGATTGGAAGTCTTATGCCTAACCAACTGCGCTATGGTGGCGGCACAAACGCTGTGTAATGCACTATTACGAACCTCTCTAAAAATGACAAGTTATTTTACACCTTTGAATTACACACTTAGTAAGTATGACGCTAATTGGGTACGAATGCATCAATAATGGATTATAGGATTTTTAGATATCCTGATTAAATCTCTATTGTTTTTGGTGTTATTTTTAATCAAACAACTTAAAGTGGTCAGTTGTTTTGATACACTACATTCGTTTATCAATGAAAGATGTTTGTAACATGTTTAACTATAGTAAAGATACCGAAAGTAACTTGCGAATTCCAGCAACTAACAGGAATTCATTTTCAGCGATCTACAGACCGGAATTTCTTAGCAATTAAAACTGAATGTAAGTTAGCTTTTGATTGATAGGTTTCATATTTAGGAAAATGATTTTACTGATTGTAATCACTACATTTACAGTTCTACAATAATTGGCCTTTATTTTATTTTATTAATCTGG
Organism: Fragum whitleyi; assembly: GCA_948146395.1. Classification (NCBI taxonomy): domain Eukaryota; kingdom Metazoa; phylum Mollusca; class Bivalvia; order Cardiida; family Cardiidae; genus Fragum; species Fragum whitleyi. Next base: position 7,859,795 of record OX411552.1, on the reverse strand, counting down.
TGTAGAATTTCAAAGCAGATCAAATAAAAAACGTAATGGAGAAAAGAGCTATATTGAAAGAGAAAAAAACATTGCGAAGAACATATAAATGCAAATTTATTGATTTTTATAAAGTAATGAAAAAATACATGATAAAGTTTAAATAATAACAAAATAAGATAAATTACATAGTCTTCTCTATTAGCAATAATTTGTGTTAATAGTTTTGCATCCGACCAAACCTGACCAAACCTCAGAATAAAGACCACCCCACTATTAAGACCACTTTCAAAAAGTACCCCAAGTGGTCATAATAGAGGGGTTTTACTGAATAAGGGGTTGATTGAATTGAGTTTAACACCGCTTTCAACATTTTTTCAGTTATATTGCAGCAGCTGGAGTACCTAACAATGGATCCCTGGTATTTCTCTCACCAGTACAACCATCACGTCCTTTCCTAGCCTCACGCTGCTATTTCACATAGGTCTACGATTATCAACCCATTGGTATGAGAGAAATAGTCGGAAAGAATGAGTGCCGCCATCAGAGATCACACCTGTGACCTATAGATTGACAGTCCAATGCGCTACCAACTGTGCTATGACAGAGGCTCTTATATAAGGGGATATAATCCCAAAAATACATGAATATCAAACATTTAGTCACGAATCCCACATAGATACACTCACTTTTAAGATTTCATTGATATGTTGATATCTCCCAAAATAAGTTTTCGTTGTGATATGATTAAAGTGAAATATATCAATTGTCAAACTTATCTCTAATCCAAAACTTTTTTTAAGGTTTTGCCTAAGGTTATAAATTTGTTCTCATTCTCAAATGAGAATTCTCTCAAACTAACAATAAACAAGAGCCCCAGGAGGGCCTGTATCGCTCCACTGGCTTTAACATCTTTAGACCTTCATTAAAAAAAGCCCTGCCAAGCTCTTATTAAAGGGCCAATCAAAATTTTGCGAGCAATTTTTGAAAAGGGTCATCCAAGGAACATACTGGTAAGGTTTCATTGAAATTGGCCATGTGGTTCAGAAGGAGATGTCTTTCAAAGTATTAGGGCTCAAAATAAGCCCAGCCCTGCCGCACCAATATTCATGGGCCAATTAATTTTTTTTTTTTAACAATTTATGAAAAGAGTCACAAAAGGAATATTCTGGTAAGGTTTTTACTGAAATCTGCAATGTGGTTCAAGAGTTGATGTTGTTCAAAGATTACGGGCTCAAAATAAGCCCCACCCTGCCATGCCCATATTTATGGGCCAATCAAAATTTCTTGGACAATTTATGTATAGGTTCATCCAAGGAACATTCATGCAAAGTGGTTTGGGAGGAGAAGATTTTTAAAGATTTCAAAGACAAAAAATGCCCTGCCCTGCCACACCCATTTTTGTTGGTCAATCAAAATTTCTTTAATAATTTAAAAAGAGGGTAGCCCAAGGATCATCTCTACCAAGTTTTGTTTAAATCTACCTATTGGTTTGGGAAGATTTTTGAAGATTTTATAGTGAAAAAAAGTCCCGCCCATATTTGGGGGCCAATCAATTTTTTTTAACAATTTAAGTAAAGGGTCACCCAAGGAACATCTATGCCAAGTTTCATTGAAATCAGCCCAATGGTTTAGGCGGAGAAGATTTTTAAAGATTTGAAAATGAAAAAAATGCCACACCCTGCCACACCCTTATTTGGGGGTCATTCAAAATTTCTTTAACTTTTAAAAAAAAGGATCTCCCAAGGATCATTCCTACCAAGTTTTGTTAAAATCCTCCCATTGATTTTGGAGTAGGAGATGTTTAAAGAAAAGGTTTTACGCACGGACGGACGGAAGGACTAACACATGCACAACGGAAATAACGCCTTGATAATAGCTCACTGGCCTTTGGCCAGTGGAGCTAAAAATCTGAATGATAATAAAAGATGATATTAACAACTTGTTATTAATAACAACTTATTAATATCATCTTTTATATTGATACTTATGACAGTATTTTTATAGAATTAAAGCTTTAATCAAAATTTGAAATTTGAGTAAATTTTGGTTTGAGAATGAGATTTTTTTATAATCTTGATCCCTTATCTATAGATAACAACTTCAAGTCCTACTCACTTTGAGTGGTGTACTTTGAGGTATCCTATGGTGTTAGCGGAGAAGTCACAATATTGACAGATATATCGTTTAACAAGGGTATGGGTCTCCATGTGTCGAGTTAGATGACTTCTCTGTGTCGCTTCATATGGACATCTGTATATATAAAAAGTACAAAAACTATGTACATTTAAGGTAGTGGACCCGTAAAAGTTTTGCTTTATTTCAGAAGTAATGAACTTTAACAGTGTTTACCGGGGTTTCCAAATGATTTTCATTAGAAAACCTCAGTCAACATTGTGAAAGTTCATGGGGTCCAAAATGTTGAGAAATTATTACAGGTCCACTACCATAACTATGTGTTTTCCATATAAGAAACATTATATCTTTCTTCAAATACATTAAAAAAAATCTTCAAACTTATTGAGTATGATTTAGCCCTTAGCATGATGTTTATGACATATTCCTGCTAGACACGAAGTACTGGTAGGCAGCATAGACTAAGATTTGCATGTACAGATATGCAGTATGATGAGTGCCTACATTGCCTGTCTCCTAATAAGTCATTGTGCGGAAAAATTAAGATCCTACTGATTGAAATGTTCCCAACTATTTGCTCTTTGAATGGAAATTTAAATTCAACAATACCTTTAATAGAAGAGCCATTATATTTGAGACATTTCCACTTTCCATTATAGACTTTTTTTCTTGTAAAAATTTTATTTTAGTTGGATCCATTAAATTTTGGGAAATCTGATTGAATGAAAAACCAGTTTTATTTATCATTAAAAACATTTTTGAGTACGCAGCTAATTTGTAAGCGTCTGCAGAATACGAAATTAAATTATAAGAGATGAAGAGGATATTTGTTGACTTCATGGAGGAACAAGAGCTGTCACTGTAAGATGACAATGCCCCCGACACCGCTTTGATTTAGAAGTTATGGCCAATGTTAAAGTTTTTGGACGGAATGACGGACGGACGGACAGACGGACGGACGGACAGACGGACGGACGGACAAGTCAAATTTATGATGCCTCCCTATCGGGGGCATAATGAAACAAAAAAACCTAATCACCCTCAACTATGAGTCTGCTTGGCATATTCATACAGTGTGATTATAGATTTTTAGTTTCATACCTCCATTAAATCAATAAATACTCTCTTCATCTCTTTAATGAAAATCAATGAAAGTCAACTTACTTGTCACACTTAAACAGTTTACCCTCTGCATGTGACCGCACATGCCATCGTAATGCTGTCCGAGATTTATACGCTTTCCCACAGTCACCACATAAAAACGGCTTCTCTTTCGAGTGTCTTAACATGTGTGCCTGAAATGAAATAGACCCTTTGGTGTCTTATCAATGTTTATGTGTCAGATAGATCTCCCAGTCCATTAATAAGTCTTCATATTTCTCAACTTTGAGATATTGCAATTTATTCTGAAACGATGTGCATCATTAATACAAGAGATATAACAAAAGTTATAAGTTTTGTAGAATGATGACAACAATGCTGACGCCAGGGCCACTGCAAATTTTTTTGTTTTTTCCATAAGAGGTTAAATTTAAAATGTTTGCAATTTGAAGATACACCAACTAAAGAAACCATCTGTTGTAGTGGAAATGGTATTGCTTTAAGTAATTTCTTCTTTTTACCATGACAAGTTTTCAATCACTAAGACATAATATCACAGGATGGTTCAATTTGATTTGATTTGAATGGGGTTTAACGCCGCTTTCAACTATCTTTCAGTTATATCCAGCGGCTGGAGCACCTAACAATGGATTCCTGGTATTTCTCACACCAGTACCACCATTTCATCCTTTAGAGCCTCCAGTTGCAATTCCACATATGCCAGCTGCAATTCCACATATATCTACAATTATCAACCCATTGGTGGAAGACAAATAGTTGGAGAGAATAAGTGCTGCTGTCAGCAAGAAAAAGGTTCAAAAAATCCAAACCATGTTTATATCAAAGGATCAGCCTAAAACTATTGTAATTGCCTATAAGTACATAGGCACTTTCAATAGTATTACACTGACCCCGCAAGCTTAATATGTACCTGTAAATTATTCTTGCTCCGACATGCATGAGGACAGAGCGGACATTTAAACGGCTTAATTCCTTCATGTATCCACATGTGCTTCTGCAGTTCCGAGTTGTTGCGGAAAAATGTTTTTTCACAATGCGGACATTTGTATGACCTTCGACCTGAAAAGTACCAATATTATCATGAACACATAATTTTTTTTAATATTGTTCTTAACTCAAAGTATAAAAAATAAAGATTACTCATTTTGACTCTCCTTAAGGCAGGGGTGTGGAATTCCCATGCCCGCTTGTCAGACTCGGGCTTTTGTACTTGAGGACAAGTAAATTTTTCTAAGCCACTTGTCCAAAGAAAAGTAAATACCAGGGCAAATCTTGGAATGTTACTTAAAAGAATTAAGAGAGAAATCATCCTAATTTTCATGTGATAGGGTAGAAAACATTGTTCTTTATGAAAAAAATGCTGGATACCAGCATTTTCTTCATTAAAAGGCAATGTTTTTTTCAATTTTTTCTATTCACTCTTTAGTGGACACGTTCATTTTGATCCTGGACAAGTAGAAAATCTGCTTTTACTTGTCCAGGGACAAGTGGAGAAAACTCGTATTTCCACACCCCTGCTTAAGGTAACAGAACCGTAATAGTTTCGTGACATTTTAGAACTCGGGATCTTTAACAAAGAAAACTGATTCCTACTGAAATCATTAGGAAACCTTGGTTATTACTGTTTAAAATTCATTACTCCAAAATGTTTTGGAACAATTGCGGGTCTACTACCTTTAGAATGGCATAGAAACTGCTCAAAAAAAAAAAAAACTTTTCCAGTTTTTTAATTTACTTTTTTGTCAAACAAATTATTCATTTAAAGCTCAAGTAAAACATTGACCACTTAAGTTCTCCTACACAATTCAATGGCTCAGCATGAAACAGTTGTAACTGCATATAAGCATATAAACAGTTACAAATGTTTGGCACTAAGCCATTGATGTGTTTAATACAATTTTGTTGGTAACAATTGAAGTTAAAACTATGACTTATTCAGGGAGTATGTTTGTAATTTATCAATTCATTCAGAAATAAAAGACTATCTATAATAAGTATCAAAACATATTTTGCCTACCTAGTTTTCCCTGTGTTTTATGTTTGAAGGATATAAGTTTGTCAAGATCTTCTTGTTTAGAGTTTGGGTGCATCAAGGCTGCATGGGCTTTCAGCTCTTTGATCCTAAAATGTAAATGAATCCGTTATATTAGCAGAAACACCTTTTAATAAACAAACTATATACAAAAGGCATAGCAAGAATTTGCCAGCCATAACCAGATTTGTTGTTGTTTTTAAAACTAAATAGTGTAAATCCACAGTAGATTATGCAATGTGAAGTAAATACAGTCATAGAGCTCATGAGTTTATTTCCCATCTTGAATGCATTCTGCCCTCTCTAGCAGCATTTATCCTTTTTTCCAGATTAGATTTGATACTGAGCACTTTTCATTCACAGAGAAATACTGAAAATAGAAGTTCTGTTTATGCAACTTTAGAAAAGACTTTAACAGTATAAGAAATTAGAATATGATCTACGTTGTGGGAGTGAAATGACCCCATTAAATACTTTTGATATTATATGGATGTTAACATACTAGAGGAATAACTATGCAAAAGAGCTAGGAGCGTGTAGCAATGTTATGTTTTCATTGTGAAAATTTCGCAAACAGCTTTATTTTTCTCAGAAATCGATAAATTTCTTGAATTTCCTCTCTTAATAGCAAAAATTCAGGCCATATTATTAACAGAATATCAAATTTGTGCTCATAAATACCCAATTTATTAAACTTGTCATCTAAAACAGATTAAAACTCCGCCTCTTTTTATCTGCTTAATATGAATTGTATTATAAATGGGTATTCAATGACCACTCAGTTAATATCCTCTAATTCTTACGAATCAAACAAGTCCTGGCATTCTGGACACTCAACACCCTTCAACCCTCGACACATTACAGAATGTCCCCACAGTTGTGCCCTGCTATGTGCGATGAATGAACACTCTTTACACGGATACTTCACATTCTCGTGTTCCTTCTCTACGTGTCTACGAACAGCGTCTTTAGTGATGGCACGATATCCACAGGTCTCACAGGCATGAGGTTTGTCTCCTACAGAATAAATGATATGTAAAAGACCTTCGGCGAAAGATACCCAACAGAGAGCTCCCAAAATAAACTTAAATCTTCTATTTCAATGCACCCCAAATTTTTAGCATTAAACAGTCAACCTGCACTTTTCATGATAACTAACCTGAGGATCAAATTGGAATCAATTTTGGTGGTTTTTTTTTTCTTTTTTTTAGGTCGTGTACCTGTAATATTTCCGCAACATTTCAGCACCTATGATCTTTCACAATGATGACAGAGGTTTCCTAATGAAAATCATAAGGAAACCTCTGTTAACAGTGTTAAAGTTATTACGTCTGAAACATTCTGGAACTATTATGTGTCCACTACCTTAATGTAAAGATCAAATTGATTGATTGCTGGCTCTGCCCCCTTCAAAATCAACTAGAAAGCCATGAATGGCTTGTGTCGCTCCACAGGCTTGAAATTCTTTTAGAACAAATAAATGTTTTGAATAGATTTTTAGATATTTGGGGTTCTACTGATGTTGAAAATGATTTTCAAAGTTTCAACTTTATAACAAATAGAGAAATGACCTCCACTCTTAAAAGACATATTTTTCATCAAATCAAAATAATTTTTGGCTGCATGATAATGGGTCATCCAGGGATCATATCAATGAAGTTTGATTGATTTCCATCTGTTACATTCTGAGAAAATGATTTTCAAAGTTTCCACTATTATAACATATAGAGAAATGACCTCCGCCCATAAAATATGTATTTTTCATCGAATCAAAATAATTTTTGGTACACTGATAAAGGGTCACTCAAGGATCATTCCAGTGAAATTTGGTCGATATCCAGAAATTAGATTCTGAGAAAATGATTCTCAAAGTTTCCACTATATAACATATAGAGAAATGACCTCTGTCCATAAAATGCATATTTTTCATCCGATCACAATGATTTTTTGTAGACTGATAAAGGGTCACTCAAGGATCATTCCAGTGAAATTTGGTTGATATCCATCAGTAACATTCTGAGAAAATATTATTTTCAAAGTTTCCACTATATAACATATAGAGAATTGACCTCTGCCCATAAAATGCATATTTTCCATCCAATCACAATGATTTTTTGTAGACTGACAAAGGGTCACTCAAGGATCATTTCAGTGAAATTTGGTTGATATCCATCAGTTACATTCTGAGAAAATGATTCTCAAAGTTTCCACTATATAACATATAGAGAATTGACCTCTGCCCATAAAATGCATATTTTTCATCCGATCACAATGATTTTTTGTAGACTGACAAAGGGTCACTCAAGTATCATTCCAGTGAAATTTGGTTGATATCCATCAGTTACATTCTGAGAAAATGATTTTCAAAGTTTCCACAATATAACATATAGAGAATTGACCTCTGCCCATAAAATGCATATTTTTCATCCGATCACAATGATTTTTTGTAGACTGATAAAAAGTCACCAAGTGATCGTTCATGTAAAATTTAATTGGTATCCATTGATTAGAATCTGAGAAAACTCACTTTTTACCATATTTGGAAATTAGCCACGCCCATTAAATCCATGTTTTTCATTGGATCAAAATTTCTTGAACAACTTTGAAAGAGGGTCACCCAAGGATCATTCCTGTGAAGTTTGGTTGAAATTCATCCAGTAGTTTCTGAGGAGAAGATTTTTAAAGAAAAAGTTTACGACCTGACGCACGGACGGACGCACGACGGACACAACGCCATGACTTTCAGCCAGTGGAGCTAAAAATCAAACTATGGTTTGTGTACTCATTGGGACCATCTTGTAAAGATTGTTTGTTTTGGATTTTGATGACAGTGACTGGTTATGATTTATACTATCCTATTATCTGTGACTCTGCTTGCAAAAAGGGACCATCTGGGAACTCCATGAAATGGATATTTTAACAAGAGGACCATGATGGTCCTAGATCGCTCACCGTAGTCTCTTTGACCCTTGGGACATCAAATTAATTAAATAGGCAGATGTCAACAAGGAGATAATTTCTACATAAGATCAATACCATGGAATATTTTCAGCCTTTTTGCTCTTTGATTCTAAATTAAAAGGGTTGCGCCTGGGTGAAGCCCAAATGTGACCCCATGGTCTTGATATGAACAAACTTGGTAGAGGTACACTAGGTGATGCTACATACAAAATATGAAAGCTATCTCCCATCTGATTTCAGAGAAGAAGATTTTTGAAGGTTTTCCATTTTTTTCACCCTTCGTGCTCAGGAGAGCTAAAAGGGATGCTCCTGGGCAAAGGCCAAATATGACCCTAGGGTTTTGATATGAACAAACTTGGTAGAGGCCCACTAGATGATTGTACATACCAAAATTAAAAGCTGTCTACCATCTGGTTTCATAGGAGAAGATTTTTTAAAGATTTTCGCTCTTTGATACTAATTAAAAAAGGTTGCGCCCTGGTTGAGCCCAAATGTGACCCCATGGTCTTGATATGAACAAACTTGGTAGAGGTACACTGGGTGATGCTACATACAAAATATGAAAGCTATCTGCCATCTGATTGGAGCCTAAATTTGACCCAAGGGTCTAGATTTGAACAAACTTGGTAGTGGTCCACTAGGTGATGCTACATACCAAATATGAAAGCTGTCTGCATTCTTGTCTCAGAGAAGAAATTTTTTGAAGATTTCCCTATTTTTCACCCTTATTGTTAAGGGTGAAGGGAAAGTTAAGGGTGGATTTCATCTAATTGAACAACTTTGGTAGAGCTTGACCCAAAAAACATCCCTGCCAAGTTTCATGAAGATTTGCCAACAGGTTTAGGGAGAGAAAATGTTTAAAGAAATTGTGGACGACGGACGACAAACAACGCACAATGGACGACTGATGACGGACATTGCACGATCACAATAGCTCACCTTAAGCACTTCGTGCTCAGGTGAGCTAAAAAGAGATTGGTTTTAGTACATGCAACCAAGAGATTGTATTTCAAAAAATCTCTCACACCAAGGTAGACTTATTGCCCAAGATTCAGAAAATTACCAATAAGCAAAAAGCTTGACTTTAGACAGTCTGACTAAAGTCAACACTTTACGCAATACTTAGATGGTCTCTTTTTACGTAATGGGTCACATTTAGAAATGATAGCAGTACCCACCAGTATGTGTTCTAACATGAGGTTCATAATCCACCCGGCTAAAGAAGAGTCTTCCACAATATTCACACTCCTCTGTACCAAATGTGTCTCGCATCTTCTGAAATATCTCCAGGGTCATCGGCAGATACCCGAGTCTCTCGATTAATTTAGTTCCACTCATGGATGTACTTCTGCCAGACAATATCTCCTCCTCTGTGAGATCAGTCTCTTCAATAATGTGTGCCGGCTCATCAGTATGATCTACTATCTTATCCAGGTCTGAATCTTTAGTCTCTACAATTTCCTCATTCATGTGGTCTTCATTAGCTATGTCACCTGTAGTTTCTACCTCCATGTTTTCTAATGTTGATGGTTGGTTTTCATCTTTATTACCACCTACATTGTCATTTTCTTTACTATCTAATTCTACATTATCACCAATAATGTCTATTTGTGTTGTCTCTGTTTGCAGAGTGTTTTCTTTATCTGCAAAGTATACAACCATTTATGAAGCGCCGATTTTTTTGTTTATCAAATAAAGTAAGTAGCAGAGATGCAAGAAGTGGTTTATTTAAAATAAACTATGCAACATAAACCAAATTATAATATGATCTTTGTTGCGTGAATGAAATAAAGTTTAATATTTTTGATATTACACTAGTGTAATTACCATAGTAGAATAACTATGCAAATAAACTCAGAGCCAAAAGCAATGCCAGTTTGTAACTGCAAAAATGACATTATAATGTAATTATTGTGGCATCAGTTTTTAACAGCGTTATAAGTTACACAGAAAATGTAAATGTTAAGTTCAAGAATCTAGACAACTTTTTTGCAAAACTTCTTCTCGTATTATAAATAGAATATCCAATTTGTGTTCATAAAATACAGAATTTATTTAACTTGTCAACTAAAGCAGATAAAAAACTTGGCACAGCCTCCTTTTAATCAAATTGTAGATGACTCATTTAATAAATTCTCTACTTAGAAGCAGCATGGTATCAAAAGTTGCAAAAATATAAGCATGGTCACATGATAAGGAATATTCTGTGAAAGTTTCATGCAAATCAGTCCATAATTAAAGGAGGTGAAATTTGTGAATGATACCAATACAGAAGAATTCCCTTATTAGCAACACCTATTTGTCTGAAAAAAAAGATGCTATTAAGCAGAGGTTTCTTTTATCTGAAAATTGCGTTTCAGTCAGTATCCCAATCTCAGAAGTGTACAAGTACATCGTCAGCATTTATAGAATCAACGCATACATGTATAAATACAGTGCTGTCGGCTAACCCTGCGCACTTAAGAAAGTCAAGTACAAAGTTTGTGTAAAGATACCGGTTGCACAAAAAATCAATACACTAATGTACTCGTTGACCATTTTGGCTATGTAAAAGACATTTTATCTAGAACAAAATGTCACTAGAATTACACAATCCGGTGATGAACAGACCCTCCGTCGCATATTACCAACGCAGTTTTCGTCGGCTAACCCTGCGCAGTCGAGGAAAGAACCTAAAATTAATGTCCACAATCTGTTCAAATGAAAATGAACAAGCATTTGGAAGTATTGCATGGCAATACCAAGTCCCCTACCGGATTTATATATATATCCCTAGAGCAGTATCTTTTTTGGTGGTAAAGGTAAAACTACCTCTCCAAAATAATAGTTGTATCAGATTTTATGTATCAGCTCAATGTCTCTGGGGATAAAGAATTTTCTAAGTCCAGTATCCGTATCTTCCACAAAAATCAATGGACCGGAACCAAACTCGAACTTGTTCTGTAACTCATTGATGCGGACTCACATACCAAAAATCAGCTCAATATCTCCAAGGATTAAGAAAAAAAGTCCGGAAAACTGAAATTTCCAGGTAATTTTCTAAGTCCAGCTTCCATATCTTCCACATAAAATCAGTGGACCGGAACCAAACGCGAAATTGCACTGTAACTCATTGATGCAGTCTCACTTAACAAAAATCAGCTAAATATCTCCAAAGGTTAAGAAAAAAAGTCCGGAAAACTGAAATTTCCTGGCAATTTCTAAGTCTAGCATCTGTATCTTCCACAAAAATCAATGGACCAGAACCAAACTCGAACTCGTTTTGTAACTTATTGATGCGGACTCACTTACCAAAAATCAGCTCAATATCCCAAAGGGTTAGGAAAAAAAGTCTGGAAAACTGAAATTTCCTGGTAATTTTCTAGGTCCAGCATCCGTATCTTCCACAAAAATCAATGGACCGGAACCAAACTCGAACTTGTTCTGTAACTCATTGATGCGGACTCACATACCAAAAATCAGCTCAATATCTCCAAGGGTTTAGAAAAAAAATCCGGAAAACTGAAATTTCCTGGTAATTTCTAAGTCCAGCATCCGTATCTTCCACAAAAATCAATGGACCGGAACCAAACTTGAACTTGTTCTGCAACTCATTGATGCGGATTCACATACCAAAAATCAGCTCAATATCTCAAAGGGTTAAGAAAAAAAGTCCGGAAAACTGAAATCCGGACTGACAGACAGACGGACTGATGGACGGACAGACGGACAGACGGACGGAGCGCAAACCTATAGTCCCCTTCGGCTTTCGCCGGTAGGGGACTAAAAACACCGCGACAAAAATGGGAATCTTTTTGCTTTAAGTTACACACATGAACTATTTGTTTAAAATGCTGGAATCGATTGAATCTTGAGTATGATAAATAGGTTGCTTTTATGTTTGGCGGCCATTTTCCTATTTTACATGACGTCATATAGCTGCGCAGCTTTAGACTACGCGCAGGGTTACCGGACATGAGTGTATATGTACATTTGGCAATTCCAATAATTGCTTATTTCTGTGTCCCCTTTAATTGTATAGAATTGTTAAAAAGGGTAGTTTCGAAATTTATTTACTTCTTTATAATCAATTACCCGGAGAAACAGCGGCTTTCAAATCCAAAGGGCGTCAATCCGTACAAATTAAAAGTTCCAAAGTGAATTTGGTTAGCCAAAACGTTTAAATTCCTTTTACTAAGAAGGCCAGCTATATGTTTAATATTCCACTTTTAATGCGATTAAATAAGGCTGTCGAGTACACACAAGAGAAAAGCATGTTGTTGAGAAAACATAGACGCTCTCGACCAGGCCAGGTGTTTGGCAGCGTGTTTGAAATCAGGTCATTCTCCGAGAAATTTATATCTATCTATCTATATATACTGCCTAATTCCCCTTTCGGGTATTACTGGCAGGTGACGTCATATTAAAAATGGATTTGACAAGAAAGCAAATAATTTTCATATGTCTTTATCACTCGGATAATTTGATTAGGATTATGATTTTAAATTTGAAATTAGTAGTTTTCTCTATGAAATAACTTCATGCATTTTTCTCCCTGCGGCAAGCAAGATTTCTTTTTTGCCAAAAGAAAGAAAAATGTAAAAAGAAGACAGGTGCGATGAAATCTGTCGTCTAAAAAATTGTCGGCAACACTCGAAAAATTAAAGAAAATGCAAATCAGAGGAGATGTTTAAACAAGATTAATCAATAATCACAAATCAGGTATAAAGGTGTGATCAGCAATTTGACATGTTGACGCATCTATGTGTACTTTCAGAATCGCGTTGACGCCAGGAAATTAAAGTCAAACTTGTAAATTTGTATTTTAATTATTTTTTTGTCCCGATGTAGCCTCCTGATTGTTTATTACATCTGATAAAATAATGTCCCAGTGCAATATAATTGTTTCTATTTTATGAGAGTTTGTATTATCAGAGTTCCGATTATCCGGCGAAATTTAATTAGGCTAAAGAAAAATGGTTTTGTGCTTGAGGAAAAGTTGCTATTAACCGAAAATCCCTATTATCCGAGTTGCAAATAAAGGGATTCTACTGCATATCGAGGGTTCAGTGCAAGACTGTAATAAGTGTATATACAGGAATTGTATATACACTAAGTACAGTGTTGCGCTAAACCCTTGATATGTCCATCCTCTGTAGTGTATAAAAACCTGCAAATAGAAGACAGGTTTCCTACCATCTGTATTGTCCTCATTATCAGGTTTGGCAGGTACTTTGTTAATAAATACATCAGAATCAATTATTTGTCCTACCTTCTATATTATCCTCATTATCAGGTTTGGCAGGTACTTTGTTAATAAATACATCAGAATCAATTATTTGTTCATCACCATCATCTTCTCCAGAGTTTTTCAATCTATTCAACTACAAAATAAAAAAGAGCTCTGAACCAAATTTGTTCTTCAAGAAAATCAAGATGTGTTTGTGATACATGAATGCCCTGTTTCAACAAATTTTCATGTTTGACCATGACAGATGACCTTGACATTGTCACATGACCATGAACTTGGTATCTGCAGATGTGTATCCTTGAGATATATCATCATGCCAAATACCAGCATTGTAACTTGAATAGGCTTCAACTAACTAGAAATGTTAAGACTTTTGTTTCAGTATTGCACAGACAGACAGACAGACAGAGGTAAGGAAAGAAGGACAACAATATGCCCCTTACCTTAAAATAAAATATTTCATTTACTTATGTGCTAAAGATTTTTACAATTTTCAAAAGTATCTTATCTGGTGCATCTACCTGTAGGTACCTGTCATCTCCCACACCAGTACAACCACAACAGTTCCTCTGAGCAATCAGCTGCTCACCCAACTTCAGCTAATTGATTACAATTCATCAGGGGTGTGGAATTTCCATGCCCGACTTGTCAGACATGGGTTTTTCTACCTGCAGACAAGTACTTTTTTCTATGCCACTTGTAGGTGAACAAGTAAATACAAGGGCAAATATCAGATTGGTACTAAACATATCTTAGAGATTGATTTTCATAATTTATAACATCAAAGGGTAGAAAACATTGTTTTTAATAAATTTTCTTTGTTTGATGACATGTTGTTTTTAATCTGGGACAAGTAGAAAATCATCTTTTACTTGTCCAGGGACAAGTAAAGAAAACGCATATTTCCGCACCCTTGTTCATTCAATGTTGGTGGACTTGTAACACATGTAACAATGACCAAGATTTTATTAAGGTTCAGCGAGGGATATATAAATGAGCCCTAATATTTATTTGCCATTCCATTCTATATAAAATGATGTTTAAGAAGCAAATACAACATTCATGAAAATCTATCATAAGACAATATTTCTTCCCTTTATAAGAAGTAAGTCGTATCATTATTTTTTTCTCATTCAGTTTTCAAAACATTGATTGATTGATTGAATGGGGTTTTACGCCGCTTTCAACATTTTTCCGTTATATTGCGGTGGCTAGAGCACCTAACAATGGTTTCCTGGTATTTCTCTCACCAGTACAACCACCACATTCTTTCCTAGCCTCCAGCTGCTATCCGACATAGGTCTACCATTATCAATCCATTGGTGAGAGACAAATAGTCGGAAAGAATGAGTGCCTCCGTCAAGTTTTCAAAACAATAAAACCACTTCAATAAATATCATCAATTACTAATTTTATTATTACCTGGTCAAGACCACTCTCAGATAGTTCAGTTGGCAAGTTAATTAGCTCTTTTTCTTCTTTAGATATGACATGATCAGGTTCAGGTAGATAGAGACTTGTAGCGATACTCATCTCAAACAGGGTCTCCCAGCTGTCAGATTTATTATCCGAGGTGTCCATGTGATGGCTGGTTATGTGCTCTACTAACTTGACAGAACTTAGGAACATCTGCATACACTTACAACATCTGAAAATGTTAGCGAATAAATACTGAATCTATTTACAACCCATCTTTCAATGATAAATGATTCCAACAAAATTTGTGGGGTTTTAACAATCCTTAATGAGAACTCTTGGAAGCCACGTTGAAAAAAAAAATTGCTTGTAGCAAGCAATTCCATCATTTCTGACAATGTTATGTGCATAAAGCTAATTTCCTTTTTTAATTTCATCAACATAACATAATTTTGTTTTCAACTTATTTGGAATCAAAATATTCATGTGTATAATCCAACTAAATATGATAAATGTATCATGATTACTCCAGAGGAATTAAGAAACATAATTTTTGTAAGTTGTGGTGGATTAAAATGTGACTTTGACATATGAAATATGATCGATCCTCAGAAGACACATTTCAATAACACATATACACAAAACATGTATCTTGAAAAGCAAAGAGAATATGGAAAATGTAAAGTCATGGAGAAGTTTTGCATACAGAAAGATAGATAGACAGTTAATATAGAAAGGCTTAGAGCCTAAGAAGTAATACCCTAGAGCTACAGATAAGAGGGATTAATTCTTATTTTAGACATGAATATTTCATTATAACTTGGGCAAAAACTATACTAGGCAAAACTTCTAACTCATATATTAAAATATCAATATCTAGACAAGAGGACCATGATGGTCCTAGATTGCTCCACTGAGTTTCTTTGACCCCTAGGACATCACATTAATTAAATAGGCAGATGTCGACAAGGAGATAATTTCTACACAAGATCAATACTATGGAATGTTTTCAGCTAAGAGCAAGAAGGATATACCTTTTTGCTCTTTGATTCTATGTAAAAAGGGATGCACCTGGGTGAAGCCCAAATGTGACCTTATGAACAAAGCTCATTGGGTGTTCAATTTAAGTTGTGTATTTTATTATGGAATTGAAGTTAAATGATCTTTTTAACAATTTGGCAGTCTTAACTTTGGGGGTTCAGAATTTATAAAAATATCAAACTATGATTTACAGAAGTGAGTTAGAAGTTTTGTCTAGTATATATTGTTGGTACTCATTAGAATTATCTCACTGAAATGATTCAAATGAGTACCCAAAACATCTATAGGGTTTCTAGGAGGAAAATAAGATTATAAAATGGATTTCCTCCACTCTTATCTGTACCTGTGATACCCAGAACCAACTTCTGCCAACCAATTACTTACCTATAGATACATCTATGTTTTTGGAAATGTTTTTCTAGATATTTAGGTCTGGAAGCAGTATAATCACATAGGTCACAATGTTGTGTCGTTGGCAGATCTTTTATATCGTGGACAAACAAATGACGATCTCGATCCATCTTCTTTTTAAACTTTCTGTTACACACATGACACTGGTGTATTACTGTTGAGCCTTTTATATCACGCCCCTGCATAAATCTAGATAAATACTCCTTACCTGAAATTTTAAAGTAAAGTATGTTTGTTGGTTTCATAATAATCATTAGTTATTTACTCATAAACAGGGAAAGAAGGTTGATTTTTGAGCTCACATTAATCAGCTTTTGTAATTCTTTCAAAATATTTCAAGGCAAATATTGATCAAGAACAACACCTATGGGTGCCTACAGGGCTCATGTTTGACCCTTAAACCAGGGTTTTGACTCCTAAAAATCTGAAAATATCACAATTTGACCCCTAGAAATTTCTCCCAAGGGGGTCATTTTGACCCCCTCAAGAGAAATTACAAAGGATCGGAACATGGTTTTATACCCAAGATTTTGACAAATTACTATATAAGTTTTACTTATTGTTATTTACTTACTTACTTATTTACTTATTTCAAATCAAAACAAGAAACGGGTAAAGTGACTCTTATATATGCAAAATTCTATTTATAATTTGCTGTTTCTATTGTTTAGAACCCTTTAAGTTCACATTTGTCTCCCTCAATTTCTTAGGCGAGGTGCCAATGACTCCCCAATATCAAACACTAACACAAGCCCTGGCCTATGCTCAGCTGTTGGGTGCTGGATTAAAAATCATCAAAAATGGGAATAATTCACACAAAATGCATCAAGAGTTATCCTCCTTGATAGTATAGGTTTCTCTTTTTGTAATTATGTGGGAAGTTTCAAAGAATGCCTTCAGTAATACCAGAGATATCAAAAGATGTCAAAGTTTTTCGTACACCAAGGATGACACCAAGGCTATAAGAATCCCTCAGGTTTTCTCCAACAAAAGCCAAGCTAAATATATAAGGGCAATATTTGTTTCAATACAAAGCCTTGTTAATTAGATCATTTCCCCATTTGCTTCTTGGAGAATACACCGGCATTCAGAATGAAATAAACTATGTTGCATAACAGCCTTTTGGTTATTATTATTTATGATCTTTTCATCAAGAAATATTCAATACTATAGCATGACATAGCATAAAACATTGCTAAAATTAGGTTATAATATTGAAATAAAGGATTTGATCTTTACTTGGACATCATGAAACCATTCAACTTCTACAGATGTTTTTAAATAAAGGAATAAAAATATCATACAGAAGCATTGTACTTACCCTTAGCATTGTCATGGTATTTTCTAATATGGCTCATAAGGGATTTGAGTGTATTGTAGAATTTTTTACACAGTTCACATTGCTTTTTCGAGTCACCATGGGTCATCTCATGTTCCAACAAGTGGCTTTTATTGACAGTCTTAAACTTGCATTTCTTACAGAAATAATACTGGCCTGTATGTTTACGCATGTGTGTGTACAAGTTACCTACAAATTGAATACAGGATAATTATTGCATTGATTGAGCACAATATGCTTTTTTCATGTTTCAAAAATAGAAAAGAAAATATGGACCTGTAATGTAAAAGATGTTGAGTTCATAGGTTCTTAGATGTAATTCTAAATAACCTATAAACTACATATAAAGCCGTCTATTAGTTCTGAAGCTTGAACAGTTTAGAGATTACAGGGCACTGTTTAGTGTGCAGATTGACTTTTGGACAGACAGGGTGACAAACAGGTAGATTTTGTTTGCATAAGATTAATTGCAGCTTTCAACAGTATAAGTATTGCAGTCATATTGAATGCAGATAGTGCACTTGAAAGTAATTTCCTGTTGTTTCTCACACCAGTAAAGCCACATTTCATACGAGCCACTAGCCACCCATCACATGTATGTGTTTAATTGCTCTGAAATTTGTTTGGGTCAAATAACATTTGTCATGAAAACTTCTGTCAAAATTGAATGAAAGTCTGTTAGTCTTCAAACTTATGACCCTAGGATCAATAGCTCATTGTACTGACTAGGCAGTCAGGAACATGGAAACAAGTGAAACAATATGAAATGAAATATGAAAATATCTAAAATAAATGATTTCATTATGTTTCCTTTATACCTACCCCTAGCATTAGATGAGTAGTTACACTTTATACACTTAAATGGTTTCAGGTTTGTATGTGTGAGGGCATGAAATCTCATGTGGGATAGAGACTTGAACACTTTATCACACACATTACATGAATACAATGTCAACTGGTTAGATGTAAACCGGGAATTCTGTGCCACATTCTGATTTAACTCCTGTTCTATACAATGTATTCTGAAAAATTCATCCACTGAACTAATGTCAACGTTCAAACTGGCTTCAAACGCGATTCTGTCCTTCTCGTCTAAGAATACAGGCACACTTGATATCTGATCAGTTTCTCTGCTTACTCTTTGATCTTCTATATCTGGATTAGCATCAACCTGAATAACACAAAGCCAAGTTCTGTATATCCTCTGACAAGATTGATTGATTGAATGGAGTTTAACGCCGCTTTCAACATTATTTCAGTTATATCTCAGCGGCTGGAGTACCTAACAATTGATTTCTGGTATTTCTCTGACCAGCACAACCATCACATTCTTTCCTAGCCTCGAGCAGCTATCTCACATAGGTCTACGATTATCAATCCATTTGTGAGAGACAAATATTCGGAAAGAAGGAGTGCTGCCGGCGGGGATCAAACCCGGGACCTCTAGATTGACAGCCCAACTCCTCTGACAAGAGTGTCCTCACTAATAATACCAAAGCCTACACTATCTACTGAGAAAATCTAATTAGTTTGATTGAAAATGCATAAATTTTTAGAATTTCTTGGCTTTCTTCTCTTATTTGAGCTAAACTCTAAAATTCCTCTAAAAACAATCATTTAAAAATGATTGTTTATAGGTAATTAAGCTCAAATTGAAGGGATACAAGATGTGTTTGTTTTACACCAATGTCAAGATCATTTTTTCAAAAACATTTTGGATACGTAGATCAGTAGTAAAACTGCACTGTCGCAAAGAGGACTAATACTCCCCTACAAGTGCTTGTCAATAATGAAAAGATTTTTTTCATCAAAAGGCCGTAACTCTGTCAAAAGTCAATGGATTTTTTTTGTTTCGTTTGAATGTGGTTTAACGCTGCTTTCAACAATCTTTCAGTTGTATCACAGTGGCTGGAGCAGTCAATGGATCGTTACCAAAATTTTACTATCACATCTCTGCTTGATACTTATCACATCTGTAAAGTTTGAATGAAATCCACCTTTTGGTTGCTGAGAAATTCAGCACGCAAAAAAAAGTTACAGACAAGTCAACCAACCAACAGATAGACAGACCAACAAGTTGACTTGTATATACCCCCATAAACATATTTGAGGGGTATAACAAAGTTTAAATGGGTTGGAAAATTGATTAGATTGAAACAAAGACGTCCAATGAATTTTTATTCCTTACCTCTACATTTTCTAGTTTGTTTGACTTTCTTCCTCTCCCTCTTCTGGGTCGCTCCTCATCATCATCTTTCATGGAACTGTCTGAATCTGAGGACTGAAATGAAATCAGCCAATGAATGACATTTCAAACAATTTCAATTGTGCACAAAGCAAAATCACTGGTCAGCCTGTGCATCTGCACAGACTGACCAGAATTAACACTGTGCAGAGACAAAGAAGGAAAAAAACATGCAGGACGAGCGGACGAGTAGAATTTTAAAGCCCTGAAACACTTTGCCAATAAAACCCGCTTTGCACACATGCATGTGCAAAGAAGGGTATAATTGGCCAACTGCTTGCACCGTTTTGAAATCCTGAATACAGGGCTGGCTGCTCAATTTGTGTTCTCAAATTGTCAATCAAGAACACTTGAAAATGTTGGAAATCTTACGCACAGGCTCAGATGTCAAAGATTAATTGATGGATCGGAAGCCCTGCCCATTGACCCATATTATGACACACCCCTCAAATATTTAAACTTTATTTATCTGCAAAAAAAAATAAATTAGTGAAACCAAGTGAAAATCATTGGAGGGAAGCCTAAATGTCTCAACTACAGCTTATTCACATCAGAGACTAAGAATATGAGTTTTTGTGAGCTACGAAAGAGCCAATGTGTAAATTTTTTCTTTGTTGCTCTGTGCAGGTTTTTTTTTATTTATTTATTTCATTTACCTTTTTTTCAAATTTCTTTAATAAAGTGAAGATTCTCAAAAGAATGTTATGGTATGAAGACACTGACAAGTGAAAGAAAACATGTATTGATGGCACAGCGCAAAACATTCGAAACTGCCTTTATGTTTACAGGCAGTTACAACTGCTTCTCACAAAGCCATTGAATTATTACCCCTGCTCTTTTCAGGCTACTAGCTGGTACTTTAAATTCGATTATTAAAAGTCAAGCTAAAAAGAGGTGTTATAATATGAGGACATTGACAAAATGAAAGTTTATCACCTCCGCTCTTTTCAGGCTACTAGCTGGTACTTTAAATTCCTTGTCTTCATCCCCAGTTTCAAATGCTCCATCATCTTCTAAATCATCTTGTGGTAGATGATTGTCATCTGATAACAAATACAAGATGTTGAATGAGTGGTCATGAAATACTTAAGATTTTTAAACAAGTCATCTAAAATAGATAACAAGAGGCCCAAGGGGGCCTGTATCTATCCAGTGGCTTAAATATCTTAAGATTTGAAAGAGGGATATTCAAAATAGAGGGTAATGAAAGTCACCAGCATTTATAAGGAATTCTGACTTTTTCCAAACTGATACTAAGCTATCAGATGTGAACTCATATAACTTAAATGTAAAATTACATGGAAGAAAATTATTCACATATCACTTTAAAAACCTCTCACCTGAATTTTATTGATCCAATGGATCTCATTCAAGTACTTTCTGGCAAAGTTTTATTCACATATGCCTAGTTGTTGAAGAGGAGTTGTTAATCCAAGAATTAAAATTGATAAAAGACCCTGCTCACCCATTCATTACTGAGGAGACTCAAAATAAGCTCCGCTCTGCCAGGCCCATTATTATGGGCCAATCAAAATTTTGTGAACAATTTTCCAATAGGGTCATGAAAGGAACATTCTGCGAAAGTTTCATTGAAATCGGCCCAATGATTCTGGGGGGGATGTTGTTCAAAGATTTCGAGCTTAATAAAAGCCCCACCCTGCCCCACCCATATTTATGGGCCAATCAAAACTTTGTGTATAATTTTTTGAAAAGAGTCACCAAAGGAACATTCTGGTAAAGTTTCATTGGTTCAGGAGATGTTGTTCAAAGATTTCGGGCTTATTTCATACACTTATTTGCAAATTTAAATCAGTAGTCAAGTGTTATTACACCTGTGTAATATCAGAAATATTGAATAAAATACTGCTGACTGAAGAACAATATCAGGATTCTTCGTACAACACAAAGACATGAAAAAATAAATGCAAGGAGATTTTTACAATTCTTTTATTTTTTATTTATGTGTTGCAATAATACATTTTTTACAGAAATTTGTGTTTGATTAGTGGCAGTTTAATTTTCACTTCTATTAGTCGATTTGCAACTGATTGGACACATGCAATTAAGAAATCACTTAATTTAAGTAAAAGGTAGTGGAGCGTCACAGCTGGGTCATACCCTGCAAGTTGAATAATAACTCAGAATGCACTGTCCCATTTTAATCCATTATCTCCTCAAAGGACCAACGGTAATGTATTTCTCATGAATGCACTAGGTAGTCATGAGCCTCTTTCTGCTCATACCTATTAGGTAAATATATACAATATAAAAGATTTCAAAAGCTAGAAAAATTTTGGTTGTGCTGTCGACTCTGTGATCTAATAAGCAATTGTTTCAGTCTAAAATTGTTTGAAACAGTTGATTTACATACCTGGATCAATATTTGAGACTTCTTTGGTACTGAAGTCTACATACTCTGATAATGCTAGACATTTATGGGCATTAAATACCCTCTCTTTGGTGAACGATCTCTTACATCTCGTACACAATAGTTTACCATCATCACCTAAAGGATGTTAAATATTCAAATTGTAATTAAGTATTTATAATGCCGAATGGGACAATTTTTATTTTAAATCAGAATTCTTGGTAAATAAATCTAAGCTTTGAATATTGTGAAATATAAATGTACAGAAATATCCTCACATTATTTATCTAACATAAATCTTATTTATATAAATACACACATTTAAGCTAATTATCATAATAACATTGGTTTTAATAATAATGACTCATTAATGACAAACAGATGGGGTGGAATAAAGCTTTCACAAACTACGAGGAAAAATGAGGAGAAATCTAAAAAGAGATGCTCCTTTATTGCTCATCTTTGTCTCTTTGACTCCTCTCTTAGCAACAATCTGACCAAGTTTCATGACTAGTTTTTAATTGTGGCTCTAGGGTGTTAAAAAGAAAATTGTCATTAAGGCCCCTTTCCCCTGATATCACACAGATCCTTCCCTTTACAATAGGATTCATCCTTGAGACAAGTCAAACATTCTTACCAAGTTTGATGAAGACTTGGTCATATTTGAAGCTCAAAAAGTGGAAACAAGAAAATTGTCAATAAGGAATGTTTTCCTGTGATACGGTATGGATCCATCATCATTATCAATAGGGTTCATCCTGATGACCAGACAAACATACTTACCAAATTTCAAGGTTTGGGCCATAAATATGGCCTCCAGAGTGAAACAAGAAAATTGTCATTAAGGCTCCTTTTCCTATTATATCACATGGATCCTTCCCATTTCCAATAGGCTTCATCCTTGTGCCCTGACAAACATTTTGACCAAGTTTCATGAAGATTGGGCCATATTTGTGGCCTCTAGAGTGTAGATAAGAAAATTGTCATTAAGGTCTCCTTCACTGTGATATAGCATGGATCCTTCTTATTTCGGATTAGGTACATCCTTATGACCTGGCAAACATTCTTACCAAGTTTCATAAAGTTTGGGCCATAAATATGGCCCCTAGAGTATTAAAAAGAAAATAAGGTTCCTTTTCCTGTGATATTCCATTAATCCTTCCCATTGTCAAAGGGTTCATCATTGTGACCTAACAAACATTTTGACCAAGCATCATGAAGATTGAGCAATAATGGTGGCCTCCAGAGTGTAAACAATAAAATTGTTGATGT
This sequence comes from Fragum whitleyi, assembly GCA_948146395.1. NCBI lineage: Eukaryota > Metazoa > Mollusca > Bivalvia > Cardiida > Cardiidae > Fragum > Fragum whitleyi. Next base: position 7,836,243 of record OX411552.1, on the reverse strand, counting down.
TTGAAGAAGCATGATGGACGACTTATGACAGACATTCAATGATCACAAAAGCTCACCCTGAGAATGTTGTGCTCAGGTGAGCTAAAAAGCTTCTGATAACATTTCATGTGTACCCAAAGTTAACCCATCAAAAATACCCGATTTCAAAAGTGCAAACAACATAGGAAGTAGTGACAGTTATGTCATATTTCAAGCTCTAAGCTTAATAATCATCAAATTTTCACAAGTCTTTATTTTTCTTCGACCACTTACTTCAATTTTGCCCTGAGCCTTTACTTTTGATACCAAATTATTCCTTGTTCACACTGATAAATACAGTGAAATATTTTTTTTTTCTTCTAAACTTCTTTTTCTTCTTTTGTCCCTTTAATGGTTGCTTTATAGAAATTTTCCTGCACAGAAATAAGAGGTTCAGATAAGAGGGGGTAACTCTAGTCTAAAATCTTTATTTCCTCATGAAAACCTATGTTGTGAGTACTCATTTGAATCATCTTAATGAGACAATTTCATTGAGTACCCACAAAATACACTTAGAACTGGGACTGGTGAAAAAATTATTTTGAAATAAAAAATACCCCCTCTATCTGTAGCTCTAAGAAATGCTAAACTTTACCTTTGACTGGTATATTTTTCTCATTTGGATCAAATTTGGGTTTGTTCTCTTCTGTTTTCTTGCTTTTTTCAGGGATTCTCCCACGCTTTTTCTTAAATGATCCTGCAGTAGAGGCAACACATAGTACTTGAAGCTTTCCTTTTCAGCGTAAATAAGTAGTTACCAAGATTCTTTTAAACATTGATGCTACTGTGACAAGCTACAAATGAATTTTAGATGTAGAGTTTGCAATGTTAGCCCCATTAGCTCAGTCGGTAGAGCACCTTACTTCAAAATGATTGAAGGTTTATTGCCTGGGTTCCATTTCCGGGCTGGCACATTAACAAACTAATTGACTTTCGGATGAGACATTAAAACCCAGGTCCTGTGTGACCGTACTATACATCGAGCATGTTAAAGAACCGTAACAGATCTCAGCAGTAGTTTTGTTGCATATCCTTGCAATATCCCCCATAACAACTAACCATCTTCATGGGATGTTGCTGATATGGGCATATGCTTTGGTAGCCAAACTACTGCAAATATCTGCCATGGTTCATTAACCCTTGTCGTGCTGATCCCTGAACATTCCTACTTTGGCAGGAGGTATGGACTACGATCAGTCTGCACATATGTGCAGTCTGATCTTAGTCCATACAACCTGATTTTCCTTTTTAAACCAGAAAAGTTTCAAAAATTATATTTTCAAAATCAAATGCTGACTCACAATTAGGAAATGAAGAGCTTTTAGCACTTTGATTTATATATAATTTGTCATTCTTTTTTATTCAGCATGACAAGGGTTAATAAACTCAATGTAAAGCACTGTCACACAGGGCCTCAGTTTAACAATTAGTTTGCAAATGTGTGAGTCAGAAATTGAACCCACAATACCTGCCTTCAATTTTCCCGTAAAGAATACCAGGGCTCGTGTTTGACACTTAAACCAGGGTTTTGACCTCCAAAAATCTGAAATAATCTTAATTTGACCCCTAGAAATTGTTCCCATGGGGGTCATTTTAACCCCCCTGGAGAGGAATTACTAAGGATCAAAACATGGTTTTATACAGTCTATGATTTTCAAAAATTACTATGATAATTACTACAAATTAAACACTTGTTTTATATCATTACAAGAAAAAGTTAAATGGACCATAAAATATGCAAAATTCTACATATGATTTGCTTTTTCTGTTGTTTTGACCCTTTTAACCCTTTCCTGTTTTACAAATAGAAGGAACTGTCCAAATTCAAAGGTTTTGCAGACAAAAATTTAAAATGGATTTAACTTGAAAAATAACCATTCTGTAGGGTAGATAATAGAGTGGAAAAAGAAGAAATTGCTTGTCAGAAGCAATTTCTTCTTTTTTCACAATGTTTTCTCAATCATAAAATCACAGACACGTAAAAAGCAGGGATTAAACAGGAAAGGGTTAAATTCAAATTTGACCCCCAGAATTTCGTGAGGAGTCAATGACTCCCAAATATCAATTGATTGATTGAATGAAGTTTAACGCCGCTTTCAACATTATTTCAGTTATTTCGCAGCGGCTGGAGCACCTAACAATAGGTTCCTGGTATTTCTCTCGCCAGTGCAACCATCACATTCTTTCCTAGCCTCCAGCTGCTATCTCACATAGGTTTACAATTATCAACCCATTGTTGAGAGACAAATAGTCGGAAAGAATGAGTGCCGCCATCGGGGATTGAACCCCAAATATCAAACAATAACACGAGCCCTGAAGATTGTTTACCAGTAAGAGTCTCCATAGCTTTTGGATCTTGCATGACTTCAGCCAGAAGTTGTCCTGCTCCCTCAATGTTCAAGTTCTGATTATCTCCCTGTAGGATGATCACTGTCTGTTGATTATCTCCCTTTAAATTAAACATTTAAACAATCAAAGCCTGTGATATTCATCTGAATCTGTCAATTTCTTCAAAAGCCTGAGACCCTGACAGAGAAGCTTATCACATTACCACTTGTCCCAAACTGCCTTGCATGCAGGATGACAAAACAGTAGTGATGGGCAGATTAATCGATTATAATCGATAATCAGTTGGTTTGGGCTTCCGATTGTGATAATTGACTAAGAAATTTCATAATCTATTAATTGGGTCCTAAAACATTAATAATAGCCATTATATTTTGTTCACGGAACTGACATCAGTTTGATGACTCAGTATGAAACAGTTGTAACAGCCTATATGTTTATAGGCAGTTACAACTGTTTCATGCTGAGTCATAGAGTTGGTAGAAAAATCTGCAGGATAAGTCTTTAGGTCATGCATCATTTTAACTAACCTTTCATATCTAATTTTTCAAAGGAATGATACTGCGAGTGCTGTAATAATTTCTAAGAAAATGATTGTTCAATCGATCATTAGTTGATTTTCTATTCCAACTTAAACCAATTATCAATTGTGATTTGATACCGATTGCCTAACACTATAAAACAGTGCAAACTGTTTTCAAATTATACCCCACTTTGCATGTGCTCTTGTGTTCAAAGTGGAATATAATTTGCAAACAGTTGGTATTGTTTTGAAGCAGTTTTGATCCTTGAAGCAGGGATATTCTTTTCATTCATCTTGAGTCCAGAATTTATTCAATAGAACTTCTGGCAACAATCTGGAAGTTCCAAATTTGCTAAAAGACAATTAAAATCTAGCTTCCTGATACATTAGTTACCTGTACTTTTAATACAATTTGCTTGTAAGTGCATTATTTCCAGCAGCCCAGAGCTGCAGAAAGAGGTTTTTTTTGGATTTCCATTTCAAAAATTTCACTTATCTCTGCTCAAACCCTAATTTTTGGGTGCTCATTTGAAATTGTCTCATCGAAATGATTCAAATGAGTACCCATAACATAGAGTTTTATTTGGAGATAAATATTTTAGACTGGCTTAAACCCCCCCCCCCCCCCTCTTATCTGAACCTCTAAAGGAACCTAGAAAAAACCTACCTGAAACAATTCTTTATTGTCCAGTAGAGATTCAGCACCTGGGAGATTTGTTGAAGTAGAAACAAGTGTTCCCTGATCATCTATCACCTCTGAAATGGTATCAGAAATAGAATATGGAATACCAATTACTAGTGTGCTGGGGAACTATTTCTGGCATTTTTAAATGATTGAAGACAGGGATCACATGCTAATGTTTGTAATTAGGGAGTCATTGATTTCTTAACCATTAAATTCAGGGGTCGAAACAGAATACAAAGGGGTCAAGTGACAAGAAAGCACTACTCATCAGAAAGAATTTAATAGGTAAAGGGTCATTTCGAAGTCTCAGCACAAAACAGTTGTAACTGCCAATATGTTTATAGGCAATTACACTGTTTTGCACTGAGCCATGGATTTGACTTTTTCTTTTAAAGAAATGAAGAAAGTAATTGATTTGTAAAATTTTAGATAGTAATATTGGTTGTATCTTAAGGTGGCAATGGACAGCGGCCTCCCGACTCTAAAAACCAGAAGTGGGTTTTCGTTTATTTTACGGCTCTTTTTGCGCGTTGTTTAAAAAGACCGGTTTTCGTAAGATTCAATTTATGGAAATAACGTAGAATAATGATAGTAAAACTTCATAATCTAGCTTCTTTTCAACATCTGATATTAATTGAATGACTAGATCATTTAATTTAACAATAAATATGCGTTAAAACCGACATAAGATTAGTGGGTGGGCACTGAAAATAACGAAAAACTTTCTTATTTGCATGGATAGGTATGCTGAATTTTTTACCAAATAAAGGAAAAATTTTAGTTATAAACATATCGGAAAATAAGAAAAATTCATTGGGTAATTTGTTCAAAAAATAGGTTTTTGTGGCATTTTTACCTAGGAAAATTACAAAACTTAGTGCACTTTTAAACTTTTGAAAGCGAATAGTGCAAATGCAATTGATCATTGAGAAATTTTCTTTTCAATAGCCATTGTGTACATGTATAAGGGCTATCAAAATGTAAATGTTTTATAGCTATAACTTAGTACAGAGTTTATACTAGAACTAAAACGAATATAACCGTTTTACTGAAAAACGGCCTATACCACTCAAGGGCAAGTAACTCTAGCATGAAAACGAGCGTGGAAAGGTACCTTCAAATTTTGATATAATGACTACACAATGTTAATCTACAACATATGTGACCAAGAAAAAAATTCATTGGGCGGAAAAAATGATGCCATGTGTCCATTGCTACCTTAAATAGTTTTGACCCTTAGAAATTTCTAACAAGGGGGTCGTTGTGACCCCCTTGGAAGAAATTTTTGAAGAGTCAAAACTTATTACATTTTCAGATTTTTAAGGGTCAAAAGCCTGGTTAAAGGGTCAAACATGAGCCCTGGAAGAGTTTGATATTAAATAGAGTGATAGCAAAAAACTTTTTCAAATAGTCTTCAATTCTTTACAGAAGTGGACCCCGAAATAGTATATGGGACTCATATCACACAGTTATAAGGGTCCTAGCTACTAATTTTTGCATCTGCATCCCTGAAAACCCTGTCTAATTCCTGAGAAATAACAATTTTAGACCAAGGCTCCACCTCCTATCCGACGTAGATTCTCACTCATAGTTGAGAAAAAAGCAGTTCAAAATTTGATTCAAAATTCGACATCGACTTATGAACGGGCCCACAGAAAGATGAAAACTAAAAATCGTTGATCAAAGGGGTCAAATAAACAGGCCTTCCTGTTAATCTTGACAAAATCCTTGACTTACGTCTAGTATTTTGATCATCGTAAATCCGATTTATTTGTCTCATTGAATATGCATCATAAATGCCTCTACTGCAAGTAATTTACGTGTGTAATCAATATATTTGAAGTAGACAAGTGTTTACAAACTATGACATGATAAGGTCACCGGACCTGTCATAAATCAGCAGACGCGATATCATCGATTTAATTGGTCATTTGGATGTTACCCATGCGTTGAGTAGGCGGAGTTTCGGTCCATAAGAATGCGGGTCTGTCTATTTTTCAATTAAGCGTAAATTGATTGCTAAACTTATTATGATATCGCAAATGAAATTTTCAATTAATTAATGAATCATGTCTAAGACAAAACGGAATGCTTACGATAATGGGTTTCCAATTCGCATTATTGAATGCAAGCCGAGAATTCGAACAATTTTGGTTAATTTAAAAGTCTGAATCATAATGGTCAGGAGACCGAAATCGAAACTTTAAAAATTGGGAACAAACATTCTGTTTACGATTGATACATTTTTAGGCTTCTGTTTATCTTCAAAATAAGTTTTGACAGGAAACAAATGATGTTAGATAGATTAACTGAATAAATGTAAACCAATGTACAATTTATCCTTTTCAAAAATCGCTTTTTGCATAGAGTCAGGTATCTGTTCCGACGCCGGCAAATTTTTTCAACTTGGACCAGCCAAAATATTTTTTATCTCGTTAAAATAACAACACTATTTTAGTTGATATAACATTAGCCGGAATTCCTACACGTTATCTAGCAAAATATCAGCCCTCGAATTATGATCGGGTCTTGTCAAAATTCGCCAATTGGAACTCAATTTTTACTCCATTAACTTATGAATGAGATAGACCTTTGAGTTGAAGATATACGGTAGATTTCTAATTTTGCATACCTATATTGATGTCATGGTGATTCTCTGTCATCATGTTCTCATTCAGGGCTGTCACCGAGTTGACTGCTGTCGTTGTCTCATTTTCGATTGTCTGTAGCTGCACAGTTGTGTCCCCTGGTACTGCTTTCCCACATTGCTCGTTTTTGTGTAGAATGAACTGTTCAATGTCATTGAATGACGTCATACAGGTACCACAAATAAACACATCCAGAGGCATTCTTGGTAGACTGCTTACTTTTCCTGTCATGTAAAAACAACAAATTTTAAGCCAACAAGTTCTTAACTATTGTCATGCTGAATAAAATCCTTGGCAAAGCTCTCAATTTGTGCCAGGTGATGTTGATCCAAAATGGAGTTTGACCCCTTGTCTAATTATTCCATATGTTGTGTTTTTTTTAAAAAAAATAAGAGGAACATGTTCCTGTGGTTAGCCCAACATTCAGCTAATGTTGAATCAAGTCATCTTTTTTTTCATTTTTTACAGGTTCTGGCCAACGTTGGCCTAACAGACAAAATGCTTTAGATCTGCCCATCAGCCAACTTGATACCAACCTTCTACACCCCAGGGCTGTTTTGCCTATTCCTGCGGGGCCGAATTTCGGCCCCATTCCCAATCCAAAACGGCCCCATTTTTTTCCCAATTTGAACAAAAAATTCCCAAAGCTATGTTCCATTTTTGTTTTTCTTTTTTTTAACGAAGAATAGAAAAGTGAAGAAAAAAATGCGCTCAAGGTTTTTACTTTTGGAATGGATAAAAATTGAATTTCAAAGTACGACATGTATAAGTGCCGAATAACCATTCGTGTAAAGCTAGTCAAATACGAAAAAATTGATGATATGGTTCCAGCATATGATAGCGGTAAGTCTTCGCACGCGGGAACCCAATCTCCCGAAAATACGCATATTTTTCGCATAGCTTTACTGTTTATGATAACCAATGAAATATCTTAGTTTCGTAGGCTTAGCGACGATGTCAACAACAGCGGAATTATAAAAGCGGGGAAATATGAAATACGTTTGCGATGTTGGGCTCACACAATAGTTATTTCATCTTCCGTGAAGAGACTTCGAAAATGCCATTCCAAATCTTGTTTGATAGTCGATTTATTTGGCTGTACAACCGTAACTGAAATTGGCGACAACAATTCCCTAAAATCTTTGACCAGTAATGTTAATGGTGATAAGTCATGCCCTATTTATGACCCTGTAATTTTCTTTCGAGTCTTGTATTTCTGATCAAGTGTCTAGTGAACAAAAAGTCACTGAATTTTCTACCATTCAGCATTATCAAACTCACACCAATGTGAGTAGAGATCTGGGTTCAGTCACAGGTAGCCAACACTGATGGGAATGGTGTGAAAATTAACCACTAAAAATTATTATGTAAATCTTTTCATGGAAATTATAATATAGATCTAGTCAATATAATTATTTTGATATAAAAGATTAATGTTATGATTTTTGTGGTTAATGTTTGGTAATATTACACTATCCCCACCTGTGTTGGCTACCTGTGGATTCAGTCACTTGAATATATGTACATCCAATTGAAGTTCTGTCACCTAGATCACCATACAAAACTTAATGATTATTGTTAAGGATCTTGGTGACCCACACATTTCAATGTTGGATGACTGTGATGAATTCAGAGCCAAAAAAGCAAGAAAACTGTACATTAATGGTTTGGGTGTCATTGGATCTGTATAAACTAATTTGATTATTAAAGCAAATGTTACAATTTATACATGATTTATTTTTTTCCCAATTAAAGGCTCTTGTCGATAATTTTTTCCCAATTTCGGGCCAGGGGCCATTTCCCAAAATACCTGGACAAAGCCTTGCAGCCAGCGACTCAACGTTGGCCCAACCAATTGCTTGTGCTACCACCAACCCAACATTGGCCCATCATTCAGCCAGCGTTAAATATGGTTGGCCCAATATCGCATCCTTTTTAAGTTTTACACTGTTGGACCAACAGACAAAATGATGTTGGGCCAACCACTTATGCCGATGATGGCCCTTCGTCCTATCTGTGAGGGATCAGTGCAACACTATTGTAAGTGCCAATAAATGTATAAACACTTACAATACTTTTGCGCTTCCCCTAGAAATGGCTTTGAGCAATCAACACCTTGTACAGAGGAATCCGCTTATTAGCAACACCTATTTGTCAGAAAAAAAGTTGCTATTAAGCAGAGGTTTCTATTATCTGAAAATTGCGTTTCAGTCAGTATACCCAAATCTCAGAAGTGTACAAATACATTGTCGGCATAAGAATCAACGCATACATGTATAAATACATGTACATTTGGCAAAGTCCGATCATTATCTTATTTCTGTGTCCCCTTCAATTGTATAAAATTGAAAAAGAGTAGTTTCAAAAATTATATACGTCTTTATAATCAATCATCCCGAGAAACATCAGCTTTCAAATCCAAAGGTTGCCAATCAGTACAAAATGAAATTTTCGAAGTGAATTTGGTTAGCGAAAATGTTAAATACCTTTTACAAAGAAGACCAGCTATATGTTTAATATTCCACTTTTAATGCATTTAATAAGGCTACTGAGAACACACAAGAGAAAAGCATGTCGTGAAAACAAAGGCGCTTTCCACAAGGCCAGGTGTTTGGTGGTGCCTTCAAAGTCGGGTCATTCCCCAAGAAATTTATAGAGTGACGTCATATTGAAAATGGATTTGACAAGAAAGCTTATGATTTTCTCATGTCTTTCTCACTCGGATATTTTGTTTTGGATTAAAATTTTAAATTCGATGTAAGTAATTTTTGGAAATAGCTTCATGAATTTTTTTATAACTGCGGCAAGCGAGATTTCTTTTTTTCCAAAAGATAGAAAAATGTTAAAAGAAGACAGGCCCGATGAAATCGGTAGTCTGTATAACTGTCAGCAACTCTCGAAAAATTAAAGAAATGTTAAGCTGAGCAGAAGTTCAAACACTTGTCACGATCAAATAACAATTACGAATCAGGTATAAAGGTGCGATCAACAACTTGACATGTTGACGCGTCTATGTGTATTTTGGAAACGTGTTGACACCAGAAATTAAAGTGAAACTCATTAATTTGTATTTTAATTAATTTTTGTCCTGATGTAGCCTCCTCATTGTTTCTTATATCCGATAAAATAGGGTCCCAGTGCAATATAATTGTTTCTATTATCCGGGAGTTTCTGTTTTCAGAGTTCTGAATATCCAGCATATTTTACTTAGGCTAAAGAACAAATGGTTTGTGCTGGAGAAAAAGTTGCTGATAATTGTAAATCCTTATTAACCGTGTTGCTAATAAAGGGATTCTACTGTAATAATTCCTTATTGAATTTAGCTGTAGTTATAATGTTTTTCTGCAAACATGAAACGTTTTGATTTCGAGTGCAATATGCATAAATTGTTTTGTAAATGATTGAGATAGTTACATTTTCATGATAAAAGTGCGGACAGAGCGACTAGTTTTTAGAATTTTGAGGAAAACATTGTTTCAATAAAACAGAAAGCAGACGCATTTTCGAAACCATGTACTCGAACGAAACTGGCCGATGCCAGCTCTACAGGGCAGCGGAGTTAGAACTATCAAACATCATTTCCTACCCTTTTTAGAATAAACAATGCACTTTTCATTTATTTGTAATCAATATTAGTCTAATGATTCACAATCAGAGGTTAGAGAACCTTTATATCGCTATTTTTTCAAAATCTGCATGTATTCGGCTACAAATATCAAAATGGCTGCCACACAACTTCCGCCAGCTTCCGATTTAATTTGGCGGGAAATAATTAAAACTTTTTAGATCTAAAAATTGAGAGGAGACAATCATTTCCGAGTTGATTTTTTAAGTTCTTAAGTAATAAAATAATAGGTTTAACCTATAAGTTGAAAGAGCAAAAGAGGCTATCTATCCAAATCGATGGCTATTTGCTTTTTCTCATTTCTATATTGATTTCCCATCTCACAGCCATTCTGTTATAACTATTGACTGTAGTTTCCGCCTATGTTTGTGAGGCGCACCGCCTATTGGCTCATGAATAGCATTTTTTTCAAAACCCACCACCAAGGTACGGTACATGCATTGTCCCACCACCATAATTACATAATTATGCAATTAGTGACTCAATGACAATACAGGATTTTGTCTATTACCCAAACAGCTTAAATAATGATACTTTGAAAAACTCACTGCTTTCGAAGGAACATGTGATTTCGAAAGAAATAGCTATTCAATGTGATATAATGCAAATAGATAAACATTGTAAACGATGTTCAAAGAAAAGAAACATAACTTTTGCAGATATATATGCTGAAATTGGAACCCCTGCTTTTCTGAAAAATTATAAGCCTATACCAGTACACGTGTCTGTTCGTCCGTCGGATCAAGAAGGCGACAAGTTTGCTACTTACCGGCGTAAACGCACAAAACGCTATTTTATCGGTGGTTATAGGAAATCTATGACCACCGATAAATTAGCAAACTATGTTACGGGCAGGGGCCCCAAGGTCACAATGATACGTAAGTTCCCATGTCGAAACTCAAACTATGCAATTTTTAGGTTAAATGTTGAGAGGGACGATGATGGTACCTTAGTTGAAAATAGAGGATTTTGGCCTGGGTACGTCACATGTAAGCCATGGTCTAATCAACGAGGGTCTCAAACGAACTCAAAATTAGGGAGTCAAGGTCAAGGTCATAATGATTGTGACATTACCATGATCACAGACTCGTAGCAACTATATGCTCTCCGGCTATGCTGATGGGGAATTTTATGGAGTGAATAACCCCTCAATTTCAACATATAACAGATACTCATATTGCCCTGTTGATTAGACAAATTCATGGACACACAAACTTTTACCAATATTATGTTAATGGCCTGGAATGTTACGGGCATCATGACTAGTTGTTCGCACTTAGTGAATTGTTTAAACGAACAGAAGGTTGACTTTTGCGGAATTTCAGAACATTGGTTGTATAGTAGAGATTTACATTTTTTAAAATCTATTGACTCAATGTACAATGTTCACTCGATTTCTGATAAGGATCTTGATTTACCAAGCAACAGAAGAGTAGGGAAAGGTGGAGTAGCCTTATTATGGCATAAAAAATATAATGATTACGTTACTACCTTGTCTATCGATAGTGATCGCATAGTAGGCTTAAGATTTCAAATTGCGGAGGGCTACTACATTTACATGTTTCAAGTATATTTACCCTGTACCAATCACTGTATAAAACACTATAGAGACTGTATTCAAACGATTTTTGAATTGTGGAGTTATTACTCAGATCTTGGTACAGTTATATTTCTAGGAGATTTTAATACCGATATATTTTGTAACATAGCAGACGCAAGAGAAATGGAGTTTTACAATTTTTTAACAGATACTAATCAAGTATCAACTTGTCGTCTACCGATTTGTACTGGACCTTCATCTTCTTTCGTTAGTTATGACGGAAACCCTGAATCGCTGATAGATCATATAACTTTACCGGTAGAAAAGGTCGATTGCGTTAAAAAATGTTTTATCGATGATGATAATTGCCTAAACGTATCCCGACACAGACCTATATTTTGTAAACTGAGCATACCTATCCCAGTCTCACTGCGTTATAATACTGCCTCTTACGATACTGAACAATGTAATATTGATTGGACAAAAGTAAGCGAGGCGAATATTGCCAAATTTCAGTTTTCTCTGAATAGCTCGAATGACTTGTTATCTGCACTTTTTCAACCTTTAATTTCGAATGAAGACATAGATAGCATGTATGAGAGAATTATTCGATCTATACAGTTGGCCTCAAAAACATCTTTTAGAAGTAAGAAATTCAAACGTTTTCTTAAACCATATTGGAATCCTGATTTAACAGTTCTTCATAAAACTATGGTAGAAAAACGCAGAATTTGGAAATATGCCGGATCGCCCGGTAGTCCCCATTCGACACACTGTGATTATAAACAAGCAAAGTGCGAATTCAGGCGCAAACATAGAATAAGTGTGTATATTTACATGCAAAATCAAGATGATGAAATTGACCGTACAGCGGAAATTGACAGAAACTTGTTCTGGTCATTAATACGCCGCAGACGTAAGAATAATGTATCTAGTAAAAATGGCGAAATTAGATTCGGTGACATAACATACAGAGATCCTGCTTCAATCACTCAACGATGGGGGAAATATTTTTCTGATTTATATAAAGCGTCATACAGTTCTAGCTATGACGAAAATTTGAAAAGCTGTATTGATAAAGTGGTAAACGACTATCTGAATGACTATCACTATAATTGTTCCGAAAAAATTTTAGCAGACGAGGTAAAAACGGTGCTTACGTCTTGTAAAAATGATAAAATGTGTGGTGACGACTCAATTTATTATGAACACTTAAAATACGGCGGCGATATTTTAATAAAAGTATTAGCACGTCTATTTACAGCGATGTTATCAAATTGCTACGTACCACCGGAATTAACGAGGGATATTATAGTCACTCTTCATAAAGGCGGTCGGAAGCGCAAGGACGATCCGGCAAATCATAGGGCAATAACCCTTTCTTCGTCGATATTAAATGTTTTCGAGGGTATTATTTTAAACCGTATTGAGGAATCTATTTTAAAGAACATAAGTCCACAACAAGGGGGTTTCCAGTCTAATTTAGGGTGCATGATGACGTCATTCTCAATGAAAGAGAGTATCCTGTATGCCGAGGAAAACAATAGCAAGACATTTGTTTGTTTCCTAGACGCCAAACAAGCGTTTGACCGAGTCTGGCATAACGGCTTATTTTTTAAATTGATTAAAATAGGCATAGCTCCTTATATAATTAAAACCTTAGTTAATATGTATAGTTCCCTCAACAGTAAAGTGAAATACGGGACATTTATGTCAGATAGCCTTAAAATTGATCAAGGAACCCGCCAAGGAGGTAAAATTTCACCAATTTTGTATCTCCTCTACATTAATGGTCTTATACAGGAGTTAGAAAACTCGAACTTAGGTTTTTGTATTTTTAATAGATCTATAGCTAGCCCAACAGTGGCTGATGACATGGTCCTAGTAAGTCTATCGAAACACGGTCTCGATAAAATGCTTAATATATGTTATAATTACTCACGAAAATGGAGATTTGAATATAATGCAAGCAAATTCAGTATTATTGTCTTCAATAAAAGTAAACATGAGTAACGTAACCAAACAAGAAAATGGTACATGGGTGATGAAGAGATAAGTGAATCATCTAATTACAAACATCTAGGCATAAATGTAGATAAATTTATGAGCCTCAATGAAAATGTGCGTGAATCGTGCAACAAATTTAAGAGTTCAGTATTGAGCATTTGTAACAGTGGGCAATTCAATGCAAATACTCTAATATCATTGTTTAAAACTGTAGTATTACCGTCATCGCCGCGTGTACGGTTGCGAACTATGTGATAACTTGTCAAAGTCAAATATACTACAATTGCAGAGAGCTCAACTTTTTGGCCTGAAATATGTACAAAAGTTGCCTTTAAATACCAGTAACAGTTTTACTTTATGTTTTGCCGGAATGTTGTCAGTCACTACAGAAATAGAATACAGAAAACTGATATTTTTCGGGCAACTATGCAGACTTTCACCAAAATACCTCGCAAAGCAAATTTTTGTTCATAGGCTGACTCGCTACATCTCGGAAAATTCCGTGTTTGCACATGGATTTGTCCCGGATATTTGTAAAATATTGCGTAAATATGAGCTTTACGATATTCTTTTGACTTTTCAGAAATCAGCTTTTTCCCCTCCAAGTATACGTGGAAATGCACTATCCGTCGAAAACTACGAGAAAGTGACCTTTTATGTCACAAATCTGAACTTTCTGTAAAATTACCAAATCCTTATTTTGATAAGCTATTCAGTGCAGGTAACAAATGTGTTATCTGGAGCATTCTAAACAGTCACCCCTCTCATAAAATTTCGTGTTATTCATGAATATATATTCTTGCTAAATTATGCTCAAGATCCTATATTGAAACTTGCAATAAATGCTTTTATACTGTTGACAATATAATAACACATAAACTTTATTTTTGTGTTAAAAATACTCATATCAGAAAACAATTGTGGTTAACAATTTTTGCTCTGACCAATATTGATACCTATAAGTTATTTATAAAAAAGCACCCTGCTCTACAGATCCTCGAGTGTCTTTCAGGTTTTACAAATACACTCAATACAGAAAGTAGTGCGATATACCCTGCTGTCTTAAAACTATTGCAGAAAATGTTGTAATTATATAAACAACGAAAATATGTCAAAAATGTATTCATGTAGATTGTACCAGCACAGGTATTATCAGGCTATCTCATCGATCGTCCGATCAATCAATAAATTAATTGATTTTTCAATTGCAGTCATTTAGTCAGTCCACCAAACTGTCAGTCCATCCATCCATCCATCCATCCATCCATCCATCCATCCATCCATCCATCCATCCATCCATCCATCCATCCATCCATCCATCCATCCATCCATCCATCCATCCATCCATCCATCCATCCATCCATCCATCCATCCATCCATCCATCCATCCATCCATCCATCCACTTACATACATATTAATTTCTATTCGTACACTGTATGGTATTGCATTTCGTTTCGGCAATATAATGCACAAGTGTAAATTTGAGGTTTTCATGTGGATGTTTTCATCTTAGTGTAAATAAGTCTGTACTTGTTTTGTATATTTCATATTTATGTTTATTCAAATATGTTTTGTAGCACCGTTCCATGTATTTATGTCATGTGAGTTTTATGTTTCTTGTAATGTTTGTTTCTTTAATTGTAATTGTATATGCTTATCTTCTTTAAAGGGGGAATAATAAAGTATATATATATATAACTATTGACTGTAGTTTCCGCCTATGTTTGTGAGGCGCACCGCCTATTGGCGTATGAATAGCATTTTTTTCAAAACCCACCACCAAGGTACGGTACATGCATTGTCCCACCACCATTATTACATAATTATGCAAAACGATGACCCTTATACATTTTTTACCCAAACCAGATTTTAACACATGCACGAGAGAAAGGCAATGGATTCTAACCACTGAGCACTACCCATTTTCAGCTAGATGGACTGATGCATTGTCCATTAAGTGTCTTGCCCAAAGAAACACCCCTTCACTAGGTCTCGAACCCCTGACCCCTTCCGAAGGTCAGGAGACCGGTGCTCTACCACTGAGCCGCGTATCGAGGCGAACATTTAACTAATGATAATTGCTAAGAAGGAATTAACCTTTGTGTATGAATGATACTCTTACAATTCTTACTCTTTTTTTAAATTATTTTTTAAGTAATAAAATGTAAGGCGTTTCTTTAAATATGGGCGCACGTAATTTTAGTTGAACTGCGTAAGGTCAGGGACTCTAAACAGGGAAATTTTTAAATATTAAGGTCCGTGCTCTAAATAAACATGGGTCCGTGATCAGGGTTAAATTCCAAAGGATGCGATTCCGACAATATATTAGCCAACATAGCTTTAGCTAAAATAGCTGTATTTACATTTTTTAAGAAATCAAACTGCGAATATCGCTTAAAATTTCATCTCTCAAGTTCAAGTCTTCACGGCTACGAATATTGCTATAGATTTCATCTCGCTCAAGCCTTCCTATACCGTTTTTTTAACCGCGACGTTGAAACTCGACAACAGTGGCGCTGTTTAAGCGAGAAAAAATAGCGTCTTATTTCCCCTAAGTGTTGAATGACGTCATTTTCAGCGGGTAAAAGGAAACGTCATTAAGACAAGATTCCAAGCAAAATTGTGCAACTTTTTAAATCATAAGACTGATTCTTATACTAATTTTAAGGTCAACATTATCTAAATTTTGATAAAGAACGACAGAAATAAAGTTAAAGAAAAAAAGTAAATAAATTAAAATGAACAATAAAACAAAATGGCGGAATCTAGCATCATTCTCCATGTAGATCGCCATTGAAATTATAACCCGCTTTGCAAATGTGTACAAATGCAGGGGTTGGGTATCTTTTGTTAAACGTTTCGCAATTTTTTTCATTCTAAATGTAAGACTGGATTGGTATTCTTAAACTAACTGATAATTTTTGAAAGACTTGTCATTTTTTCCATTGAAAACGAAACGTTCCATCCCTAATAAGAGATAGAATATGAGTAGAAATTGTTTCATTTATGATTATTCCTGCGTTCTGGAAGCGACAAAGTTTGAAAACGTAAAAAAATATACCCCGATTCAAACGTAAATTAACATGCAAACTGGCGCACAGGTTCTTTAATGTTTCGCGATCATTTTCATCTTAAATGCAGAAACTGTCCCCCTTTCTTTGACTTTGATAAAGTTTTTTTTATGTTTTGCAATTACGCTAAATATATTTATTGAACTGTTTTGTTTTAAAAAAAAATGTTATCGTTACTATTTTATTTGCAGCGAGGAGCAGTTTCTTTGAATTGCATATAAACCCACAAAAAACTGAAACGGTAAAAAGATGAGCGACATAAATATAACTACAACTGCTTGCAAAAACAAGACATCAGCTATTGCGATAAGATTATACACAGGCGTGTTCATCCTTTGGTTATCGATGAAGTCAGGCAATACCTCGAACCACTTCTATCTTCCGATATAATTAGAAAATAAAAGTACCAGTGCGGACAAAGAAATGCTCTCTAAGAATGTGATTGAACTATAGATAACCTTACACAAGAACAGTGAAGGATGCCTATGCCCATCAAGACTCGAGGAGATGTTGATGTGAAGAGAGAGTACCATCAAGTGGAGATAGAAAGGAAAATGAGAGGAGAGCATTCGAGAGAAACCGCTTGGTAGAGTACAACAGGATGCAATTAGGGCTATTTAATTCGCTTATAACCTACCAACGCTTTATGGAATAGTGTCTCGGAGGCTGTAGTATTGCCATCTGTGTAAAAAAACAACAACCTTAAAATATCAAATAATCTTGGGCACTATCTACTTCGACTAGATCTTATTCACATGTGACTAGTCCGCGATAATTTAAATCTGTCCCCGGGGAAAAATAATCCTTTCCATTAAAAATACGGACTCCTTGAACATTCAGTTATTAATGTCGAAGGAATTCAGAAGGATCCAACTTAAGTAGAAAATATATAGGACTCGACAAAACCCACTTAATCAGATGAATTTTGACCAGTTTTTGGCATTTGCGGGAGACTGCCACCAATTTATACTTTCTAGCAAGATAACAAGACCACACACCTTTAACGACTTAGTTAAGTTAAAAAAAGAGAGAGAGAATGGTAAGGAAGTTAAGTTTATGTTGACAGAAAAAGATAGAGAAACGATTGTGAATCTATGGTAGACCATCTCGACCCTTTTTGGCTGATCTATACTCATCAGTTCCTGTCGAAGGGTAGACATTTCTGTATCAAGAGGAAGGAATGAACAGAATGTTTTTCCTTAACAACGGGTCCTTGTAGAAGTTTGAAAGAAAGTATAAAACAGAGCATTCATGTTGGATTTTTTTGCACTTAAATTGGCGGTTACAGAGAAATAGGCAGACTATCTTCAACCATTTCACAGTATTGGCGGATAACAACCCCCGAGTTATGTTCTGACCTCAACGAATGGACAAAGCTTCTATCGTAGGGAAGTACTCTTTGACACCTTTTACAGAAGGGGATTGAAAAATGCCGAAGCCAGCGGCATGAGTCCGTTCAACAGTGCCAAAACAGAAATGGGTAAAGATACCACCGTGGCAATCTTGATCTCAGCAGTAAATTACTAATACATTGAGCCTTGTCCGGCGTTGTCGTTGGATTTACTAGATGTTACAGGTGTCCATGGACACATTCCCACAAAGATATGCGAGAAGTGAGAGGAATGCAAAGGCAATATCTACTCAAAAAGATGAAGAAAATTTGTCATCTATAGATAAGAGAATGACACAGAAGACAAGGGACAACGAGGACGTATCCATGTACTCCTTTCGGAATCAAATTCGGTATAGTTAAGGAAGACAACTGAGAAATAAAACAACTAGGTGTTCCATTGGATGACCACTGAAGGAAAAGACTCCTGAGCCTACTTAGGGAAAATATTTCTGGCCAGACGTGTCGATCTCTGAGGATAAGTGGGTATCTTTATAAAGATGCTTAAGACGAAATTTTTTTGTGGGTGAAAGAGCACAACTGGTGTTTCTTCTACATACTAGATAGAACTTCTATGCTTCATTTTTTTTAATTGGAGTTATCTGAACGAGGAATATCAAACATACTGGTTACTACTGACCACTTGGACCAATGGCAGGACGGACAAGAGGCTGTAGTTTACAACATTTTTGTTTTAAACTTCTGAATACCAACCCATTATCTTCCAATAGGAGATCTACTTTGAAGCGAAAGCGAAATTATCAGAGTTCTATACAGCCCGTATTTGTCTGGAGGTGTACACTGTCTTCTTACGGTTCATGTAAAGTGTTTGAGGCCCAATTTTAAAACACTCCATTTGCCGAGAAAAAACAGTATGTCCAGGTAAATTATATATCAAAATAAAGCTATTCATGAGCCTAAGCAGTAACACAAGACTGCCATAGCAATAGCGATATAGCCAAAACATTGTGGAAAAGGGTCATTTTGTACAGAACAAGCAACAGCAAGACTTTTTGATAAAATCGACTCATATTTGGACAAAGTACAGTCTAAAGTACTGTCCAGGTACTGCTACAAACGTTTGTATAAAACTCGAGCCCAAAACGTTGTTATGCAAGCAATTTATTTTGACTTATTTTATAAACACATATGTCATATATGTCATTCTATTTTTGTAAACGTGTAGATCTTTTAAATGTATGGTGTGTTATCAAAACATAAATGAACATAAATAGTTCATAAACCTGTAAGGTTGTTTAGCAATATATCAATTTCTTTTTCACTGAATGATAGGTATATAGTAATCTATTATAGTTTGTTGAAATCAAAAACTATAATTTGAAATAAATTGCAGAAAATATTTCACAATATTATGGTGTGCTGTTGCACCATACCTAACATCTATTTTGAAAACTGACCAAACCGGTTTGATAAGTATGTTGACAAATTAAATGGAAATTGATTGTTTCAAAAGAGCCTTTTCAGACTGAATTTTTAACCTAAGGTTGTAGTACTACCTGGGTAGTACTTGAGACTGTGCTTTGTAAAAATATGAGCCAATTTTATCCAGTCGTCATGCAGTTACTTGTTCTGTACAAAATGACCCTTTTCCACAATGTTTTGGCTTTACCGCTATAGCTATGACGGTCTCATGTTGTTCAACTGCTTGTGCTAAAAAATAGCTTTGATATTCAATATACCTGGACACATTGCTTTTTCTTGCCTAATGAAGGGCCCTAAAAATAGGGTCTCAAACATTTTACATGAACCTTAATCGCCGGGGAGCAGCTACGGGTGTTTTATGGATTACATGCACAACTGTTGGTTTGTTTGTTTGAATGGGGATTAACATCGATTTCAACAATTTTTCAGCTATATCTCGGCGGCTGGAGCACCTTTCAGAGGATTCCTGGTATTTCTCTCACAAGTGCTACCATAACATCCATACCTAGCCTCCAGCTGCTTCCTCACATAGGTGTACGATTATCAACCAATTGGTGAAAGACAAATAGTCGGAAGGCATGAGTGCCGCCGCCGGGGATCGAACCCGGCACCTCTAGATTGACAGTTCGACACGCTAACAACTGCTCTAAGGTAGCGTCTCCGCAACTTTTGGTTATGTTATCATTTTCTTGGTTTTCATTTAATCCCTGGTTATTTTCCCTTCTGTCCTTTGTGTGAGTATGAGTTACATCCTCTAGATATGTAAATCTTTCTTGATCCATTTCATCATAAAAGCATCTTTCATGTTTGAAATAAATGGCTGTAGTCAACATTACTCCTAATTTCGTGAATTGTTGATGAACGAACGATTGTTCAATTTTGTGATACAATATCATTTTCCCAAGCCGTTTTCGGCGAGGGGATATAGTAATGGTCTCCGTCCGTCATTCCGTTATTCCATCATTCCGAGGTTCCGAAATTTTATGGGTTGATAGATCTCATGGAGGAGAAGTGCAGTGCACAATAACTATACTCTTGCTTGCATAATCTGGAGTCATTGTCCTTTGTTAGTTTTAGGACATATCTCCTATAGTATAAAAGCTATCAACTTGAAACTTTATTGGTGATTAGATCTCATGGAGGAGAAGTGCAGTGCACAATAACTATAACTCTTGTTTGCATAAGTTTGGAGTTATTGTCCTTTTGTAGCCAGGTTGAGTACAAGGGATGTTTGTACTGTCTTGTCCTACAAGCTAGCTTTTAAAGCGACGTGGTAGAGCTCTCGCTTTTAGATACAGAGGTCCCGTGTTCGAATCCCGACGGAGTCGAATATTTATTTGCGGGTTACACGTTTTTATTTTAAAGACTTAGATTTTGTAGGGGCAAATCTCCTAAACTACAAAAGAATGCTTAAAATATTAGGCTTCGGTTTACTATCAAGCTTTCGCGGCGGGGGATTGTCATGTCCGACATGGCTCTTGTTACCAATAATATTGGGTTTTTTACCCTTCAATAAATGTGACTCAAGGGTTAGTCATGTTAAATTCAGAAAGTCTCGGAGATCTTGGACATTAAAATGGCGTTCAATGTAGTTGTGACATATTGAACGAACTAACCTGAGGGGGCATATGTGTCCATGTCGGGCACTACCCACATCGGTACCATTGAAATCATACTTCGGACACACTTTTCCTGATCAGCTGGGTCCAATCCAAATTTCGGTTAGATACCCCACCTGGGTCCCAGATGAGTAGTTTATATTGGACACTCATAGATTCATATCTGTGTCCTACTTTGAACCACATGGGTCTATGAGGGGCATCCATATTGGTCCAATGCCATTCCCCTATATAGACCATGAAGTTTGCCCAGTTGAGTCCCATCCGATTGCACATCCATTCTGGTCCCCAGATGAGCTGCCCATCTTGGACCTTAATAGGATTTCAACGGTTGTAGATGTAACCCGGTGAAAATAATGATGAGACTTATATCAGGGTTTGATGTTTAATCTGCGCTATGTACAAATTAACCAGAATACGATGTAATTGCAGCTATGATAACATTCTAATGGGTAAAATAAAGAACCCAAAATAGTTAAAGTTTAAATCTACGGTCTGTCCTTTTGCAAGGTCTAGAGCAGAGTGAGGGCTGCACAGAAGATTAGGCGGGAAACTTGTTAGGAAAAGCATGCAGGGGCGGAGTTATGTGAACAGAACCCAAGCTCATGACTTTCTCATTCATCTCATTCTCACTCACACATTAAATCTACATGAAAGCATGACTATATACATGAGATGAAATGTAATCAACATACTAACAACTTAACCCTTCTACATACTCCCCCGCTTTGAAAAAATGGCTCCTGACATTTCCTGGAATAAAAGCTGTAATTAATCTAAAAAGTGATCACCAGTAATAAGTCAGAAGTACGGTTGCTGGAAGCTAGTAAGGTATTCCTGTAAAGAACACAAAGTTTGTAAATTGTCAAATAACTATGTACTGCATACTGTAAAGAAAATCAATTATAAATCAGTAATCTGAGTAGTTATTCAAATGGAAAAATGTAAACACAACAGGCTGTAAAGTAAATTAATGATTAATCAGTAAGCTAGAATTAATCAGTGATGCTGGGCCACCATATAAATTCTCAATGTCCTGCAATAACAAAATAATTTTAAATAATATTAGTTATTGAACACAGAAAATATCACTGAGCACTCTCACTGTAACTTTTCACAAAATTTCACTGGCACAGTTGTTGGGCACAAATAATTTCACTAAACACTATTAAACTTTTCACAAAATTTCACTGGCACAAACATTGCACTCAGTCACTAAATCACTTAAATCCATTCCCCAAATCGATCAGGTGGTCTTGAAACCCGGCTCGAACGACGCGGTTGCTGTGGCTCACTAACTGTCGCTGGCTGTGCAGACTGATCATCTATAGGTTCCAGATTTCCCTCATTTAAAGGGGGGTAACTAGAAGATGGGCTATCTGCCAAAGATGGAGAGCTTGCAACAGTTGTCTCCCTTCGCCAATTCGGGCTGTCACTCGGATTTCGGGGAATCTGTCTGCGCCGTTGAGGAATGATATAGGGCTGGCTGGTATCTGAGTCTGAGTCAGACTCGCTAACAGGTTGCAATGCCGTGGACAGTCTGGTGTCTCTTCTCTCGCGAGATGGCCCTGCTTTATGCTCAGTCAATCCAGTATCCTCTGCTGTGGGAATGCTGTTGAAGGGAAGAAGCATGTTCCTATGCAAAGTCCGGACTGGTCCCCTCTCGGTGACAGGTCTTATCCTGTAGACTGGAACATCTGCATTAGGAATTTCGATGATCACATAGGGATTTGCCTCCCAGATGTCGGCAAGCTTCGATTTCCCGGTATGGTGAGCTTTCCGCACCAGCACTGTATCACCCTCAACAAGATGATTTTCTCGGACTTTCTGGTCGTAGAGCCTCTTGTTGTCCGCAGAAGTCTTCCTGGCGGTCTCCGAAGCTAACTTATATGCCTTGCGCATCCTCTCCTTCAGTTTTCCGATGTAGTCTGTAGGACTTCCAGCGGCGCCTTCATCGGGATGAATACCCAAAAAGGCGTCGACGGAAAGGCGAGGATGCCACCCGAAAAGGAGGTAATGAGGGGCATATCCAGTAGCATCGTTCTTCGTGCAGTTATACGCATGCACTAAGGGACCAACGTGGGATTTCCAGTCCGACTTTTGGGATTCTTCCAAGGTTCCAAGCATTCGGAGCAAAGTTCTGTTGAAACGCTCGGCGCTTCCATTACCCATTGGATGGTAAGGTGTGGTTCGAGTCTTGCGAACACCGGCTATCTTGCAGAGCTCCTTGATGACTTTACTCTCGAAGTTTCGGCCTTGGTCACTGTGTAGCTGTTCGGGAAATGAGAAATTGACAATGAAGTTGTCATACAGAGCCTTGGCTGTTGTCTGCGCTGTCTGATTCCTAGTTGGAATGGCTTTGGCAAAGCGTGTAAAGTGGTCTGTTATGACAAGAATGTTCTCGTAACCCCCTTTTGACACCTCTAGACTCAGAAAATCCATACAAACAAGTTGCATTGGTTTGGTGGTGTTGATCGGCTTCAGATCTGCTGCGACTTTAACTGGCGTCTTCCTACGGATACAACGGCCGCAGGACTCTACCCTGTTACACACATCTTTCTCTAGTCCTGGCCAGTAAAATCTCTGTTTGGCAAGCCAAAGAGTCTTGTCCTTCCCAGGATGTCCAGAGTCAATATGGAGTCCTTGGAATGCCACATCTCTGAATGCCGGTGGTAGCACAAGCTGTTGTACTCTATGGCCATCAATGGTCGCGGTTCTATAGAGAACACCTCTGTCTTTGAAAAGACGGTTATATTCTCTTAGATAAGGCTTTGCTGCTGCTGGAGCTGCCTTGACTTCCTCCTCTGTGGGACGGAAACCGCGATCCAAAAGTCTGGAAATGTGTGCAATGCCCTCATCTGCCATCTGCTCAACTATCCAGTTGATCTGTCCAAGATGCGTTGGTGGCACACCATCATCACCTGCAGAATGAAATGATGTGTCTCCAGCTAGCGATCCTGCTAAACTTCCATCAACGAGGGCGGCATTACAAACAGCTTTCACAACATCTCCAAACAACTTAGGCATCCGCGAAAGGGCGTCAGCATCGGCATTCTGGGATCCAGGCCTATAAGAAATGCTGAAATTGTAATTAGAAAGGGCTGCAACCCAGCGATGACCAGTTGCGTCAAGCTTGGCAGTAGTCATGACATACAGCAAAGGATTGTTGTCCGTAATGACATCAAAAGTGGTCCCATATAGATAGTCGTGAAATTTGTCTGTGACTGCCCACTTCAGCGCAAGAAACTCCAACTTGTGAGCTGGGTAGTTACGTTCGGCTTGGCGTAGACCACGACTAGCATAGGCGATCACTCTGTCTTTTCCATTCTGCTGCTGGTACAGAACAGCACCAAGGCCTAGGCTGCTAGCGTCAGTGTGTAGTTTAAAGGGTAGGGTATAGTCTGCTATAGCAAGGATAGGAGGCTCAGAAAGTTTCTCTTTGAGGACCTGGAAAGCGTTCTCCTGGTCAGAATCCCATATCCAAGGTGATGGTTTCTTGGCCTTCTTTCGCTTACTACCTTTAATTGCAGACTTGTTCAAGGCATGGCCTTCAAGGAGACTATTCAATGGCTTGGCGATCTTCGAAAAATCTTGGACAAAACGGCGATAATATCCAGCAAAGCCAAGGAAAGATCTGAGCTCTTGAATATTCGTTGGAGTTGGCCAATTCTTGATTGATTCGGTCTTGGTTGGATCAGCTGCAATGCCATCTTCAGTAATGACATGTCCAAGGTAAGTCACAGAGGACTTACAAAATTCACACTTTGAAGGCTTCAGCTTAAGATTGTGTGCTGCAAGGCGGCTGAAAACAGATTCTAGGCGCTCTTTATGTTCCTCAAATGTGCGTGAGAAAATCAATATGTCGTCTATGAAGATAAGGCATTCCTTCAATAGTAAATCGCCCATGCACTTCTCCATGAGCCTTTGGAAGGTCGCAGGGGCATTGCAAAGTCCAAAGCTCATGCGGTTACACTCGTAGAAACCGAGGTTACCGACCGAAAAGGCGGTCTTAGCCTTGTCCTCCTCCTCAACCTCTACCTGCCAGTATGATGATCGAAGGTCTAACTTTGAAAAATACTTTGCTCCAGCCAAGACGTCTACGGTATCATCGAATCGTGGCAACATGTATGAGTCCTTACGGGTCCGGCTATTCAACTTGCGATGGTCAATGCAAAACCTCAAGGATCCATCCTTTTTTCTGACCAAAACAATATTTGAAGAATATGGACTGTCAGACTCTCTGATGGCACCACAATCCAACATTTCCTTAAGATGCTGCTTGACCTCCTCGTACATGGCTGGGGGAATCTTTCGGTAGGGTTGCTTGAAAGGTGTATCATCGTCAAGGACAATCTTGTGTTTGACTAAATTGGTACAACCAATATCAGTAAGACCGGTGGAAAAAACGTGTTCCCAATTGCCAATAACAGTCTTCAGCTGCAATAGCTGATCTGGTGAAAGGTTATCACTATCTATAGTGATACCAAGTTTGTCAGTAACATCACTGGAAACTGAAAGGTTATTGTCACAATCAGCCGATTGTGACATGGAAGCGAGGTTATCAATAACATTAACCTCATTAACACAGCAAATAGGGGTTTTGGGCTTTATGTACAAAGTTTTGGCAGTCATGTTACAAATATGTACAGGCATCTTTGCTGTGCTATGTTCAGATAGTTTAACCACTTGAGGTTTAACTACAAAAGAAAAATCTCTGTCCAAATTCTCTGTCACTCCTGTGGGTTTACTATGGCTTAATCCTCTGGTAATTCCATGTAACTTTAAAGATTCATAAGGACCAACGGTAATAGTACGCCTATTGGTAGAATGAACAATAAAGGGGTTACAACTCAGAGATGTAAAAGCAGTTGACCAAGCATCAGGAACTATATCGGGACTTTTACAATGCACAAAATCCTTACATCGGCGTATTACATTGGTACCAATGATTACAGGACAATTGTCACCAAACTCAGTACCAGGTACCACAAGTATAGGGACATTTAAGTCAAAACCTGGAAAGGAACTAAGCTGGATTGATGTCTCGATGTATCCTCTCAAAGATAACGAAGAACCATCTGCAATAGAAACATTAAGTCCTAAATTATCAATGCTGTGCAAAGGTGGTCTATCAGGAATACTCCTGAAAAAGGGCTCTGAAATAGTAGTAACCATGGAACCAGTATCAATAAGGGCTTGGGTAGAGATACCATGGACAACAATATTTGTTGTATTACTGGGTCCAATGAGTCTATCTGCAATATTCTGGCCTTGAAAGGTAACACCATCCCCAGATTGGCCAGCATCAGGGGAGGTCACTAGTTTGACGATGACTTCTTGTCATGAGTATTCGACTGGTTGCCTTGACCTGCTTTCTGGTTTCCTTTCTTTTTCCACTTTGGCTTCCATGGAGGCTTGTTTTGGCTCTGGTTCGGATTAACAGAAGATGACTGGGGGGTTGATGAACTCATTGAGTCTAACTTAGTCATGATCTTCGAGAGCTTATCATCAAGTCCCTGGTTAAGTCGTGTTTCCATGGCCTGTAACTGACTCTGAAATTTAATGTCAATCTTCTTCTCCAAGTTCTGAAGTTTTTCTTCCAAGGTATCATGTTGAACAAGGTGGTGTTGGGCACTCTTACCAGAAGTAGGGGTAATAGAAATCTCTTTCTCAACCTGACGAATCTCTCTAAGTAGCAAATCGAAGTCACATATTTGTGTCTAGTTTGGCTCTTGAGTTTCTCGGAGCTGAGGCCTGTCCAGAACTTGTGGCGCAGCAGGTCATTCTTTGCAGTCCGTTGGATATGACCGTTGTCAATCGCAGTCTGAAGAATGGATTCAAGACGGCATCCGAAGGCTGTAACACTCTCCGATGGTTTCTGGGATGAGTTAAAGAATTCCTGCATGACCATCCCTTTGGAAGAAACATCACCAAACATGACATCCAATTTGTTCAAAATCTCATTTGTGGTAGCTTTCTCTCCTAGTGGAATAAGCATCTTGCGGGCAGTACCTCGAAGGGATCGACGAATGGCCTGAACCAGCTGGCTAGCTGAAACATCGTCATCACTGACCAAACAGCTGACCTCAAATCGCCATTCCTGGTAAGTCACGTCACCCTTCTGTGGTGGCTCGTCTCCAGAAAAAGAGGGCATCTTTGGTACGGTTGCTGAAGAGACATGGTGTGTCTGGCCATTGGTATGTGATGTCGAAGCCAAGATATCAGCAAGAGATCTCTGCGTAGGGGTTGAAG
This sequence comes from Fragum whitleyi, assembly GCA_948146395.1. Classification (NCBI taxonomy): domain Eukaryota; kingdom Metazoa; phylum Mollusca; class Bivalvia; order Cardiida; family Cardiidae; genus Fragum; species Fragum whitleyi. The sequence continues at coordinate 7,809,075 of OX411552.1, read as the reverse complement.
TCAGTGGCTCTATCCTGTATTTCTTCTGTAAAATGGCTAACATCTCCTTTTCACTACAAGGGGATTTGATCTCATCAGGTATACTGTCTTTGTCCTGTCCAGTAGCCATTGTAAAAACAATGCAAGGAAAATTTACAAAAGGGACTAGATGGGCAAAATTTACAAGTCGGATAAATGGGTGAACAACGGTAACGGGGTTGGTAAGGATAAGGGTTACCAAGGTGAACGGTTACCAATGATAAGGGTATCAAGGTTAACGGTTACCAAGGATAACGGTTACCATGGATGACGGCTATCAAGTATAAGGATGATATGGTAAAGGGCAAAAGGTATACGGGCTTGTACCTTTCTATATGGTATGCACAGGATAAAGGTTTAGCAGGGTTCGGGTTTGTAAAGTGTCACTTTCACAAAGTATTCATATTTAAAAAATGCACAAGTTCCTAAAAAGTACAAACACTCAACACAAAAGAAACCCCGTTATCCTGAAATAAACACATATAAGATAAGGGTCAATACACTTGGGTCACCAATACACTCGATAACTATTTACCTGTACTCAATCATCCGTGACATGTAAACATACTGGCTCAAATAGGTGCGCTATGGTATGAGTCTACACTGTAAGTTAGTTTAAATCACTACCTGAAAATGCTTTAAAGAAATTTGGGCAAAAATTACCAAATTTACAGGGTATCAACAACATAGGGTATTGCTATAGTCTAATGACGGACATACACTAACTACAACACAGTAAAGGCTTTCACCTCCTTGACTGCGATGCAAAAATTGAATAACGCTTGACAGCCACGCTATTGCTGTTAATTTAAAAACATAACGCCGAGCTGTGCAGTATGACCTGGATATATCGCTTGTTATAGACAGGGCTTGACACCTAATAAAGCAAATTCACTCTTCAGTTACAACGCTGAAACATATTGGCACAATGATAAATTGAGCAGTTTATTTATGGGTCTGAAAAAGTTAAAATACTTTAGTTTTGTACTCTAAACTGACGAAAACCTTAAACTTCTGTACTCTGAAATGATGACCTGAAAATAACTTTCTCTCGCACTCAATCATACAAAGTGGTGTTTGTGAAATGTTAGTGAGTGAATGCAAAAAGGAAAGATTGATTTGTTAGATCATGCAAAGAGTAAAGGATCTGTCAGTCTGTCATTGTCATAAACATGAGAACAACACTTAGCAAATATTCTAAATATATAAATTCAAATCTGAATAATTCAAAATTGAGCAAATTTTTTTCAGACAAATCTATGCACTTAAAACAAAAATGGGGCAGTAATAACGCAGTCAACAGTTTTAAGGTAGTATGACCCTGATCAGCCAGCTACAATCAATGATAAATCACCTAGGCGAAGTCTGCAGTTTACCTATATAGCCATGATAATTACAACCTATACTAGACAATTAATCAATTTTTGAAGTGATGACTAAATTCTAGACGATTAATTACATGTACTTTAAGGTATCAGGACTCCCTGAAATTAGCAAAGGATACAAAAGGTGAAATGTGCAATCTCCATGTCAAGAAAATAAATGCTAATATAATCTGACATCAATAATGACACAATCACTAGTATCAACAGACTAGGGCAAATATGGGGTTGGCTGATAATGACAAAACTGTTGAAAGTGTGATTACGGCTATAAAAACGCATTAAAACATGAGCAAATTCAAAAATACCATATTATCCGGAGCATCATGTAATAACGTTAGTGAGAATTTTACCTTCTGAAACTTTTTTTTAAATTCTGAACTATTGAATTTTAAATGCAGAAAAGGCAAAAATCACTGCATCTGATATGCTGCAAAATTGACGGAAAAATAATCAGGATTATATCAACCACAATTTCTCAGCAAAACAGATGTTTAACCAAATATGAATTATCAGGTAAAGGGCTGATATTCAATTGACCTTGATAAATTTGAAAATACTGTGCAAAAAGGATTGATCTCTTTACGATGCAACAAAATAAAGCATTGTGAAGAAGAAAGTTTCAGAAATAATTAAATACATACGTGATTTATCCTAATTATCCCTTAATCACAATATCACAAATAACACAATTTACACAAGTTTCCAATCTCCTGTAGATCCAGATTATCCTGATCCAATGTAGGTTTATCACAGTAAACTATTGCACGTGCACGTTTAAATGAAAGAAAAGGGCTCTCTGTGAAGAAAGTCCAAAATAACAGTGTGGCACATGATTGAATCGCGGCGCGACGAAGAAGAATGATGTAGCACACCGATCTGGGTAGACACTAGTTAAAGTGCTGCTGCAAACTGTAGAAAGTGGCAGACTGAGGATTCAGTCCCACCGTTCAAGCGCTCGATGTTTAATCGCTCCGGAGCATGATGAAAACTCTCTACACCGTGGATATCGGTAGAGACGAAGAAAATGGCCCAAACTTGCGTGAGTGGTCTAGTTTCGGTATCTCTCCATGTCCAGCTGTCGACCCTGGCTAGTATGCACGCACAGTCTCGTCGTGGTCGCCAAATGTAACCCGGTGAAAATAATGATGAGACTTATATCAGGGTTTGATGTTTAATCTGCGCTATGTACAAATTAGCCAGAATACGATGTAATTGCAGCTATGATAACATTCTAATGGGTAAAATAAAGAACCCAAAATAGTTAAAGTTTAAATCTACGGTCTGTCCTTTTGCAAGGTCTAGAGCAGAGTGAGGGCTGCACAGAAGATTAGGCGGGAAACTTGTTAGGAAAAGCATGCAGGGGCGGAGTTATGTGAACAGAACCCAAGCTCATGACTTTCTCATTCATCTCATTCTCACTCACACATTAAATCTACATGAAAGCATGACTATATACATGAGATGAAATGTAATCAACATACTAACAACTTAACCCTTCTACATAGATCCAATGTTCTAGCTACTTTTTATTTAGATCCGTGGTAATATTTCATCCAAGATTTGATATCATTGAAACTAGGGGACATTGTATATTGCCTATTGTAGCGAGTTAAGGTGTTTTAACTGCTTGCCTGAGAAAAATGATTTTTCTAAGTTTCCACTATAAAATATATAGAGAAATAAAGGGTCACTCAAGATCATTCCATCGAGCATAGTCGGTTCAAAAGCTTCGTTAGCTTCAAATCAGTATGTTGTTTTGTAACTTTGTCTTGCCGACTTTAAATAAATCTTATCTTATCTTATCTTATCCATAGGTAAGATTCTGAGAATGTCATATACTACCAATGGAAATTAGCCACGCCCATGTAGGACTTGTTTTTCATTGGATCAAAAATCTTTAAACAATTTGTGACTTTGGTAGAGGGTCACCAATCTTAGCCGGATCATTCCTGCGAAGTTTGCCGGTTGAAATTCATCCAGTGCGAAGAAGCATTCTGAAGAAAACGATCTTAACCGGACGTGCGGACGGATGAACGACGGACACAGTGCCATGTAAAAAATATACAAATGTGTGTAAAGGGAAAAAATCCACGCCTCTATTACAATTGAGCTTACAAACGCAATGTGATATTGTAGACTTGATGTCACAGTATTAGTGATAAATATACAAAAAATGTTACAAACATACACAAATAACTTTCTAAAAGGATTTTGAGACCATACGCAGTTATTCCGAATTTGGATGAAATATAAGCTCGTTGTGGGGACTTGCGCTTTGATATACATAAAAGTCACAGGGCCAACTTATTTCTTCCCCGGGCGGGGCCCGATTTGGATGTTTTTCAGCCGGGCCACAATTTGAAACCCGGCCCTGTGTTCCGGCTGACAAGATGCTACAAACTGTTTTCAAATTATACCCGTTTTTCGAGCATGCGCACGCGCAAAGCGGAGTATAAGTACAAAACGGTTTGTAGCATCTTGTCAACCGGAACACAGGGCCGGGTTTCAAATTGTGGCCCGGCTGAAAAACATCCAAATCGGGCCCCGCCCGGGGGAGAAATAAGTTGGCCCACAGTCTACGGATTGAAACCTTCCAGTCTATATAAAACATGGCAACGATGACGTCACATGTACACTAATGGAGGACGTCGCGGTCTGTCTGTTATGTTAGAAAAATGTAAAGGCTAAAACAGTATGGGTGAATGACAGGATTGTTTGGGATTTTAAACGGTCTTGGACGTCATGATTCGTTTCGACCAAAGGCAGCTTGGTAGGAAAACATGATTACTTTAAACATTATTTAAAGAAGATTAAAGAAAAAAAAAAAAAAAAAACGAGATTGCTACTGACCCTCTGAGCTGTTCATCCCACTGATTTTCGAGTACAATGACGATACAGTAGAATCCCTCTATTAGCATCATAATAGGGATTTTCGGTTAATATGAAATAAGGCAAAGCCTTAAAAGCGATCGCAGCTGAAATATTGATTGTTACAAAAGATATAGAGAGGGAAAGAAAGAAGAGAGAGAGAGAGAGGGGGGGGCACATGTAATTTATAGTTTATTGCGAATGTATTTAGTAGAGCAACGTCGGGTATTACCGACCGTCGGTAGTTATCGGCATGTTTTAAATTTGACCTCCATTTCTACGAAATATGATAAGTTTAAGTACATATGGCATAAAATATCATCTCAACTTCCAATTAGTGCTGAAAGAGTCGTCAAAAGATATCTTCCGTGAAAATAAAATGAAAGTTAAAATTTTTTCTCTCTGAATTTGCGCTCCGTTAATTTGATAGATAAGGAGGGTACTATTTTTGTACAACACCAGCTTGAAATCGTACTTCACTGGATTTATCTAAAAATAGATTAAAACACCAAATATGCATTGTATAGTGCTCCACAACCCTAAACCGAGCGTAATATGTTCGCCATAATCCCAATTTGCGCGGTGTCGATATCTGGCGACAAAAATTGAAGTGATCGGCATTTATCGACATACCTATAAATAAATCAAAACGATCTGATTTTCGTCAATTAATCTTCATTTGCATAGACATATTCGATCTTTTAATGGTTTGAAATTACCGTAAAAAGTGCAATTAAACCACAGAGAGAATATTACAATAATCACATGCCAATAAGAAGGTCGGGATAGGGGTAATCAGGCTTCACTTTTGTGACATGTTAAAAATGTGAAGAGATGCTTAAATTCGGAAATTTGCCAGTACAAAGTCAACCGTGATCAAAACCACAGGTCATCAAATCGTGAATAATTTCACATTTTCAGACCCGATGCGCAATTATTTGGTAAGTTATTTGTTTGTTTGGTTGCCTAGGAAACTAAAATTATTTGAAGAGCATTTGAAAATAAACCAAGCTCCAAGGTTTCCAATTAATCAAGACTAAGTGTTTCGCTTTTGATGAACGAGGACAGAAGGATTCAAAATAAATTACCTGGTTAAAGAGGTTTAAATCCATGAATTGTTTTATTGAGTAATCCGACAAAGACACACGTGTAAAGCCAGTGTGTTACTATTCCTCACAAAGTCGGGTTGGGTCGACCCGGACAAGCCAAGTTTATGGCGGCTTCTTTGAAGTCCATCGGGAACTAAATTTAAAGAGACTGAGTGACGTCATATTAAATAGGAGTTACACAAGAAAGTTTATGATCAGTTTTGTGTCTTTATCGCTTGGATGTTTTGGCTAGGATATTGTTAATATTTGAAGTAAGTTATTCGAGACATGGAAGAGAACACCATACCTTACGTGGAATTCGATCTTAAAACTTAATGTAAGCCTTGCCTTTCGAAATTTAAGGCATTAAAAATATAATCAATTCAATGACATTTTGAAGTTACGACGGTTTTACGAACTTTTCTACGATAAAGAATGCAAACGATTTTCGAAGTGGAGCTATGTCTCCTCAGGGACTCGCAATATACGTATAGTTAGGGTCCGTAGTAAACTCCTTATTCTAAAAAAGTGCGATTTCGCGGATGGAAAATCAGCCTAATTAATTAAGAAATCGTGATAAGTAATCATTTATTTTAGATAAATTGAAATTAGGTAATTTGATTGGTGGCATTCATGTTCCGACCAAAATTAATAGATTTTGAGATTGATTTTGTGTAGATTGTTCTTTTTTTAGACTGTCTTAAAACCGAAAATCACTCCCCAAAATGGCCGATATTAACGCCCGAAAGGGGGAATTGAGTTTATTCGCTCGGAGAATTGCGATTTATTTTCATCTTTAAGGTAATGTCCCTTGGACACAGACTCTACATATTCAATTCATCCATCTGTCTGGTAGTCAGTTCGCCCGTATGTCCGAATGTGAGCGCGACCCGGTCATCAACTGATTATGTCTCGCGATGGAGAATGCTCCAGATAGCTGTGATTTGATTTAGATTAGTGGGAGAAATTCTGAGGAATGTAGGTCAGCGGTCTTGTCATTCTCGTGAATTGTTTACAACCAATTTAGACGAAACTTTTGTCTTGAAGTTATAAACTTATCGACCTGTCGATAACTGCCGAATCATGTCGATAACACCCCCCACACACCGGCGCGATGAGATAGTTATTATCAGAAGTATGGTATCGGATACCTCTCTCCAATGACGTCACGTTATAGGGTATCCCCGAAATAAACTAGTGTAAACTTCCGTTTGTAATTTTATCGGGTATCATCGGCATGGTATTTCCCAGACCGTTAAGCTGTCGATAATACCCGACGTTGCTCTAGATTTATAAATGTTTCTGATGCACAGTCTATTCCTCAGATACTTCGTGATCCTTTCACCATTTAGGAGATGAAAGTTTATTTCTTAAATTCACCGATTTATGAAACTGAAAAACCAATCAGACAGTATGAATATGTGATGCAGATTCACACACATTTTTGATTAAGTTTTGAGTTTTACACCACTATGAAATCAAGACATAACTTCTAGATAGATAAGGTTTAATTGCAAAAATGTGAATATTTATCAATAAAAGTAGAAATTCTTTATGGGGCTACTTTCCACTGAAACAAATTTTCAAGCCAAGAAGAATTTATAAACCTTTTTAACATAACTGGAATCAAATTAGCATCTTTCAGAAATAAAGGGTTTTGGCGACGGGTCCACGTAGGCGTACCCAACAACAAAATCCTTACACAACTACATAAACTTTACAAACACGCATATTTTTCTTTCCCACAATGTTTTCTCATGACCTAAAATCAACTAATTGTTACATTTCTTGTTTTGGATGTTAAAAGACAACTAGGGTCACTATTTTCTACATTAAACTCAATAAAAATCGCGAGAACAGTGTTGCATGTATTTACAAGTTCATTAGTCTATGATTGAACTGTTTAAAGTTCTAGACTAAAATAGTATTCCTGACGTCATTAGTCGTCAGTGATGATTTGTTGTCATTTTAATCTTAACATGCATGCATCATGTAAATCTGAAGTTTTAAACGTGTTCCAGGCCGTATATGTGTAAGGACTAAAGGAAGGGATGTTGAAATTAGCCTTGTCATTCTGTAAAGCCAAAACTAATAAACATTTTGTGGGAATTTCCGCGCGAATTGCTTCGGTCGGCCACAATTTTGGCTTTGTTTATGTTGCTTCCGGTAGAAAATAAAATCTTCAAAGAAACATCGTTTTTTGGGGATAGCTTCAATTTTTAAATCTTTCCTTTACGACGGGTATGTTAAGGTATTTTTTTCAATACATTTTCTAACTTTTTTTCGGCCCTGCAAGTGAATTCACTCCGGATGGAAAATGACATGTTTGTTTCGTTTGACAGTAGAATAGAATAGAATAGAATAGAATAACACTCGTTACCATAAACACTCGTTTCGCGCTCGCGGCCTTCGGCCGTTCGCGAGCTGCGCTCGCTATTAGCAACTTTTCCTCCAGCACAAAACCATTTGTTCCTTAGCCTAAGTAAAAATCGCCGGATAATTGGAACTCTGATAAAAGAAACAAATAATTTGCTCCAGGACCCTATTTTATCGTATATAAGAAACAATCAGGAGGCTACAGGAGGGACAAAAAATAATTAAAATAGAAATTAACAAGTTTGACTTTAATTTCCTGGAATGGCTGTGATTCCAAAAGTACACATAGATGCGTCAACTTGTCAAGTTGTTGATCGCACATTTATGCCTGATTTGTAATTGTTATTGAATTGTGTTTTTAGAGTGTTTGAACTTCTTCTCTGCTTTACATTTTCTTTAATTTTCGAGAGTTGCCGACAGTTATTCAGACCATCTTTTTCATTGTGCCTTTCTTCTTTTTACATTTTTCTTTCTTTTGGAAAAAAAGAAATCACACTTGTTGCTGTCAGAAAAAAATTCATGAAGTTAATTTATAGCGGAAAAATACTTACTTCGAATTTAAAATTACAATCCAAATCAAAATATTATAGTGATAAAGACATGAGAAAATCATTAGCTTTCTTGTCAAATCCATTTACAATATGACGTCACTCTATGAATTTTCAGGGAATGACCAGACTTTGAACGCGCTGCCAAACACCTGGCATAGCTGAAAAATACTTACTTCGAATTTAAAATTACAATCAAAATCAAAATATCATAGCGATAAAGACATGAGAAAATCATTAGCTTTCTTGTCAAATCCATTTACAATATGACGTCACTCAATGAATTTTCGGGGAATGACCAGACTTTGAACGCGCTGCCAAACACCTGGCATAGTGGAAAAATACTTACTTCGAATTTAAAATTACAATCAAAATCAAAATATCATAGTGATAAAGACATGAGAAAATCATTAGCTTTCTTGTCAAATCCATTTACAATATGACTTCACTCTATGAATTTTCGGGGAATGACCATACTTTGAACGCGCTGCCAAACACCTGACCTGGTCGTGAGTGTCTATGTTTCACAACAACACGCTTTTCTCTTGTGTGTATTCCACAGCCTCATTAAATCGCATCAAAAGTGGAATATTAAACATATATAGCTGGCCTTCTTAGTACGAGGGATGTACCAGAAGTTCGTGGACTGGCCTCATATCTCAAAACTATTGCTAGTATAAAATTATGAGTTATAATTATCATCGTATAGAGTTATCTTTGCTTTAGTCATAAACCAAATATGATGAATGTACGTCGAATATTAATCATTTTAGGGGCAAACAAAGACATGCTCCATGCACCGAGCGGTGCACACCTCAAGCCTCTAACGTACAAGTTTTTAACCTCAGTTGTTACTAATTTCATAAAGTTAAGAGCGTATGAATAATGTTCCACAAGATAAAAGGGTCTAATCCAGTTGAAGAATGGACTTAGATTATATTGAACTTAAAATAATGTTACAGATTAATATGAACCCACAGTTAAAGTACCGGTACACTTTGTGCATCAGTCATTGACTTCAATATTTAAAACAACTATAAATTTTCCAATAATTTTGGGTTTAGAAGACATAAATTCATTTTGAGTAATGAAGAACAATAGACTAACCAAAATTCTTTAATCTTCCTTAAATGAAGGTAGACTCTGAATAATCTTTTTTAACCTTTTGCTCCTTAACTTGTCTTCTTTTTTAGCATTTCATAATTGCAATCCAATAAAATAAAGAATTCTGATTGGTTTAAATCGAATCACGTGGGGAAATCCATTGCACTTTATTTCTGTATAAAATGCAATAGGTCTTTCTGGAAACCTCCAAAATTCGATCTGCAAGTCCTGTGTTGTAGGAACTCGAATTAACCTAGTTCACGGTCATCAACGCATCATTGCTATTCAGTCTTTTATAAATTAATATATTTTCGAAAGCATTTACGATTACAAGCATGCAGTTCTGATTCTGAGCTGACCTAAACTTAGAAAACGAACGAGTCGACGAAGACCTTCAAGCAACCCTCTCAACTAAGTCCGACTACGCCGTTTTTGTTTAAAAATACAGACTAACTTGGCAGAAACAAGCTTTTTTGTACCTCTACAAATTTTAATGTTGTCGTTTATTTGTGTATCATTTGTTTTACTATATGACATTTCACTTCGGTAGCGAGATAAACAGTACACGATCTAAAATAGATTATGTAATTTATATGCGCAGAAAGTAGACTTGAAGCTTTAATGTTTGGCTGAGTTTTTTTAATAGTTTCTTCGAGATGATTGCAATTATAAGGGACGAGTGTCTTTTCACTGCGTTTATTGGGGTATAAAGTGCAATTGCCTTAGCACATTGCTTAATCATAACGCCCTACGGGCGTTATTTGCCATGTGCTAAGGCAAATGCATTTTATACCCCAATAAAGGCAGTGAAAAAGACACTCATCCCTATATTGATGCTTGATATGTTTTTATTAATGTTTTGTAAACTAGCTGCTAGTATTTGTTTTTCCTGATATTTTTTGTCACTAAGAAAGTACAAGTCCATTTGAGAAAAGTTCACAGAAGATGAATGTCAAGTTTGGGAGTGTGCAATCATACAAGATGAAACGAATAACCTAACACAAATTTGCCTCAGTTTTCAACCAAAATTAAATACAACAAGAACAGGTTAAATTGGTAAATTGGTTTTGTTGTTATAAAAAAAGCCATAACAAGAAATATCCTTCTCACACTTAAGTATAATTTGTAATGCTTGAAGTGAAAATCGTATCCTTTATTGTTGAAATAGATTCATATTGTGAAGTCAACCCTCCCCCCTTCTAGTAATCATGATTATAAATCAATTACTCAAATGAAATTAATGATTAATTTGTGACTGTCTTTCTTTGCTATGAATATCAATCTATTAATAATTAATAGCTCAATAATCATTAAAATTAATTGATAACTTTTTTCATATAATCGACCCCATGTCTGACAGTCAAGTGTTCAGTATTACAAAACATTGCAAACTGTTTGCAAATTATGGTCTGCAATGTTTTGTGTCATCCTAAACACAGCACATTCAAAATCGGATATAATTTGCCAACAGTTTGCACTGTTTTGTCATCCTAAGAAGGTCTTAACCCCTCTTTAGGCCAACAGGCAGTATTCTTATTACATTTTTGAAACTCTCAATGATTATACCTCACATACATAAGAAATTGATGGAAATGTCACACACAGGAACATAATTCATTAGACAAGCCCCTTTTTTCCAGGGCCTTTTATCTGGAAATTAGGAAGAGGCCTTAGCCTGTTCATTTTTGTAAATTTTATCATGTTTATAGAAGATTTGGGAAACATAAGTTTATAAATAGAAAGTAATAAAAGTAAGATTCAATGCATCATTTTCAAAATTAATGATAAATAACTATTTTTAAGGATCTTATTGGTGATAGAACTTATAGAAATATTTAAGAAAACAAACTTTAAAGTAAATCAATATACATGTAATTCAAAAATAAGCTGTAATTTTGTGGGAATTTATCTGCCACAAGTGGGAAAAGAGAGCCAGTTTTGAAATTGGAAGTAGCCTTTTATAGGCCTTTATTAAAGAACAAACAAAAGCCCTGCTCTTTCAGTTCAATCCAATTCATGGAAAGAATTCTAGATTTGATCCTCCACATCCTCAATGTTCATTATTAACCCTTGTCATGCCGAATGAATTTTGGCTAAAAATTTTCATCTAAGTCAAAGGGCAAAAAGCACTGAAAGTACCAACTGTAGGCCAATTTTTATTTGAAAAAGTAAATCTATTGACAATTCTGGTTTGAAAGTGAGAAACAGGTGGTGAAGGCTAACATCTGACTGCATATATGTGCTGGCTGATGTTGGTCTATAGCTCCTGCCAAAGCAGGAATATTAAATTGACAGAGTTGTTTTAGATTTGTTTAAGATATTTAAGTTCAAAATACCCCTTAGTGTTTAATAGCGTCGACTTGGCTTTTTTTCAACCTCTAAGGTTATCGCAACCACCTGTTTATTCATAGCATTATAATCTTATTAGTAAGTTGATATTGTACATTACCTTAAAATACTTTACACAATTTGATTAAAAAAAGAAAGAGAGCGAGACAGAGATAGAGGGAAAGAGAGCAACAAATATGATGCATTTAGTGAAACAATACTATTAAGCTAAAGAAGAAAGATTTGTTTAAATATTCTTTTTTATACACTCCTGAAGGTCAATCATATACATTGGTGTTTTCTCCATCCATCCTTAGGCCATTACTATTTTATTTTCTGGTTCTTGGGACAAATCTAACAAGACAAAGAGTTGGAGGAGGGAATTAAAATAAAATGCTTTATAGGGCTGTCACACCTTAACGTTTTAGCCAGCGTGTGCGGAACGTGTTGGATTTTTTATAACACGCTGCGAACACGTCGGGTACGCTATGGACACGTTCCGCACACGCTATCGGCACGCTGTAACACGTTGGCACACGTTGCGATACGCTGAGTATCTCATAAAATTTTGTGCATGCTTAAAATTTCTCAGCGTGTGCCGAACGTGTTGGAACACGCTCCGCACACGTTCCGCACACGTTCCGAACACGCTCAGCACGCTAGAGACACGCTAGGAGCTCGTTCACTTACGCTACGAACACGCTAGAAACACGTTCGCCAAAAGTTTAACGTGCTTCGAGCGTGTCTCCAGCGTACTGGGAACGTGTGCATAGCGTGTCTTCAGCGTACTGAACGTGTGTCTAGCGCGTTGCCAGCGAGTTCACAGCGTGTTTCTGGCGTATGACAGCGTTTCAGTTTTCAATGAAAATATAAAAGTTCCGCTGCATGTTTGTCTTGAATTTCTACCATCAGCTTCTCGTAAATAAATAAATTTGTGCATGTACGTGTGTATGACCCTTTTGACATGTTCATATCTGCATGTTTCCTCATGACCAGTCTAAGAATGACTTGAAAACTCGATTTTAAGAAGCATTCTCTATATTTGACGATGAACGATTTCGTTCAAGTCATATAAATAAAACTTATGTTATGTTATGTTATAAGCTGTTTGTCTTTTTTTCCATATAAATTCTTTACGGATTTTCTTAATTCCTTAGATTGTCGAGGTGGAGAATGTAGCCTAAATGTGCATTAAATATTGCGTTTATAGCTTTACAAGTGCGTCTGCTCTTTGGTTAGAATAACAAGACGTTCGCGAAAATACAAACATTAATTCGTCTCATTTGATCATTATCAATATACCAAAAAGACAAGTACATCGTTGTACCTAGTGGACATAATACAAGACGTGTTTTACTCTATTCTGCTCTGTTCAGAATATTTGATTCTATCATATGTACTACAAGTTTGATATTTGGTACACCTTTTCCCCCTTGATAATGCACTCCTTTCTTTCTTCATATGCTCTACCATGTAGGATGACTTTCTACAACCTCTTTTAATCTTGAATAGCTAGTCCTTTGACAAGTAGTTCCTTACCCTTTCGCAATATTTTTCGAGTGAAAAGTACTAGAAGCTTTAATCAGCCTGTAATCTTATAAGTTTGTTATATGCATGTTTTCATATGTAAAAGGTGCCAGTGTATTTTTCTTTCCGTCTTTTCCTATTTTCTTTTAAATGAACGAACATACTTTGAATTTGAATATGTGTAGTGGCCGGTGGCCTTTTTATATATTAAAAGAATGAATTTAAAGTGGTAATTTCTTGCAGAATTTATATTTACATCCAAAACACGCTGCGGATACGTTATAACACGCTAGAAGCGCGTTACAAACACGCTAAGCACGTTCTGAGGACGTTACGAGAACGTTGAACGCACGCTCAAGAACGTTGGTATACGCTGACATACGCTATCAACACGTTGTGGACACGTTTCTCACGCGTTACTCACACGTTCAAACTCGCTATGAACACGCTACAAGCGCGTCGTGAATTGACAAAAAGAAAATGTAGGTCAGCGTATGCCGACGTTTTGCGGACTTAGTCGTTTTCTCAAACGCGTTAGGCACACGCTGGCTAAAACGTTGAGGTGTGACAGGGCCATTAAATCCTGAAGTTGGAAAAAAATAAAATAAAAGAAAATCTGTATAATATTTTTTCAAGATATACTCTAAGTAGTTGAAGACCTTGATGGTTAATTCTTTTATAAAATTCTGTAACTTTTATCAGATTTCATGATTTAGGTTTTTCTGTCCTCAAAATGAGGCTTTTTCTTGCATAATCATATGGATGATCAGTGTAGAATGGTCGTTCAAAATGAATCAACCTGTAGATGTACAATTTTAAGTGAGTGATCAAAGGTCAATTTTGTATAGGCAAAATTGACCTTTGATCATTCGCTTAAAGTTTTGGATCTATAGGTTCAATTTTTTCCTCTCTTTATTCCTATGATTATAGCTGCTCTTTCACAGTTTTTCAAAGAAAGAATACACAGTTGGTTCTTATGTTCGAAAATTTGTGCATTTTCTGATGTTTAAGAAACGCACATGGGTATGCCACTAACAACAACTCATTTCAAAAAATTTGTAGCTTGAATGTTCGAAGTGGCAAGGTCAGTGAGGCAACCAGTCTATTTATATCCAGTCTATAAATTAAGAAATGGTTATTATTTTTCATGTTTAACTTTTCATTTTTTACATGTGTCAATATGAAGTTTCTCAATTGACAAATATTTCGACCTTTACCTTTGATAGAATGGGACAAACAGGCAGATTGCATGCGTAGATAATTGGCTCAAAATTTAAGAATAATCTTTTAGATATTAGTAGTCGCTTTACTTTTCAGAATGGAATTCCACTAAATTCAGGAATATCTGTCTTTTTTCCTTGCCATACTAGATCAAAGCTTATTATTGAAGAGTTTCTATACGATGAAGTCATAATTTTCGATTAATTTTACAAAAAAATCAAATATTGAATTTTCCCAATCTGTGAAAGAGAAGCTTTAATTGTAGAAAGCATAGTACAGTGGGGGTACTAGGTGTAAATTGATAGTATCTTTACCATCTTGAATAGTGTAGAAAATTGGCATTTTGTCTGTTATTGAACTGTGACTTTATCTATTGTTTTGAGGTGTATTTATCAGTATATGCATGATCTTTTAACTAAAAATAACTTAAATTATTCTATATTTGACTTTATCTTTGTTATGAAGTACTTGATGAAGAAATTTGGTCACCTGGTGATCTTTTTGTTGTTTTATTTCATTCATTTTGCTGTATCGGAAATGATAGACAAATAGAATGAAGAAAAGTATCACATTTTAGTGGAAACTGTGATTTTTATACATTTCAAACTGCACTGTTTAAAACCTAGAGTACTACTATGGCCTTGTTGTTGCTGTATTAAAACTGACATTTTGTGGTATTTCAGGTTTCTGACTTGACATTGATATTAACAGTGCTATAGATAGAGGGGTATTTTAGAGTTTAGATCAAAGAATTTATATGATAAAAGCACGAACCCTTTGTTGTTGGTACTCTTTTAAATAATCTCGTTGAGACAATTGAAATGAGAACCCACAACAAAGGGTTTTGTCAAGATACAGATTTTTAAATTTGCTCTACCCCGTCTTATCTGTTCCTTTGTTGATATTGATAAACAGAGGGGGATATTGAAGTGTGATCATTATTCTGATTCAATAGTCATGTTCATTAGAAATACCATTTTTCCCTAATTATAGCGCCCTCCCTAATAGTAGCACTCGTCGCGATATAACTGAGAGAATGTTGAAAGCGACGTAAAACTCCAATTCAAATCAAATCTAATAGTAGCACCCCTACATTTTTTACCAAGAAAACCCACTTCAAATGCCTAAATTTTATTAACTTTTTGAGACTTCTTCTCTAATTTGGTGTAAACTTCCTTAAAAGAATCATTTATATGATTGTTTAGAGGAAATTCACATCAAATTAAAAGAAAAAAGGGCCTAGAAGATATCAGTTCATAGATTTTTTAAATCAGACTAAAACAAGCTCCCTGACCATGCAATGGAAATCTCCCGGAAGCATCTATTAGGAGAAATACGGTATTCAGTTTTTTTGCAACTCTAGACATGAAAATTATTATAGCTATCATAGCATAACTCTTCAATTTTCCTTTATAGATGTCCAAGGAACGGAGAAGGTCTTCAAGAAGGTCGTCCATCCATCCCAAAACCTCCGGCTTGTAGACAAAGATGGGATCCCTTTGAAAGCTCCAAACTCGTCAACACTGAGTCGACTGCGAAGTCAGTATGTGCTCAGTCCGCGTGGAGTGCCGACTAAACGGTCCAATCATTCATATAGTGGTCAGCTGACTCAGTCCAAACTTCATACTGTGGTGAGCATAAGTTTCTATAAATTGATAGTTACCTTGTCATGCTGAAAAAAACATATTGGCAAAATTTCAACAAAACTAAGTGCTCAAAGTGTTGGATGCACTAAATGTGAGTCATTATTCATTTTGAAAATTAAATTTTTAAGCTTTTGTGGTTTTAAAAAAGGAGAAACAGGTGGTATAGACAAAGATCAGACTTCACATAATATTATTATGTGCAGGCTGATATTTGTCTATATCTCCTGGCCTCCTTCAAAGGCAGGAATATTCCAGGTTCAACATGACAAGTGTTAAAGAATTAGCCCTGCATTCAGGATGAAAATATTCACAAAATATTGAACCCTTGTCATGCTTAAACCAGAATATTGCTGCCTGGGCAGGAATTATAGACAAACATCAGCATGCACATATATTTGCAGTCTGATCTTTGTCTATACCACATGCTTTTCCTTTTTATAAACAGAAAATTTTTAAAAATTAACACTGACTTACAATACAATCAGCACATCCAATGCTTTTGGCACTTTGATTTTAATGCAATTGAGCCAAGATTTTTTATTAAGCATGACAAGGATTAAGAAATGGTGCCCAGTGTGTGTACTCACTTGTGTGTGCAAATTGGGAATTAATTCTTACTGTTTGCAAATAATTTTGCATCTTGAGTCAGGGCTAGTGAGTGCAAAGTTCTTAAATATATAACTTACAAAGTTATATATAGTTTTGTGCAAATCTATCAGTTTTGTTAACAATCAGGTGTAGATCCAGGCAAGACTGGCTATAAAGTACTGGCTGTGTTGAATCATTTCCATTTGGCTAATGATAAATGGTCAAATTTTGTAAAAATAACAAAAACAACAACAAAAAAAAATAGTGTGGAAAAAAACATTTAAAGCATTGTGGGAAAAGGAAAGAATATAAACAGACAATTTCTCCTTCTACCCTCAAAGTTTCATAACTTTTTATCTCACCTGAGCACAACATGCTCAATGGAAGCTTCTGTGAACATTCAATGGCTATCATCCATAATGTGTTGTGTGTCTTGTGTTGTCAGACATCAACAAATTAAGTGTTTACACTGTAGAGCCCTCAATTATGGCCAAATCTTCACGCAACTTGGTCAGAATGTTTGTCCAGTCACAACATTGAACCCCATTGAAAATGGAAAGGATCCAAGTAATCATCTTGTTTTCATCCAATGATATTCAGGTATTTCATGTGGATAGCTCTCGTGATCTTATGAGTCTTTAATAATCACCCTTTTGATTTCAAGATACAAAATTAAAAGCATGAGAACATTTTTATGCCCACACATCGATCTGCATCGATAAATCAGGGGCATATTGTTTTGGTGTCACCGTTTTGCCTTCAAAAGCTGTAACATTAATTGGTATATTACATACGTATTGCTTGTGATGAGAGCTTTCTGTAAGGTCATCAGTCAAGGTAAGGGCCATTTTTCTAGGTCAATATTTACATTGAACT
Organism: Fragum whitleyi; assembly: GCA_948146395.1. NCBI lineage: Eukaryota > Metazoa > Mollusca > Bivalvia > Cardiida > Cardiidae > Fragum > Fragum whitleyi. The sequence goes on along the minus strand of OX411552.1, from coordinate 7,791,502 downwards.
ATGTTTTGTTGTTGATTTCCTAATTGAATCTCTCTGTGTTGTTGAATACTTTTCCTGAAAAATAGCAGTGGCAGTGGTTTTGCTGTTTAGCAAACAAATCTTGATATTTCCAGGCTTGAAAATTGTCTATGAGATTGAACACTTTGTTTCTTTCTTTCAATCTTCAAATATGGCTTACATGATTTACATGATTGTTTAGTTATAACAGTAGATTTCGAGGGGTCAGTGCAACACTATTGTGAGTGCCTATAATATCAATAGGCACTTATAATAGTGTTGCGCTGACATCTCCTTGAACTTCAAATTAGAGAAAAGAAAGCTTACAGACATCAATATGACAGAAATTTATGCCAAGACAAAGGTGTGGGCATATTCTTTTGCCAGTGTCCATCATTCTGTTTGTCTATCCATCTATCTGTATGTTCATCTGTCTGCAAAAATTAATCAAGATCTAAACATTGTCTATAGCTTCAGCTTATTAAAGATATGCAAAATTTGGCATGTTAATAATTTTCATTGATATGCATCTTAAGAAACTATAGTCAAGGTCAAAGTCATCTATTAATATTGAAATTCTTGAAAAATTGCTGTTTGGGGGCATTAGTGCTTCACAAATAAATCTTGTTTTTACAGAAAATGTGTTCTGAATTAAAAACCCCTGGCCATATTTTATATATCAAAGTGATTTATAGGATAAATACAGGGTATCTAAAATAGATAAAAAGTGCAATTATCAAATTCATTTCTGTATTACAGGTGAATAGTCTGGATACCAGTACACAACCAGAAATGATGTCCTACTCATCTGTTCATAATTACAATGGGTAAGTATCTAGTCTATTTACTTTGAGCTCCAGATAAAAGGAGTTTTTCTATTTTAGAATTTCAGTAATAAATATCTATCTAAGAGAAATATGTCTACCTATGTTGTAGGCAATATTTAGACCTAGGCAGGTCTGATAAGGAACCCAGGGTTTGACACAAACTCCCTTTTGATACAAGCATATTTCAAAGAACTGAAATTCCTGAAGAACTCTAGTTGCCATCACAACGAAATGAAAATCCTGTTGTAGACTTTAATGATCATCATTGTCTGGAGGTTTATATGCTCTTGCACAGATGAACCAGAGGCATATTGTTTTGCATTGTCTGTTGGTCTGTCTTTCTGTTTGTCTGTTTGTCCTCCGAAAAACTTATACATTTGCCTACACATCTCTGTGAATTCTTTGAACAACATTTCCTCCTAACTCACTGGACCAATTTCAATGAAACCTTGCCAGAATGTTCCTTGGGTGACCTTCAATAATTGTTCATAAAATTCTGATTTTACTGCAATTTGGTAAAGTTTTTTATTCAGCATGACAAGGGTCAACAATTTCAGGGTCATCAGTCAAGGTCAATGTCATTTTTCAAGGTCAAACATGTGGAGAATTTTAACTTTGAAATTGGTTTTGCTACTGATTTCAACATTGTATCAAACCATCATTTCTGAACATGGCAGTGACAGTTGCATAAGTGCTTTACAACAAATGCAGGGATCAACACTAACACCAGTCCTCGGGCCCGAGACCAGTGGATTTTAGGGAGGACTGGGTGGATGTTACCATGCTGTAGGTTCTTTAGGCCTGAACTAAATGGCACCATAGGGGTCCGAAATACCCCCCCCCCCCCCCCCCCCTCCACCACCACCATATAGACTAATAATATATTTATATTATTAGTCTATATGGTGGTGGGGGATTATTTCGAACCCCTATGAATGGCACTACTTAGTATGTAAAATCTGTCCAGTTTTGAAAAATAATTGCCTCATAATACTTATATTTGCAATTCCAAATGGAAATTTCTTCTTTTCCAACATTGTTTTCCTTGCAATTTATCCCATAAATTGCTATAAACCAAACAAGGTTTTCATGTAGGACCAGTTGTTATCAGGGAGGACCTGCAATATTTATGGCTAACAGGTCCTTCAGGCTGGTGACCAAAAGTAGTTAGTGTCAAACCCTGTATTGTGTATATTTTTCTCTTCTTCTGTTTCACAATCACTCTTTAAAATTTCAATTCAATTCAATTCACTGTACAACAATGTATAAATACATTTTAGATTTCAATGAGTTAATACTATTATACACATGTACATAATATTACTTTAATCTATACAAGATTAGGGTGTCAAAAACACAAATAAAAGTAAGGAAAGTTGAATTTTTAGATGAATGATAAGATCAGTATTCAGTCTGGGATATTGGACAGACATGTCATGGCAAAATATAGACATTGTAAAAGAAATAATTAATACTGTAAAAGTGTATCATTTAACCAGTTTTTTATTTAGAGATCTATGCAAATAATTGTTAAAGGCTATTATAATAATTTCATAAAGACAATTCCCCCCCCCCCCCCCCCCCCTTTAAAGTGTAAAGTCATGTGAATATGTAAATCGTAAAACAAGACTATAAACCAAGCTTTAACTTTTAAGCTTTGATGATACCCCTGTATGTAAGAAATTATAGGGCCCTATATGCTTAGGTCCTGATCATTTACTAACTTTTTTTGTCACAAAAGGGAGTCTTATTGGGGGGAGTCATTGTGGACAATGAAGTAATTGCTTGTAATGAGCAATTTTCCACATTGATTTCAGAAGCACATTTCTTCACAGGGTGAAAAATAGAATTGTGTGGGAATAGGCGAAATACAAATGAAAGGAAATAAAAGATCAAAACAGTATATCACAGCGTGTTCAAAGGATCTTTTGCGTTTTTCCAGACCCCTTAACACTGCTTTTGTATGCACAATGAATAAAACCAATAAATAAAAAAAAAATAGAAAAGTGCTTCAGTTCAGATTTTTTAAATGCATGCACATGTTCTTTGAATGAAATTTTCTCTGAACATTGACTTTCATTCTATCTCTGTACCTGTAATTTGATGTTTTCGTTTTCATTCTGAATATTAAAATGGCCATTTATAGAGTAGTGGAAAGATAAAAAAAAGGCATTCACATTTAATGTGGCCAGCATATCAAATTTTATCTTTTGAAATCCCAACAGGCTTGATGTGTGGATTATTGTTGAACAATTAAATAAACATTTTGAATGTATTGATCTCTCTCAATTGAAAAGTGAAAATCTATCCCTTCAAATTATGGAGTGTCATACATTCATACCATTTATCTTTCCTAAAGTAGAGGGCATATATTTGTTGACCATGTCTGTCTGTCTATCCATGTAAAGCTCCATACTTCCATAGTAGGGTTTGACACTAAGGGGAGTCGAGGAGTCAAAGACTCCTTGTTTACCAGTTTGAGCTTGGACTCCTTAATTTCAAAAGTTGTGAGTCCAGGTGACTCTTTACTCAAGATAGTTAGTGTCGAACCCTGCATGGACTTTGTTTCTGTGCTCTTACTTAAGTACAATCTGACCTACAATCATGACACTTCAATTGTTATTAACGACCTAAAGAAGAATGTTATTGTTTGTAGGGGTCATGTAGGTTATAAGTCAAGGTCACAATTTAACTTCCTTTGAAAACTGATTACAAATTCTCAAGTTATTTGTTTAGTTGCGCTATCAAGTGACCTATAATTATGAAATTTGGTATGGTACTGTAAGGAAGTGCCCTTTTGTTTTTGCGGTATCATTGCTTAAATGCAAAGTGAAACTTCACAGGTGGAAAAATCTCATTTAGGAGAAGGGCAGTGCTCAAGAACCATAATTCTACTTATATCATTTTTTGAATTATTGCCTTTTATTAAATGAAAAAGAATATGCCATCAGCCTGCTCTTATGGGAGGGGGAGGGCATTCATGTTTTGCAAAAATCTCTTGTTTCAATATTTTCCTACTAGACTGATATTTCCACCCGGTTTTGCTAATACTTATTATCCAAATATTTTCCTTCACCACAGAATATTACCATCCCCATGCATCTTTGAATGCTAAGGGGTTTAACACCACTTTGTTCCTTTATTTCTTAACCCTTTGCTGTTTAATCTCTGCTTTTTACATATGCCTGTGATTTTATGATTGAGAAAACATTGTGAAAAAAGAAGAAATTGCTTCTGACAAGCAATTTCTTCTTTTTCCACACTATTTTCTACCATACTGAATGGTTATTTTTCAAATTAAATCCAATTTTCGTCTGCAAAACCTTTGTATTTGGACAGGTCCAAAATTTTGTAAAACAGGAAAGGGTTAAGGAAAAAAGTGGAGTTAAAACACTTGGCTTGCAAAAAGGACCACCATGGTGCTTGTTTCTTCTTCAGATATTTTCCTTTACCAAAGATATTTCCACCCAGAATGATGCCATTATATTACTTTCATATTTTCCTTTACCCAAGATATTCCCACCTAAAATGATGTCATTATATTATTTTAATATTTTCCTTTACCCAAGATATTCCCACCTAGAACAATGCCATTTCATTATTTTCATATTTTCCTTTACCCAAGATATTCCCACCTAGAACAATGCCATTACATTATTTTCATATTTTCCTTTACTCAAGATGTTCCCACCTAAAATGATGTCATTATATTATTTTCATATTTTCCTTTACCCATGGTATTCCCATCTAGAATGATGCCATTATATTATTTTTATTTTTTCCTTCACCGAAGATATTTCATCCTGTATGGTGTTTTAGTTTATGATATTTTCCTTTACCACAGATATTTCCACCCAGAAGGATGCCATTATATTATTTCATATTTTCCTTTACCAAATTATTTCATCATGTATGGTGTTTTAGTTTATTATGATATTTTCCTTTACCACAGATATTTCCGCCCCTACAGTGCCTGTAGCAGGTATAAGGTGTCTTTGTTTGTTACCTGTAGGTTCAGAGCTAGAATATCTCCACCTCCTATTTGAAACTTACCTTTAAAAAAATATTTCACACATGTAGGGATTAAACAGCATGCCACTAAATTAGTACATTTAGGAGTGATAGAATAGAAAAGCGTATTATTCCATTTTCTTGTCTTAAGAATTTTTGACTGGTCCAAATGGAAAAAGATTGCTAAGTCAATGAAAAATCAGTACAATTTGAAAAAGAATCATCCTAGTATGTGGTAGAAGTTATTGTGGGTAAAGGATAAATTGCACGCTGAAAACAATTTCTTCTTTTTATAAGAGATGTATGACGGGGTCACCTGTGGGGAATGGCACCCAGGGGTCTGGTGGGTGGTCCGCATCCACTTTTTTGTCAGCTGAATAACTCTGTTGACTTATTTCCAATTGACTTGAAATTTAACAGTAACTGTTATGCTTCCTAATGGTCACTGAATGCAGTGCGCAAGAACTGTTACTGTGCCTAGCTTAATTTTTGAGTTATATCCCTTAAAGGCTTTGTTGTTTTCATACTTGGCCATTCAGCATAACAGGCTTACCTTGTGAAAACTTGCCATCTTGTTTCTACTTACATTCTTTTTGCTTGACAGGTCACATTTACAATAGCCAAATGTGATGCCCACTATGTGAGCTATTCAGTGGGCGTCACCCGTGGCTAGGAATGATGTACAGGAAAGGGTTGAGCCAAATTTGATTGTAGCTTTCTATAGTTCTGCATAGTCTGTTCTTAGTCTTTACTGAGGCAACACATGGAATTGTAAGAAACGTCATATCAAGTGATCTTTTGGGCTTCTGTGGACCATTGCACAACTCGGACCAAATCTTTAGATAGAAGGAAATATTTCTTTATCAAATATCAAACATTTCAGAGCTATGGCTAGAGGGGGTATTTTGTGCTTCAGATAAAAGTTTTTTCAATAATACTTGCATGAATCCTATGTTGTTGATATTGATTGGAATTGTATCATTGAGACAATTCAAATGAGTACCCACAAAATAGGGTTTTGTTGAGAAATAATGATTTCAGACTCGTATTAACCATCTTATCTGTACCTCTTGATTTGCTACAACCATGGTTGACTGCCTCAGTGGCCTACTGGTTTAGCTGCTTGACTCTTGACCAGAAGGTCTGTGGTTTAAGTCCCACCAGTGCTGTGGAATGTTTATGGGCCAAACACTCAATTCACCCAGCTGTAGAATTGGGTAGCAGTGGGTTTAAACCTCTGCCTCTCTCTCTCTGGGGCTTGAATATCTAGATTGGGTTTTCGAGAGCGACTCTAAGCAAACCAAAATTGAACTAAAATGAATTAGTTTAATACTAAGCATTGATATTCACAGAACTGATTGTTCCATTTTTCATGACAGGTCACAATTTACATTGCATGTTTCATTATACCCTCGTAGGATTATTATACGAAATATCTTCTATCACTACTCTTTCAAAATAGTGTAGATTTCAAATATATGAAATGTACATTTTTGAACATAAAAACCAAATAATTCATAATTATGTATGAATCCACCTTAATTATTCTTACAGATTGATTCCTTTTTATTAGTTTTATACCACAGTAATTAAGAATATAAATTTCTTCATCTTGTAATTGGGTTTGTAACAAAGTTTTGAATAAACAATACTTTATTAATGGAAATGTAGCACTCACAAGCACCATTCTCTTGAATCTTTCAAGAGGAAAGAGGTAATGTATATTAAGACTTACTTGGTTAACATTACTGAGGTGTTCTCGAGTGCTTTAGTGTAACCCAGCACTCATGGTTTTCTCATCATCTACTTGTTCTGAAATAATCTTGATTGGCATGACCTTTTGAAATCTTTTCAGCCATAACACATACAAGATCAAATAGTTAAAATAATAAAGACTGTATTGTTTGAATAAGGGTTAGTATTGAATGAATAGGTCAAAAAGTGAATTCACATTAAATTTAGAGTAAAAGTAATAACTGGCCGACTTTTCTTAATCCTCTATATCAATAGGCAAAAACCATCTAAAACTATAGAATTAAATACCTACATAATGTTAACAGGTAGATATTGAAAGACTTGAGTTAATATACTGGAATATATAATACAATCATGGATTAGTAATATAACCTGCCATCTGATGAAATTTATCTAAAATGATTCAAATCTTTGCTATTTATATAAAATCGTGCAGAGCTATAGATAGAAGGCATATTTTGGATTTCAAATAAAAAAAATTTAAAACTACTTTCATCAATCCAATATTGTGGGTACTCATTGGAATCGTCTTGTGAAGACGATTCAAATGAGTGCCCACAACATAGATTTTCATTGAAAAACAAAGATTTTAGACTGGCATTCCTTGTCTTGTCAAGACGATTCATATGAGTACCCATAACATAGGGTTTCAATGAGAAACAAAGATTTTAGACTGGCAATCCTTGTCTTGTCAAGACGATTCATATGAGTACCCATAACATAGGGTTTCAATGAGAAACAAAGATTTTAGACTGGCAATCCCCCCCTCTTATCTGTACCTCTGGTCATGTAATACTTAAAAGTACTTTAATGTAATAGCTAGATTAGTTTCTTAAGCTAAGTACCCTAGAAAATAATTATTTTAGAAAGTTCACAAATTTATATATTACAAAATAGTGGTACAAACACTGAATCAAGGCCTGCTGTCAGGATTACAAAGCAGTACAAAGTATTTGCAAATTATATCCCACTTTGCATGCAAGTGAACATGCAAAGCGGGGTATAATTTGCAATACCGGGCTGTTTAGTCTGTCAATTAGCCCTAAACCTGTCCCCTTAGGCTACTAGGGCAGAAAGTGTCTTTAGATATATAAGCACTCGCTATAGTTTTTGCATGAGCCTCTTGTAATATCCCCTGGTAGTAGGTTTCTTTTACCAATGGAGCAGTCTGTTCTTTTGCTTCCAAAACCTTGTTACATCACTGCATGAATTGAGCTTAAATCAAGTACATGTATTACTTGTTTGATTGTACATGAAAGATAACTCCTACAATAAATTATGATCATCTCATTTGGATTAGTTCCCCTGCTTCACTCATTTCAATGGATACACTCTCATAATTCCTTTATTTCATATATTTTTCTTGCATGATTTTAGATGAGTTTAGAATTGTTTTTCCCTTATCCATTTATTATCAAGAAACTACCTAGGCAGATATGTCCTGGATTCGTGAAAGTAACACCAGATTGCCAAAATTCTATAGTAGTCTTTTGGCAAAATTCTAGACTCGTCAAGATTTAAAAAAAAGTTTAATCATCTTCTGAAAGAAAATATAAGAATCTTTTTGGGTAAAGAACATTCTAAGACAAGGAGATGCATGTATGGCTGTTACAAGCTATTTCTCATTTTACCTTGATGCCAGATTGCTGATCTCAGTCAAAACGCTCACACCACTTATTATATTGAAAGTGTTCTATTTGGTTTTGTTATTATGCTATTTCTGTCAAACATTCATAATAGGTAACTGGGGAATTAAATGTTGTAACTATTTAAGCTGTAGTTAAGATAGTTAGGATACCATACAAACATTTATGCTTCATATTATTTATGTTTGTTTTTGTCCAAATAACCTTCAAAATCTGCGACAGATTACTATGTTAGAGATGAAGGGGGCTGCAGGCGATCCATTAATTATTTCATTGATACTTTTACCCTTGTCATGCTGAACCTGAAATATTCTGGCTTTGGCAGGAGGCATGGACAAAGATCAAGCTGCACATATGTGCAGTCTGATCTTAGACTATACCCCCTAATTTTCATATTTGAAGAATTTTTAAAAAAGATATATCTGAATTTTATTCAGCAAGCCAAAGGTTAATAAAGAAATCAATTTCAGTAACAATAACAAGACTGAGCAAGATGAAAAGGGATATGTGACCAAGTTTGAACGTCAACTTATCCAGTATAGAATTTATCATTCCATTACCTGATAAAGGGGGTTGCTTGTGATCCATTAATTGTTTTATTGATTTTTTATTTATTTATTAAGTTATCAATTTCAGTAACACTAATGCGACTGAGCAGGATGATAAGGGGTATGTGACCAGCTTTAAATGTGAACTAATCCAGTAATAATAATTGTCTTAACCAATTTCCAGACAACAGTATTTTTTGACAAGTCCAAATTTATGAAGGATACAGAAGATTGTTGTTGAATTTTACATGATAAACTTGTCAATTGGGATAGAAAATTCATGAAAAAGAGAAATTACATGTAATTTCTACGTAGACATTACATGTAATTCCTTTTTTTTTTTTGGCCACAAGATTTTCCTCTCATAGTTTTTCTTAAACTCAGCAAAATGTGTGATTGTGATATCATAGGCTAATTGTCCAAATCATCATGTCTTGTGTGGAAAAAAAACAAAATATTAATGTAAGACTGCATGTTTAAAATGTTTTTGATTTGACTCATAAAGTAATTTCTTGTTGATTCTTAATTGGAAAATGGCAAAAGGCTATCATAGCATATGCTTAATGAGAGACGCCAAAGGAAACAGCTAGTTGTTTTGGGGGAAATGCAAAAAAAACATTTGGGTTATGGTATAGGGACTTTTAACAGAATTATGGCCCTTTGATTTAAATCAATACACATGATCATTATCAAGCCAAGATGCTCATATCATATTTTTGTAACGGTCCATTGATTTTTGAAAGAGTTATGGTCTTTGATAATTCATCTTGTTTTTGACAGCATTAAGACTGCTTGATAAAATTCATATCTGTTCAATTTTTAGCTCGGCTGTTTTCAGAGAAAACCCGAGGTATTGCTATAGCCTTGGTGTCGTTGTCGTCGTCGTCGTCGTCGTCGTCGTTGTCGTCGTGCGAAAACTCTGACATTTTGTGATAACTTTTGAATGGTAAGTGATAGGGCTTTCATATTCCACATGATGATTGCCTGGGACAAGACCTTTCTGTTGGTATCAAGTTCTAGGTCATCAGTCAAGTTCAAGGTCATTTTTCAAGGTCAAACTTGTGAAAAAAATGCAAATATTTTGACAAATTGCCATAACTTTTGAATGTTAAGTGATAGGGTCTTCATATTTCACATGATGATTGCCTGGGACAAGCACTTTCTGTTGGTACCAAATTCAGGGTCATTAGCCAAGGTCAAGGTCATTTTTCAAGGTCAAATTTGTGAAAAAAACACACAAAAACTTGGACATTTTGCAATAACTTTTGAATGGTTAATGATAGGGCCTTTATATTTCACATGATTATTGCCTGGGACAAGAACTTTCTGATAGTACCAAGTTCAAGGTCATCAGTCAAGTTCAAGGTTATTTTTCAAACTTGTGAAAAAAATGCAAAAATTTTGACATATTGTAATTACTTTGAGTGGTAAGTGATAGGTTCTTCATATTTCACATGATGATTGCCTGGGACAAGCACTTTCTGTTGGTGTCAAGTTCAAGGTCACTGGTAATGGTCAAGGTCAAATTTGTGAAAAAAATGCAAAAACCTTGACATTTTTGTGATATCTCTGGTTCTACTGAAGACATTCCCATTAAACTTGGCACACTTATTCACCATCCAAAGGACAACCTTTTTTTCAAGGGGGATAACTTTTGAAACATTTTCTGCAAATTATGCCCCTTTGTCTACTTAGTTTTTTTCACCATCCATTAGTTTTTTTTACCATCCAGCACTTACAGCCGAGCGTAGGCACCCGTAGGCGGTGCTCTTGTTAATGCCTTCTTATAGAAACTGCAGTTGATCTTAACAAAAAGACTCAGATTGATATTTGTAGTAAACACAACCTTCACTGGTAAGAGGGACCTGACACACTGATTTTTTTATTAGCTGGGCTGTTTACAGAGAAAACTCTAGGTATTATAATCACCTTGGTGTTGTTCGCATTTTTGGTGGTATTAGCGTTGATGTTGGCATTGCTTTACAAACTTTAACCAAGGTCATATCTCTGTTGATATTGAAGATATTTTCATGAAACTTGGCACATGTATTCACCATCACAAGATCTACCCAGACTATCAAGGAGAATAACTCTGGAAGCATTTTTGAGTTATGCCTCTTTAGACCTAAAATATTTGCATTATCCAGCACCTGGAGCCAAACGTTAACCCTTTAAGCCTAGTTTACATTTGCCATGGTCGCCGTACGATATCGCAGCCTGTGATTTTTCTTATGAACTTTTGGACATCCCAGACAGCTACGGTCTGCGGCGTATGTGTTCACAATGCCGCTCGGTGACCGTGCGATTTGAAAATATTTGAGCGGGAACATACCTTAATGAGACCGTACGGGTCCTGTGCGATATCGTAAGGTAATCGTGAGATTCCCTTGCGGAGATCGCACGGGTTCCGTACGGATATCAAGAGGATGCCGTACGGTCATCGCACAATTCTACGGGTTTTATTTTGTATGTATGATAGTTAAGATATCGTACGATTTCCGTGCGATCATTGCAAGGCAATGTCCGTGCGGCCGCACAAGGCTACGGGCTTGCGATTTTTAAAGATGTGTATAACATTTTTTAAACGAGATCGCAGGTGTCTGTGGTGCCCGTAAGACCGTGCGATCATCACACGGGAACCGTATGTCACCGCACGAGCATCGCACGATTTTATGCTTACGGCGAGATACGGGCGCCGTACGGGCTCCGTAGGCCAAATGTAAACGAGGCTTTAGCGGTGCTCTTGTTATATATATGGTCATATAGTTAGACTTAAGTAAATAATCAGCATGCCAGTTCCCTTAGACGGTGATGACACTTCATATGGACAAAGCACTTTTTGGAGAATTAAGTCTGTTTTGCGACAATTTCTAGTTTTATATTGTAGTTTATAAAATACAGAAGGAAAAATGATAAAATGAAGAGAAATATGTCAAATTTCGAATCTTCTTATGATATAAACTTTGTAACTTTTTTTCCAAAGATCATCTTTCACCGCCCAACTTTTGGCTCTTCAAATCAAAAGGTATGTGATGCTGCACTGGTTGTTTTGCAGGGACAACAGGGTATTGAATGGTTGCACTTTTTGTTGAAGTCCTGCTTTCTTAACCCTTATCATGCTGAATACATTTTTGCTACAAATTTGCAACAAAATCAAAGGGCTAAAGCACTGGAAGTGCCATCTGTAGGTCAATTTTTTTGTGAATAACTCAATGTATTGACAATTCTGGTTTAAAAGTGAGAAATAGGTGGTGTAGACCAACATCAGACTGCACATTATGTGCAGGCTGATGTTTGTCTATAGCTCCTGCCAAAGCAGGAATATTCCTGGTTCAGCATGATAGGGTTAAAAACTTGAATATATACACTGCCCTCCAAAAGATCCTTCACACACATTTCATTTATAAGATTTTCAGCTTTAATCTTTTTAAACAAAGTTATAGATTAGTTTTTATTACTTAAAATCTGATTATTCCCATTTGAACGCTACTTTAGACGACAAAATGACTGTTGATAAAGATACTATTTTAGAACAATGTATAACAGAAAATATTGAGACAAAGGGAGAAAATGCTGATTATCAGTGGAACGTTGTGAGAGACTTGTAAATAGCATGCCTAGATGTATGTTTAGGCTGGATTACCTGCTAATTGAGGCTACACTAAATATTGACAGAAGTTGATCCCCTTGATAGAAAATTTGGCAAAATGGTGAACTATTCTGATTTTGTCGATTTTACATGATTTTGCCATTTCTGGTATTGCTTCTTAATTGATACATTGCAATAAAGATATAAAGTATACATTTTATTAATAAAAATAATATAAAACTTTGTTTTAAATTACTTAAGCTAAAAATCTTTAAAAGAAGTGTGTGTGAAGAAACTTTTGGAGCGCAGTGTATATTTAGATAACTTTTGCTGTTTGGCCCAATGGAAGCTAAAACATTCTTCAATGAAATACTAATTTTGACAAAGTTGAATTACAATAGAATAAAAATGTTGTTAAATGATGGTGGCTTGAAAAAGTGGTTGTTTAATAGAAGTGGTCACTCAAACCAATATTAAATGTTCTATAATTAATTCTTATTGATTTCACAGTACTTTTCTATGATGTTTTAAAGTTATCTTAAATACACATACAATAGACGTAAAATCAAATATTTGTGGAAATGATTTTCTTGAGATAAAATCGATTTATAATCAAATCCCACAATTACAATGTATTGAGTTGTTATTGTATGCTATTCCCCTTGAACTGCCACAATAAGCATGTGTAAATAAAGCCAGTCCTATGGTATAATCAAGTATCAAGTCTAGGTTAATTATGTCTTCATTATTAAAGAATGCTTGATGAGACTAGGCAGTTCTTTCATATCCAAGTTTATGACCCTATTGTGCCTTAAGATGGACAGTAAAAGTTGCTTGCTGGATGAATATTTAATAAGATAACTTTATTCTTTTCTTATCCTTTATCCCCTTTTCAAGGATTAACTCTTTGAATAGTAGAAAGCCGCCGTCATAGCGCAGTTGGTAGCGTGTTGGACTGTCAATCTAGGGATCCCGGGTTTGATCCCCGACGGCGGCACTCTTTCTTTCCGACTATTTGTCTCTTACCAATGGGTTGATAATCGTAGACCTATGTGAGATAGCAGCTGGAGGCTAGGAAAGAATGTGGTGGTTGTACTGGTGAGAGAAATACCAGGAATCCATTGTTAGGTGCTCCAGCCGCCGCAATATGACTGAGATAATGTTGAAAGTGGCATTAAACTCCATTTAATCAATCAATTGAATAGTAGAAGGATTTCCTATAAACACATGTCATCATTTGATTTTTAAAGCAAACAAGAATTGTCCAAAGTGAAATATTTTCATAAATTTCTCGTCACAACTGAAAGCAAATGAATTTTAAAAGAATTGTTAACATTTGATGGAATTTCCAATTTTATGTTCTATACTGTAAGATGCTAAAGACAAAGGATGTACTATGAATGGAATGCAGCTGGATCTTTGTAAAGAATCTTCTACACCCATTTCAATTGATCAATCCACAATCAAACTTAAATTGATCAGTATTTCTGTTATTTCTTGGTGTAAAGGTAAAATTGAATTTTGGGTAAGGTACTCCAGTAACTCCAGAGAGATACTTATTTAATCAACTACCTATCTTAGGGCTGATAATTTATTGATTATGTGAGGCACAGAACTCTTTGATAGACAGGTTGGAGGGTCTCTCTGCTCACAGTCGTCAAACTTCAGACCGATCTTGTTTACATTCGGTAACTGTCCCCTGTGACATGACGGTATTTGTTGAAGTTTTTACTTATCACTGGGTAGTTTGAGTGTTTGAAATGCTTACTGATGGATTAAGGTTCTTGTACTGACAGCTCTTTGATTTTACAAGCTTTGTGTGCGTGCTTTAATTCTTTTGTGAACTTGTGGGTGAAATTTTAACTTGTAAGTTTTGATTATTTTACTACTGTTTTTAGTTGTGTAAAGGCTCTTATACAACTCTGGGGGTATTGTTAGAATCACCATGTTTCTATTAGAAGGTGTTGGGTTAATTGGAGGATACAGTTGTTAAGAGGTGGAAAATGGCCAAAAATGCTTCTGCATTTTTAGCCGTTCTTCCACGTTCTTCGCAAAGTTCTGTAAATCTCTGATATTGAATACAGATATTTTGAATAATCTAGGGCGCTGTACAATCAGAAAATCAAAGAAAAACTTAAAGCAAATCATTAAATTAAGCATTGAAGTAAAACAAAAGCTTAACATTTGGTTTGAAAAAGTTACATTTACCCTCTGTTGAAATTCATCATTACATTGATTTGGTTGGGCTTTTCACAGGACTTAAGATTTCCGAAAATCATACAAATTGCCAATTCTGATGTCTAATGATTGATTGAATGGGTTTTACGCCGCTTTCTAATGAAGAGGTGGGGTTATATAAGAGCATGGGATTATTTGAAAATGTTTACAGTATTTATTCTTCAGACTAGATAACATTTAATATAGATTTATATTTTGATTGATATCAAAATGGTTATGAAAAAAGGGGAAAGGTTGGAAAAGAAGCAGATACAATGTATATGATTTAGCAATAAAAATGAGGAATTGATGTCAATGAACAAAATTTTTCTACTATTAAGATTTTGTTTTAAAGCTAAAATGAAAATATTGATATGCATATTTAATAAAAAAAGACATGGTCATACCAAGATTGAGTAATTCACTTTGCCCCTGACTATTTTGTTGTTAAGCAGGAATCGATTTATTTCATTCACAAGTTTTATTGTTGAATTCAAAACTTAATTTTGACAAAAAGTGGGAGATCATAAGCACACTGATGACTAGAATCTCCCTTATGAGCCTGTGCTTAACATTTTCAACAATTTCAAATGTTCGCCAAGCAAAGACTCTGGCCAGCCGGAGCATGTGCAGTCTGACCAGAGTCTTTACTTTGCATTAAATTTTGGTATATAGAAAAGGTCCCAAAGTATTTTGAGACACTCAAGCAATCTTCTAATTATACTATTTGGCTATCTATGCTGCTCTTTGTTTGTATGTTTGTTCCTCACGCATACATCAAATTATTGAAAATGTCACGCACAGGCTCATATGTATTTCAGATTGAGTTCAGCTCCGTCTTCCCAACACTATCCAACACAGCGCTATATGCCAGGTAACCTCACGCCCAAAAAGCGAGCATTTGGAAGTGGGCCACCTAGATCTGTCAAATCCATGCCAGCCAAAAGTGCTTCAACACAACGTTCAAGATTTCTGGTAAGTGGACACTTGTTTTAAGGTAACGGAACCATAATAGTTACGCAACATTTTGGCACTCATGAACTTAAATAATGTTGACAGAGGTTTGCAAATGAAAATCATTAGGAAACCTCAGTTAACACTGTTAAAGTTCTTTACTTCTGAAACATTGCGGAGCTATTACGGGTCCACTTTATTAATTTAGCCTTTCATAGGAAAGAAGAAAACGGATTGTTACAGACACTAAGCCTTGGTGCTATTCTTTATGTTGGGTTTGTTGTTGACTTGTAAATTCAAAACTGGTGCTACTTTAATATTTGCTCTCCTGTGGCGTCGAAGCAAGAACCATTACTCTAGCTAATGTAGTATTTTAGTTCTTTCCCTTTGTTGTTTTTCATACTCAACAACCAGCAAGGTAATAGACATAATTTGTGATAATTTGCCACCTTGTTGTTGTTATTTTAGTCCAAAACCTAGGTTTTAATCTTTTTATTTTACATGGACTTAGAAACAAGTTCTTACAATTTAAATTAATCCCTCTTGATTCTGCTTCCTGGAAAACACCAGTACTCGGGCCGAAGGTGTGGGCCAATGAAAGTACCTAGATTTATAGCTGCTCCCTTGAATTGAACTCAGGACCTTTGGGTCAAGAGGCCGGCGCTCTACCTTTAGACCAAGGATACCACACAAAACTTGATCAGCTAAACTGAATAATTGTTAATCCATTGTAGCCGAAACATCTCAGCATGACAATTGTACCAAATGATATCATCAGATTACTATTAACAGCAAATGAATAGAAATTTGATGTAATTGTCTGGCTTAGATTTTTTTCTCTTCATTATACCCCCCACCTATGAAGCAGAGGAGGGTATATTGGTTTCACCATGTCTGTCTTTCTGTCCATCCATCCATCCGTCCATCCATCTTTAGACCATTTCGTTTCCAGACTCTAACAGGAGAACCAAGTGACCTAGATTCATGAAACTTCATATAAATACTGCTTATGACCCAAGAAAGTGCCATATTGTTTTGGGATCACATAGGTCAAAGGTCAAGGCCACAGTCAGCCTTTGTTCAATTTTCGTTTCAGGACTCTAACTCGAGAACCAAGTGACCTAGAATTATCATACTTCATGAAAATTTTACTTATGACATCAATATTTGCTACAAACACATCCTGCACTAATAGCACTTGCATTTTGACAAAGCGCTGGTGGGGGGTATAAGTCCAATCCAATCATATTCGTTTAATCTTGTTTTCTGATGATCATGTTATAAGAAAGGTTGATCAAGCTACTACAATATTAGTGAATTAATCGACAGACATGATAAATTTGGAAGAATTATTATAATCAGTATTGACCTTTATTTGACATGAAGTAATATTCAGACTTGGCATTCTGTCAATTTGATTATAAAGACAGACAAGATCTTTATCAGAAGATTATAAAGTTACAGTCTTTTTGTCCATTTTAATTATCTATTATATCATGATGGAAATAAAATAACATGCTTAACCCTTTGCTGTTTAATCCCTGCTTTTTACATGCCTGTGTTTTTATGATTGAGAAAATATTGTGAAAAAAGAAGAAATTGCTTCTGACAAGCAATTTATTCTTTTTCCACACTATTTTCTACCCTACTGAATGGTTATTTTTCAAATTAAATCCACTTTAAATTTTCGTCTGCAAAACCTTTGAATTTGGACAGCTCTAAAATTTTGTAAAACAGGAAAGGGTTAATGTTCTGAATACTATGGCAGACTTCACAAAATAACCATATTTTTTGCCGGACAGTGGGTTTGGTAAACTTTAGATTTTTACCAGACCGAACTAAATTCCTTCAGACATGATGATGGGACACATTGTGTTTGTGGCTAGATTTTACCAGTCACTTGGTCCTGTATTCATGTGCAATTTGCCGGACCGGTATGATTTTTACCAGACATGTCAGTGGGACCGGCGGTATTTCGTGAAGTCTGCTATGGTGGCATATTTCTGCCATGAAATAAGAGATAGCAGTATAATGATCATTATAGAAATATCACGATAAAATAAAGTTTCCAGGAAATATTATCTTGATCAAAATTATTTTCTTGGTAAAATTATTATGATATAGTCTGGTAGAATTTCACACCTATTTACAGTAATATATCTGATTTTCACACCTTTCATAGCTGATGAATAGGGTGATATATGAATGATTTCCTTTAGTACGAAGAATGCTCAGAAAACTGGTTTTGGTAGTAAAAAATTGATATATATCCATACTTTCTTCTTCGAAATCTTAGTTTTTTGCTCCAATGGCTGAAGGCCATTTGGGCGATTGTCATTGTGTTGTGTCCGTCGTGCGTCCGTCCGCCTGTCCGTCCTTACGTGTGTCCCGTCGTAAACTTTTTTTTTTAAAAAATCTTCTACTCAAAAACCACTGGATGAATTTCAACCAAACTTCACAGGAATGACCCTTGGGTGACCCTCTTTCAAAGTTGTTCAAGAAATTTTGGTCCAATGAAAAACATGGATTAAATGAGCGGAGGTCATTTCCAAATATGGTAAAAAGTAGGTTTTCTCAGATTCTAATTGATGGATACCAATTAAATTTTACATGAATGATCCTTGGGTGACCCTTTATCAGTCTTCAAAAAATTTTTGTGATCGGATGAAAAATATATATTTTATGGGCCGAGGTCATTTTTCTATATGTTAATAGTGGAAACTTTGCAAATCATTTTCTCAGAATCTAATTGATGGATATCAACCAAATTTTACATAAATGATCCTTGAGTGACCCTTAAACAGGCAACCAAAAATTGCTGTGATCAAATGAAAAATATGTATTTTAATGGGCGGAGGTCATTTCTCTACAATGTTATATAGTGGAAACTTTGAAAAACATTTTCTTAGAAATTAAACGATAGTTATCAACCAACTTCACTGCAATGATCCTTGAGTGACCATTTATAAGTCTAAAAAAATAATTGTGATTGGATGAAAAATATGTATTTTATGGGCAGAGGTCATTTCTCAATATGTTACATAGTGGAAACTTTGAAATTCATTTTCTCATAATGTAACAGATTGATATCAATCAAACTTCATTGGTATGATCCTTTGGTGACCCATTATCATGTGGCTAAAAATTACTGTCATTTGATGAAAAATATGTCTTTTATGGGCGGAGGTCATTTCTCTATATTTTATATAGTTGAAACTTTGAATTCATTTTCGACATCAGTAGACCCAAAAATATCTAAAAATCTAGTCCAAACTTTGATTTGCTATTATAAGAACTTCAAGACTGTGGAGTGACTCAAGCCATTCATGGCTTTCTAGTTTGCAAAATTAACACACTAATTATGTGTCAAGTATCATAAAAACAGGAAAATTAGACCTTATGAATATATCCACTTTTACAGTACTGCAAGGCAATTTACATTACAAACCAATAGCTTTGATCAAATATGGACTGCCAAGCAAAAAAGGGACCATCTTGGAACTCCGTTAAATAGATATTTGAAAAAGAGATTGATTTTAGTACAGGTCAAATAGAGATTGCATTTCAAAAATTCTTTCACAGGAAGGTAGAGTAATCATTCTAGATTCAGAAAATTAGTACAGTGTGAAAAGTTTCGGCCCTCTGCGCAGTCTGACTAGGGCCAATACTTTTTGCACTGCTGAGATGATTCCTTTTTGGCATGAAGGGTCACATTTATCAAAATCCCAGACCTTCCCTATTTTCATGACAGAAATTATTAATCTTTGTTAAGCAAATTTCCTGCATTTTTTTTGCAAAAACTTTTACAACAATAACATTTTTCGTACATTTCAGACATCAGCAGCCACGACTACTGATCAGATGAGCAGTACAGACTTTGATGCTGATAAAACAAACGATAGTCCTCAGGGTAAACGATTGGAGAAAGAGTGGTCAGCGTTAAATCAGTGTCGGGCACTCAAACGTTCTTCAGAGGTTAGTAAAAATTTCCTTTACATTAAAGAAAATCAGCAACCTGTTGTTGCTTTTTTTTTGCTCACCTGAGCACAACATGCTAAAGGTCGGAATCGTCAATAATTCTTTAAACATCTTCTCCTCAGTAACTGATGGGTGGATTTCAACCAAAATAGGCAGGAATGTTCCTTGGGTGCCCCTTCTCAAAATTATTCGTGAAATTTTGATTGACCCCAAAGTGTGGGCATGGCAGGGTAGGGCAGTTTTTGACCCTGAAATCCTTAAATATCTTCTATTCAGTAGCTAATTCACCAAAATTTGCAGAAATGTTCCTTTGGTGACCCTTCTCAAAATTCGTTTGTTAAAATTTTGATTGACCCTCAAATATGAGCGTGGCAGGGTAGGGAAATTCTTCTCTATTCGAAATCTGAGAACAACATCACCTCCTAATCCAAAAGACTATTTTATATGAAACTTTGCTAGAATGTTTTTTGGTGCCCCTTTTCAGAAAATGTTTGTGACATTCTCATTGGATTATAAATATGGGCATGGCAGGGTGTGGCCTATTTTTTGCTTTGAATTCTTTGAATTTCATCTCCTCAACAACTAGGCAAATTACAATGAAATTTTACTAGAATGTTACTTACTTTGGTGAGATCCACTGGACCAAAAAATTCAGTTGAGCGGATTAGGGCCATTCTGGCCCTCTTGTTTAAATGAATAGGTTAAAGCAAGAAAGTACTAATAAATAATCGTATGATAAGTAATTAAGCTTAATTTCTGTACAAAACCAAAGCTAGATTTAGAGATATTCTATGATTGGTGAAAATGATACTATCAGATTCTATTTGACCATCATATTTTGCACAATTAAATATCTTAACTATCAATATCGATTGCTCAGCGCAAAACAGTTGTAACTGCCTATGTGTTTATAGGCAGTTACAACTGTTTTGCACAGAGCCATCAGTATGCTGATACCAAGGTCAAAGACATCAGATAAGTTGAAGGTCAAAGTTTTGTGGTAAATTTGTGTTTGGCAAATACATTTATAGCATATTTAGTTTGTATAATAGTTGATAATGATTAAGTTGATCATATTTTCAGATTGTATCACACAGGGTAGACCGTATGTATTTCATGACAGGCAGTAAACTCCGCCTACAATCTAAATATCACGTTGAAGATGACGACCTCAAACATTTGCGAGAAATATCGCAGGCCAGAACCACATCACGACAGACCAGGTATGATGACCTTCACCTTGTGTGCTGTGTGTGCATTAAAATAGAATTTCATAGACTAACTCTTTGAAGCCTTTAACCCATTGATTCTGTGGATTTCACTCAATAGATTATTTTCAACTGTTTATTTTCAAAATTTTGCTGTTAGTTATTGAAAGTAAAGTGGATTTTCTCTATTTGAAGTTAAAATTATAATTTTATTTAATTGTACATTTATTCGAAATGAATAAATTCTTTGCATGTTGAACAATACTAAACTAAGTCAGCTAAAAATTAGCCTTTGCTCTTAGGATTCAGTAATGAATGAATCTCAAGTTGCTTGCTTACAGACTATTTACTTGAAATTGTTGCTTTTTGGATTCTAAACTGTTAATATTATCTTTTTGGATTCTAAACTGTTTATATTATCTTTTTCTAACATAGAACATACATAACATGTCAAGAGCTTCTTTTCATTTTCAAAATAGTATGCTAGGTTTCAAGTTTAAACCCTTGGTTGTGGTTCTTTCTATGTTAGAGTAGTAATAGGTTCCTCTCACAAGGTGGAAACTGCTGTTCGAAATTTTATAATATGACCTAAGTATTGGGAGTGAAATAACCCGTTTGAATAATTTTGATATTACACGGGTGTTATTACACTAGTTGAATAGCTATGCAAATTTGCTAAAAACAGATAGAAACATTATGTTTATGTTGTGAAAATGACGTCATAATGCATTTGCAATTGGCGTTATAAGTTTTGCGGAATAATTTGAATCAATAAATGTCGAAATTTCCTCCTTTTGTCATAAAAATTTGGGTCATTATATAAATAGAATATAAAATTTGTGCCCATGAAATACTGAATTTATTAACTTGTCATCTAAAACAAATAAAAACTCAGCGAAGCCTCGTTTTTATTTGTTTATTGATGACTCATTTAATAAATTCAGTATTCAATGACCACTCATTCAATTTTCTCTATTTCTTGAATGGAAACTGAGGTATTGCTCTTTTAAGATTTAAGGAATGAAATACTGTACTAAAAGTTATTCTCTAAATTACAAGAACATGTTTTAATTGGAACAAGTAATCAGATTGCAGGGTTTAAGGGCAAATTCTTTCTGCCCAGCATTCAAGATGATAAAAACTTTTATGCTGTCTAGCTTTGCAGAACAATTACTCTTGTGCAAATTGTTTTGCAAACATTTAAATCTTGAATGCAGGCCTAGATTGACAGAAGACTTTCTTGGACAACTTTGCTAATTAAAAATGATTAACAGCAGTAGCCATTCTTAAAACTTATAATGCTAGAGGTTCTAACATCTAAGTTAATACATTACTGACATTTTGATATGAGCAATGGATAGTGACATGTAGCTTTTCCAAGCATTAATTATGTTAATGACCAACAAGTTACATAAATCAATTTGAATTCTTTTAATTTTTCAAGATCACATTCAAAGGGAACAGCCTCTGAAAGCAATGCCTTTGACACAAAATTTCTTACAGGAAGATCCAAATCTAATAAAAATGTTGCAATTGAAATTGCTTAATTATTGACACATACCAGAGGATGGAAAATATTTATTGATAACAATTGACTTCATCAATTCCTAGGTCGTTTCGTACTTTTGATTCTTTCTTATGTATCAATTCTGTTTTGGTCCAGACTTCTCATTTTGTTTCTGTTTCAATTCATGTAACTTTAAACAGACATTAACCATTAAATGCCATTTTAGTATCATGGGGTCAACTGAGTAAATCAGTGTGAGTGCCTTCATATCTATAGGCACAATACATGTATTATATTAAAGCTGTCCACTCATGGCAAGATTCAAATGTCACTATCTTTTGCTCTGAAGTAGACACACCTAGATTAAGCTTCTAATTCTAACATTTCTTTCTATTGTTTTCCATCTTACTAACACATAGAGATGAAATGAGGGAACAGGCAAGGATGTTGATGCAGAGACGTGAATATGACGAAAATGAGAGGCTTGAAAATATTGAGCGTAAACTTTCAAACATTGAAAGGAGGCTCAGTTTTATTGAAGAAAAGGCTGATGACTTTCAGGAACGTCAGTGGGAGAATCAGTCTGTACACATTAATGGAATGCGAGATGATAGCATGTCATCCTCTAGTTCGGAGTCTGGTATTCACGAGGACGATGTTAATAATGACAGTGACAATGACAGTGATCAGAGTGAGCATGAAGAGCAGGAATTGATCGAGAACTTTGAGGATGAGGATAGACAAGGAGAGCCACCTGAACGACCCGTTAGTCGAATAGAAATACGTACACGATATAACTCTAAAAAAGAGTCTGCTGGTATACAGGTCTGGGACATTCTCAAACACGAGAAAACCTCCACAGGCGCTGAAACTATGATCAAACTGTTTGAGACATACCCTAATGTTCATGCCAGAGCTAGAAATGTCTATGAAAGAGACACTTATGATACTGTCAATGCTTTGACCCTTGGTGTGCCTAGGAAAATTAGACGATCAAAACGAAAGTCTTCCAAGAAATCTAAATATAAATCAGCGTTACCTACAGAGATTGTGGGTAGACCTCCACCTATCGGCTGTCGAGTGTGTAAATGTGATAAATCACCCGCTAGGAAGAAGGATGAAAGTGTTTATGTACCCAGAGACACTAGGAAAGATCATTTGAAACAAAGTTTTCCAACAAGAAAACCAAGTATCAAAATCTTACCCCACCCACCTGTAGAATGTGACTGTAGAGTGGATCCCTGGAAGGGTAAAGGGCCAACTGGTCCCCTGCTTTCTGTTAAAGGGACCCAAGTACCTCTTTGTGACAGAGACTTCTATTGAAAATTTTGTTTGTTTGATCAAGTATTCCTCAGTTTATTTCATTTACTTTATATCAAAAGATCATGCCTAGCATAATAATAAAGAGATGAAATAAATCAGTGTAAATTATAGCAACTTTTAGTTTTATAGCAATATTTTTTTCATGGTAAAATCTGAGGATTTGCTGTATTTTGACCCGGAATCTATGTCTACCTAGATAATGTTTTTTTATTTCCGAGGGGTCATTGCATCACTATTGTGAGTGCCTATTAATATATAGGCACTTACAATAGTGTTGCACTGACCCCTCAATTTGTAACAGAAGATAGCGATCCAAAGTTGGGAATAATGTTTCCACAATCAAATATATACTGTTTTCATATTTTGAATTTTGGCAGCTTATTTAAGCACCCATTTCAAAAGTTAATGGCCAGTGTCAAATTTCAATGATTTATAACAAAAAATATTTTAAAGTCTTATTATGGAATATTTTCTATTTTTTAATATCCCCAAAACTCTAATTTTCCAATTAATGATACTTCACATTTAGAATATGGATGGCCTTTGTGAATATACATTCAATTAGAACTCTTGGAAAGTAGGCTCAAATTGAAAATAGATCTGATCAAAAGGTAATTGATTAAGTTGATATACCCATACTTAAAATAATTGCTTTACAAAGACATCTTAATATTGTCTTAAAAACCTTCAATCTTCATTATGGCCCCAATTAGAAAAGTAAATTATTTTATGCCCTATTGTGTTCAGATGGTTATTTGTGTTCAAAGTTGCAAACTACAATGTGTTTTCTATATTTTGACAAGTTTTTGTATCCTTATTGTATTTACTGTTCCATGAAATAAATTTTATTTGTTGTTATGATATTTAACTAATTCTTGATTTGTGTTTTCTAATTGGATTAAAGAGCCCCTGTTTCAAGTAGTGATGGGCAGATTAATCGATTATAATCTACAATCAATTGGTTTAGGCTTCTGATTTTGATAATCAACTAAGAAATTTCATAATCATTTAATCAGTTCCTAACACATAAATGACAGCCATTATATATTGTTTTCAAAACTGACATCAGTTTGATAGCTCAGTATTAAACAGTTGTAACTGCCTATATGTTTATAGGCAGTTACAACTGTTTCACGCTGAGCAATTAAGTTGGTAGAAAAATCTGCAGAAAGAGTCATCAGGGCATGAGTTTAAACTATACTTTCACAGGATCATACTGGCATTGCTGTATTAAGAAAACGATTGTACAGTTGATCATTAGTTGATTTACTCTTCCAACTAAACACCAATTATCGATTGCGATTTGAACCGATTGCCCAACACTAGCTTTTAGTGCAGTTGGTACCATGTCAGCCTCCTAATCACTGGATCATGGATTCAATCCTCAATTGTGGCACACCTCCTATTTGACATTTGTCTCCAAACACTGGTTTGCTCATTGTAAACCTATGTAGAATCAGCAGCTTGAGGCTTGTAAGGGATGTTGGGGTAGTACTAGTGAGAGAGCTCCAGATGCTGCAATATGACTGAAAAATTGTTAAAAGCTGAGTTAAACCCAATTCAATCGATCAATCAATCCAATTTCATGAATGCAGTATGGCCTTCTTATGTTGCCAAGCATTAATTAATAAACTGTTAGACTGGTACAAATGGAGAAAAGCAAGAAAGCAGTTTGAAATATCAAAGGGGCGAGAAACATAGAAAATTGAAAAATTACTTACTGTAAGTACCGGTACATGTTGTAATTTCTTAATTTTCTGGAATAGTCAACCAAAGCTGTGTTTTGAAAAGTAGGATCGTGTTGGAATGGATAAGGTACTTACTTGATATTGTAATGTGTATAAAATATAATTATGTTATGGATGACATACTGTTGCACATTTGGAGTGACTTCACCGGAATTTTCTTCTGGGGGTCATTGTATGGTAAAAGTAGATCCTTTAGAAAAAGTAGTGCGACATTAAAACATTATTTTTGAGAGTAAAATAATACCCTGTGTGCTCATTTTTGTCATTTTCCCCTAGTTTTTCATCTCTTCTTTGATTGAACGCTTGAGTTGACCTTCTCTGTGTACGATTTCCTTTGCAAAAGGACAGATAATTGGTGGGGGTTGTACCCAAAGTAACTGTGCTCTTCATAGGTGGAAAAAAGACGGTACCTCTACTTAAGCTTGGGTAGCCTGAAATTTGAAGGGAGTTTCCCTAGATTATTTTCTACTTAAAGATAGGTTATTGAATGAAGATGAAGGGCTAAAGTGGTCAAAGGTCAAACCTTTCTGTTGCACCTACCACAGCACCGGAAAAGAGTGCAATTTTATATAGAACAAAGAAGGCCCAAAATCTGGTGGGGTCTGACCATTTGCTCAATAATGTATACCTTGAATTGAAGTATTAAATTCTATGTGGTGTATTTCCACTCTCAGAAGTTTTTCAGTTATGTTATGTTTACTGGTGACCCTAACCATGGCTTCCTGCGTTTTTGTCCGCTTTGCCACTGGTCATGAGCTCTTAGCAAAAGATGCTTATTATGAATAGAAAAACAGAAATGGTTATTTATTATCAAAAAAATTGAAGGCTAAATGCGAGTGTAAAATATTTGAAAACATCATGAAGAGGGGATGATCCACATATGGATTCAACACTTGGTAAATCAAAGATATTGTACTTATTAATGACATTCTCTTTGTATGCCTTAAACATAACGGTAAGCATTGATAAATTGACTTGGCTGGATTATTTGTTACCCGTCATGCAAAAAGGGGCCATCTTGGAAGTGTGTAAAGTTTAACCCTTGTTAGACTGTGAGGATTGCACGGACTGACTAAGGTCCAAGCTTTTCGCACTTTACTAATTTTCTGCATCTAAAATAATCAAAATGGCTTTCAATGAAAGAACTTTTGAAATAGAACCTCTAGTTGGCATGTTCTAGAACCAATCTCTTTTTCAAATATTTATTTTACATAGTTCCTAGATGGTCCCTTTCTGAACTGCTTATGAATTGGATTAAGAGAATGCTCAACTTTTTTCATACTGTAATTTTATTTCAAACAAATTTTCCTCATGAACTATTCAACTTCTAATCTTTATATCAAAGTTTGATAGTGAGGTCATAGGTCATCGGTCAAGTTTTAAAGTAAGTGTCAAATTTAGAATTCTGTTTGAATTATAAAGATATTTTCCATTTTGAATAAGATAATTTCTTCTCATACTGTAATTTCTATCCAAACAATCTTACTCAGAATTTTTTTGACTTCTAATCTTTATATCAAATTTTTGAGGTGAAGTCATTAGCCATCTGTCAAATTTTTAAGTAAGTGTAAAATTAAAATTTCATCTGAATTTTAAAGATGGTTTCCATTTTGAATAAGAAAACTCTTTCTCATACTGTAATTTCTATTCAAACAATCATACTCAAAATTTACTTAACTTCTAATCTTTGCATTAAAAAATGGTATTAAGGTCAAAGGTCATCCTACAAGTTTTAAAGTTTTTAATTTCATTTGAATTGATTTTTAAAGATGATTTCCATTTAAGCTAAATATTTACTTCCTTTTTTCTCAGACTTGGCAAGTTAAGAAAAGGTGATGTATATAGACCTGACAGATCAGCAGGAGGGGATGAGGTAAGAGTATTTAAAAAGTAAAAATATTGAATTTTTAAGGTTCTAGTATGGTCTGTTTGATTTCTTTATGGACCAACCTTTTGCCGTATTAAACCATGTTTTTACTGTATGTTTATGTTTTCTCACTACTTAACAGCCTACACCGTCCCTCATAGTTAAGATTGTACAACGCAAAAAGATATTATTAACTAGATAGACAAACTTATTATTTTGAAATCTTTCTTCCAATTTCAACAAATATTTTGAGGAATGGTATAAAAGTATAAAGATAGCATTACAATTTTACAAAATACAAATAGCAATGCATTTGATTGCTGAAAAGGTCGATCACTATAGAATCAAAACAATAATCATGGAAAAGGCGCCTTGTGAAATTTGTTAAAAATATCTATGAAAATGACTGTTAAGTATCACAATAAAAAGGCTTAATGAAGATTGGATTTAACCCTTTGCTGTTTAATCCCTGCTTTTTACGTGCCTGTGATTTTATGATTGAGAAAATATTGTGAAAAAAGAAGAAATTGCTTCTGACAAGCAATTTCTTCTTTTTTCACACTATTTTTCTACCCTACTGAATAGTTATTTTTCAAATTAAATCCACTTTAAATTTTCGTCTGCAAAACCTTTGAATTTGGACAGGTCCAAAATTTTGTAAAACAGGAAAGGGTTAAGTATCACAATAAAAAGACTTAATGAAGATTGGATTTGATTAAACTTATTGTTATTGCAAAAAGAACTTTCATCAGGTTCTCTTTAAAATCACATATAAAATGATTGTACTATCAAAAGGATTGGTCCTTTTAGAATTTGTCAGGTCCCTCAAGTATCATCAGGGCCTGAGGTTATAAAACTTTTTTTGTGCTCAACTGAGAATTTTCTCTTATTTATATTTCAAATAATTATATAAACATTAAAGATAATATAAATAAGTCATCATTTATAACAATTTATCAATATAATTCTTTATGTTCATACATTTATTAGCTCGGCTGTTTTAGGAGAAACCCCGAGATATTATGATCACCTTTATGTCATTGGTTGTGCCTTTGGTGTGATAACTATAACCTTGGTCATATCTCTGTTGTTATTGGAGATTTCTTCATGAAACATGGCATTTGTGTTCACCCTCACAAGAGTTATCTAGACTAACAAGAAAAAAATAACTCTTGATGCATTTCTGTAAGAGTTATGCCCCTTTTGACTATCCTTTTTGCATTATCCAGCACCTGCAGCCGAGAGGTGCACCCGTGGACAGTGCTCTTGTTTTAGTATAACAACAAAACTACTGCTTTAATCTCAATTTAAAATTTTGAGTTGAGAATGAGAAAATAGATTGATATAGACAATTTCATGAGTATTGCACATTGCTTATGAATTATGCTCATCTACAAGATGTAATAATGCATTTGATAGCTACTTATATGTCAGTATGTTTACTATTTCAGTATCTCAATGGACATGTAAGGCTGAATGGAATAAATGGTAAATATGATTTAATTTATTTAATGTTTTATGTAAAATATCAAATATTGGGAATAAAAATATTGAGACAAGATCGGTTACATCAAGTACATAAATCAATTACAAGACATTTTTTTCAATCTCAAAGAAAAGGATAATTATCTCTTCTGGTATTGTTGTAAATGCAATAAAACTAAATTGAGTCTGTTTATTACATTTCCAACAAATTGACATGAAGATGAGGCCAACATAATGAGCAGCCTAGACAGAAATTAAAAAAAAAATTGCTCAACTGTCTAAATACACATTGAGACTTTATCTTTCTACTAAGTGTATATTGAAGACTCTGGCCAGCCTGTGCAGATGCACAGGCTAGTTAAAGTCTATACCGGGTGCTCATTTGAATTGTTGGAAATATCATCCACAGGCTCATTATTGTAAAGGACTCTGATAATACAAATCTTCTTTAAGTTTAAAAATTAATTCCTTGGCAAATATCTTCTTAACCCTTTGACTGTGTTCTAACATTTTCACTTAGTAATTGGAATTTGGTGACTACCCATCAACGTCTTTGCTATGATTGATTGTTGCTTTTCTAATCATACAAAAACAACCTCATGGCTGGACGACAAAAAATGTGATTAGACTGCAGAATAAATATTCCTCCATTTTATCATCAATGTTTATCTAACACTGTTTTATAATAACAGGCCGACTAAAATAAGAAATTGTGATTATATTGACATTGAAATATAAAAAGAAACTTATAAAGAGCTTTATTTTCCAGGCCCTGACAATGGCACTTATTCTTTCCAACTATTTGTCTCTCACCAATTGTTTGATAATTGTAGGCCTATGTGTGATAGCAGCTAGAGGCTAAGAAAGAATGTGATGGTTGTACTGGTGAGAGAAATACCAGGAATCCATTGTTAGGTACTCCAGCGGCTGTGATATAACTTAAATATTGTTGAAAGCAGTGTTTAACCCAGTTCAAATCATATCAAATTGAAACGTCCTGTGATATAACTGAAAAAATGTTGAAAGCGGCGTAAAACTCTATCAATCAATCAATTTATTTTCCAGGACATGAAGATAGATTAGGAGCACTGAGGATAAATGGAATCAATGGAAAGGTATAAAACAACTTTTTCTTGGAAAAGTATCTGTTTGGTTCTCTTCAACCCTTGTGATGCTGATCCCGGAATATTCCTGCTTTGACAGGGGGTATAGACAAAGATCAGTCTGCACATATATGCAGTCTGATCTTAGTTCATACCACCTGAAGTTCATTTTTAAACCAGAAAGGTGTAAAACAATGCATTTCCGAAATCAATACTCACTCTCATTTGGTAACTTCCAGTGCTTTTAGGACTTTGATTTAACATTTATTATCCCCCGCCGAAAAAATTTTTCGGGGGGGATATTGTTTTTGCCATGTCCGTCCGTCCGTCCTTCCGTCCGTCCGTCCTTCCGTCCGTCCGTCCGACATTCGTTTCCGCGCTATTTCTTGAAAACTATAGACCCGATTTCAATGAAACTTGGCACACAGCTTCACTACAATGAGGACATGCGCATATCGTCAGGGTTACCCGGTTCGACGGTCGAATTTAGAGTTACTGCCCCTGACTGTTTAAGCCATATACATACATAGTGATATTCGTTTCCGCGCTATTTCTTGAAAACTATAGACCCGATTTCAATGAAACTTGGCACACAGCTTCACTACAAGGAGGACATGCGCATATCGTAGGGGTTACCCGGTTCGACAGTCGAATTTAGAGTTACTGCCCCTGACTGTTTAAGCCATATACATACATAGTGATATTCGTTTCCGCGCTATTTCTTGAAAACTATAGACCCGATTTCAATGAAACTTGGCACACAGCTTCACTACAAGGAGGACATGAGCATATCGTCGGGGGTACCAGGTTCGACGGTCGAATTTAGAGTTACTGCCCCTGACTGTTTAAGCCATATACATACATAGTGATATTCGTTTCTGCGCTATTTCTTGAAAACTATAGACCCGATTTCAATGAAACTTGGCACACAGCTTCACTACAATGAGGACATGCGCATAGTCAGGGTTACCTGGTTCGACTGTGAATTTTAGAGTTACTGCCCCCTGACTGTTTAAGCCATATACATACAGAGTGATATTCCTTTCCGCGCTATTTCTTGAAAACTATAGACCCGATTTCAATGAAACTTGGCACACAGCTTCACTACAAGGAGGACATGAGCATATCGTCGGGGGTACCAGGTTCGACGGTCGAATTTAGAGTTACTGCCCCTGACTGTTTAAGCCATATACATACATAGTGATATTCGTTTCCGCGCTATTTCTTGAAAACTATAGACCCGATTTCAATGAAACTTGGCACACAGCTTCACTTCAAGGAGGACATGCGCATATCACCGGGGTTACCCGGTTCGACTGTCGAATTTAGAGTTACTGCCCCTGACTGTTTAAGCCATTTACATACATAGTGATATTCGTTTCCGCGCTATTTCTTGAAAACTATAGACCCGATTCCAATGAAACTTGGCACACAGCTTCACTACAATGAGGACATGCGCATATCGTCGGGGTTACCCGGTTCGACGGTCGAATTTAGAGTTACTGCCCCTGACTGTTTAAGCCATATACATACATAGTGATATTCGTTTCCGCGCTATTTCTTGAAAACTATAGACCCGATTTCAATGAAACTTGGCACACAGCTTCACTACAATGAGGACATGCGCATATCGTAGGGGTTACCCGGTTCAACGGTCGAATTTAGAGTTACTGCCCCTGACTGTTTAAGCCATATACATACATAGTGATATTGGTTTCTGCGCTATTTCTTGAAAACTATAGACCCGATTTCAATGAAACTTGGCACACAGCTTCACTACAATGAGGACATGCGCATATCGTCGGGGTTACCCGGTTCGACGGTCAAATTTAGAGTTACTGCCCCTGACTGTTTAAGCCATATACATACATAGTGATATTCGTTTCTGCGCTATTTCTTGAAAACTATAGACCCGATTTCAATGAAACTTGGCACACAGCTTCACTACAATGAGGACATGCGCATAGTCAGGGTTACCTGGTTCGACTGTGAATTTTAGAGTTACTGCCCCCTGACTGTTTAAGCCATATACATACAGAGTGATATTCCTTTCTGCGCTATTTCTTGAAAACTGTAGACTGGATTTTAATGAAACTTGGCACACAGCTTCACTACAAAGAGGACTGGGCATATCGTCAGGGTTACCCGGTTCGACCGCCGAATTTAGAGTTACTGCCCCCTGACTGTTTAAGCCATGTACATACATTGTGATATTCGTTTCCGCGCTATTTCTTGAAAACTATAGGTTGATGTTGATAAAAGATAACCTGTACCCAAGTTTGATATTAACATCATTGACAATGAAAATTTGTTCGGCGGGGGATATCAATTCAACGAATTTGCTTGTTTTTCAAAGATTTTTATTCAGCATGACAAGGGTTTATATTGATTCATCTTTCATTGTGTGAACAACAAAATGGGAGGTAAGCGCAACACTATTGTAAGTGCCTATATATTTATAGGCACTTACAACAGTGTTGCACTGACCCCTTGAAAAAGCCTTCTTTTCAAAAGAATTAACAACAAAAGCTATATTTTCACTTGTGAAAATATAGCTTTTGTTGATCACTCAATGAATGATTTAATGATCCTATACAAAATAAAATTACTAAAATTACTGTATCTCTTCAATGTGAAAATGAGAGGAATTTAACAGGATTTGTGGCCAAGTAAAAATCTATTGAGAAATGTTGATAAATCAACGATTAGCAATAATCCATGTTGAAAAAAGTCATCTGAAATCATCTTAGGTTGAGTTGTAATAGTTGTGGATAGTATTCACAAAGTAAACTTTAAGTTGTCAACTTTGGGGATTCAAAAATTTATTTAATTCTATTTATAGATTAAATTGTCATGAAATCAAAATAAAGTAGCAGGAAGTGATTTAACGATAATGCTTGTTATTGCTTTGTCCAAGTCACCATAGGTGGAGTTATATTTTTACAATTTCCTATGTGTCTTTTTATCCTTATGTCATTATGTAAATCTGAACTTCTTCATCTTGCGTAATTTCTCTTTTAATTATGAATAGATTTGGATGAAATTTTCTCAGGATATTCCTAGTCACCTGACATTGGACATGTTGTCATGTTTTGGTGATGTTGTGTGTTGCATCTATGTGGTGACACTCTTGTTTAGAATATTTGTCTCTAAAAGAGCAAGCTACTGCAAATTAATGAAAGGGAGCTTTGCTGGAGATGTGGATTTGAATTTCCAATGGTAACCTGACATGAATGTAATGCAAATTATGACTGGAAGTCAGGTTTATGCTTTGTAGTACAATAAATATTTCAGAAGGTATATATGATATATCAGTTTATTCTTGCAAATTCCTCATATAGCTGTATACCCTAATTTATTCAGCCATCAGAGATATCTTTGTCTTACATAATCTATTTTTATGGGTTGGATTGGTTGGATTGGTCTTTGTCAACATGATGTCATATAAGTTAAAGTTAACACACAATTTCTCTAGAAATGGAAATTTATTTGTCTTTAAAGCAAAAATAAGTATGCCTGATCTTTAATTTGTTTGGAATAGAAAAGTTTCACATAATAATATTTCTAATCTGGACTCAGTGAAGATTAGCTTGTCTTGAAGACAATCTCATCACAGATTCTATATGTACTTTGAAGTAGAAGTGTAAGTATAATAACTGATATTTCAGAAGAAGCCACCAGGCCCACCAGAATCACCCATTATCAAACAGACAAGGGCAAGTAAGAGTCCTTTAGCTGGATGGGCGGGAACAGATATTGACTCAAAGGATCCATCAGTTGCCAATGAAAATGTTCATAAAGAAATTCTTCATGAGGATGGAGTTAATGGGGACATTGAGGAACCTGCAATACAAGACACAGAAAAAGATCAGCTTGAAGATCATGATGAACAAGTTGAAAGTGCCAATATTGATAATTCAGAGAATATTGCTGAGGAGAAAGAAAACAATGATGAAGCAATAAATGGTGAAATAAGTGTTGCTGTGACTCCTAATATGAATGGAGATTTTGAACATAATGAAACAATGAATGGTGAAAATGTGAAAGATGGAAATGTGAAAGATGAAAATATGAAAGATGGAAATGTGAAAGATGAAAATGTGAATGATATAAATGTGAAAGCTGAAAGTGTTCATGAAGGTGAAGAAGCAGATAATCCAGACAGTGATGGAGATAAAACTGTGGTGAAAAGCGAAGATTATCTGGACAGGGAGGACCTGGACAATTAATAGGCTGTGAAAGAAGGAAAGATCATTTCACCTATTCAAAACACTCAAACCATTCAAAAATGCTCCAAACTCACTGAAAAAGGAAGAATCAACAATGTCATTACAAAAAAAATAAAGATCAATCCTGTCCTGCATTCAGGATGACAAATCTGTACAAACTCTTAGCCAATTATACCCTGCTTTGTAATGTGCACTAGCGTGCAAAGCAGTGTAAAATTGGCAAATAGTTTGCACTGTTTTGTCATCCTGAACGCAGGGCTGGTAGATTTATTGGAAATTTGCTATTATAGAGGGGATACAGTTTCAACCTTTTGATATGCATCCTTTATGCAAATTTTTGAGAACCCTATAAACCTGGAAGAAGGAACACAAGATTTTGGCATGTGTATAAGCTATGAGATATTATCATAAAAACTGCAAATGTTATGAGAAAAGAGACAAAACATGTTTATTATAGTACAGATATATTTATTTCTTGGGTATTGCATGAAGGTATATATGCTAAACAACTAATGAGAATTTCTTCTCTGTGTAGATGTATGTAAACAAGGCAATTGTTTTCTGTTTTAAAGCTGGATTTTTTGAAAATAACTGAAGTATTGCTATAGCCTTATTGTAGTCAATATCATGGTTATGCATATAGTTTTGTCATTTAGGGATATCTGGTATTACTGAATGCACTCACTTGAAATGTATGCTAACTATTAAGGTAGTCGACCTGTAATAGTTCTGCAACATCTTGGAAGTAATGAACTTTAACAGTGTTGACCCGAGGTTTCCTAATGATTTTCATTAGGAAACCTCTGTCAACATTGTGAAAGATCAAGGTTTCCGAATTGTTGTGAAACTTTTATGGGTCCACTACCTTAAAAGAAAATAAAGTTTCATTATGGAAGGTCCTTACATACGAATTGTCCCCAACCTAAGCATAGCTGAAAAATATCTGTCGTGAGCCGGCCTTGAACGCAGGCGGACAAGTAATATTCAAATTTTGGTTTACAAGTCTAATGCACTAACCACTGAGCCAAAGAAGATCTTCCCTGACGCAGGTGTCAGACATTGCAGGGCTTTTTCTCGTGCTTTAGCAGGGGCCTATAAAAGGCTACTTCCCAATTCAAAAAAGGCTCTTTTTTTTCCCACTTGCGGCAGAAGAATTTCCCAAAATTACAGCTTATATTAGCATTGTTGTGATTTATTTTCTTCAAAATTTGTTTTTATATATATTTCATCACAAATAAGACCCTTGAATATAGTTATTTATTATTAAATCTTGAAAATAATGCAAGAATCTCACTTTTAGTACTTTCTTTTATTAAAAATATGTTTCCCAATTCTTTGAATAGTGCGCTAAAATTTCCCAAAATGAACAGGCTAAGGCCTCTTCCCAATTTCTAGAAAAAAAGCCCTGCATTGTTTATGCAGGACAGTGGTGAGAGTGGTCTCCCATAACAAGGTGTAAGAATGCCCCTTTTTAGTGCTGACATGACTGTATGTTTTATCCCCTTTTCAGTACCCAGCTGAATAAGGTCAAGCACCAATTAGCAGTGTTATTGTTATTTATTTGTCTCTTTTAACCTTTGTCTTGCTGATTAAAAAGCTTTAGTTTTAAAATCAAAGTGCTAAAAAGCACTGGATGCACTTTTTGTGAGAAAGTATTTATTCTAAAAATATGATATCTAAAACTTTTCTGGTTTAAAAGGAAAATCAGGTAGTATGGACTAAGATCAGACTGCACATATGTGCAGACTGATCTTTGTCTATAACTTCTGCCAGCCTAGGAATATTTTGGGTTCAGAATGACAAGGGTTAAAAAATGTTTTTGTAGATCATTTAAACTTATGTGCCTATATTTTTTCTGTGATACAGTATTTACTTGCTTAGTATTTACACCAAGATATTGTGATATTTTTTCATTACAATGTATTTACATTTTTATATTTTAACATTTAGCTCAATCACTGTAGTTTCATTCAATATTTTGCTAACAATCTTTTTTAATTTACCAAATAGAAAATTCATGTATGTTGTGTAGTAAAAAATTTCAAAAATTATCTAAATGCACAAATCATGACAAAATGTAACCTTATTATATTCTATGGGATAATGTATGTACATGTAGTTCATTTGAGATATGGAGAGAGTGTTTGTTGATTTCATGCAAGTATGAAACTAAATATTAATCATACTGATGCATGATGCGGATTTATACATTATTTTGATTAGGCTTTTCGTTTCATACCTACATGAAATCAACAGTTACTCACTCCATATCTTATCATTTATTATTTTGTGCAGAAGCTTACAAAATAGTTGCTTACTCAATTTTTTTTTCTTTGTGGAATAATATCATTTTTTCATCCAATCAGAATGCATGAATCTTGATGGATACAACTAGAATTTAATTATTTCTATATGAAATAAAAAGAAGACAAAAATGAATTCATGGAGAACGTCACTAGAAAAGGTAGTAACCATTTTTTTTATAATATCTGTAGAAAGTGCTGTATGTATCAGTTCTAGGTAGACTGTGTGGACAGTATGAGCTGACTACAATCCTATTCTTATCTTTTAAGGTAGTGGACCCGTAATAGTTCCGCAATGTTTCGGTGGTCATGTACTTTAACAGTGTTAAGTGAGATTTCCTTATGATTTCATTAACATTGTGAAACTTTACGAGTTCCTAAATATTGCGGAAATATTATGGGCTCAATTTTCATAAATACTTTCCCCATTTAAGAATGGTCTTTTTACCTTACTTTTTGCTGATTTTTTGCATAAAATTTCTTCTTGACCTCTATTGAAGGTATGAGAATAAAACATTGTTTGTGTTAAAGGGAGCTTAAATGATAGTCAAAATCTCTTTACGTCAATCTTTGAGTAGTTAAGAAAAAGGATTGATTTAAAAATTAGTTTTTTGTAGGGAGAAACTCATCTTAGAAAAATTTGAAAATAAGATATTTGAATGTATATTTTTATACCTGTAATAAATATAAATATTCTGTGTCTATTACACACATGTTGTGTCACCATTCTTCTGGTTTATGTCATGTTTTAACCCTTTCTTGTACAGTCCCAATACTTTGCATCTCTGTGATATTATAATTTAGAAAAAGAAACAATTGGAAAAAAGAAAAATAATTGCGTGTAACAAGCAATTTTTCTTTTTCCCTCAAAATTTTCTACTGAATCAGGGTGAACAGATATGTGAAATAACACACGAAAAAGGAGCCTCTGTTAACTCCATAGAATAGGTATTAATTTGAAGAAAAAAAAAAAGATTGATCCAAGTAAAGGTCAACAGGTAAACTGCATTTCAAAAATTCTGATACATGAAAGTAGAATGATCATTCTTGATTCAAAATATCAGCTAAGTGCTTAAAGTTTGAACCCAAGTCAGCCTGCCCAGTAGACACAGTCTGACTAGGGTTGATACTTTATGCTTTACCAAGATGGTCTCTTTCGTATGACCCGGTTGGTCCGTTATTTTTGCATTATGGATCAAATATATTTTCTTAAATTCTGCTAGCTCATTGAATACGGACCAGTCTTACATTTCAAAAAAAGCAGGAAAGGGTTGACAGTAGATATAGTGCAATCTACATGTTTATGAACTCAAAATGTATGTCAACATGTTTCTTTACTTTCATTTCTTACATAAAGATGATCAACAAGAATGCTGTGTTCATTTTCTTCATTGACTGTCATTTCCTTTGGAACAGCCCTAGATGGAACCAATATTTGCACTTTTTATGCTACTTTAAAGGCAGGCCTATAGTTGCAGCTTTGTCTGTTTATTCTTCTCGAGTGATTCTACATTATCCATGGACTGAATCG
Source organism: Fragum whitleyi (assembly GCA_948146395.1). Lineage (NCBI taxonomy): Eukaryota > Metazoa > Mollusca > Bivalvia > Cardiida > Cardiidae > Fragum > Fragum whitleyi. The sequence continues at coordinate 7,753,676 of OX411552.1, read as the reverse complement.
GATAAAATATCATTGATAAATTCAATTTTTAGCTGTCCTGAGCAGGAAGCGCTCAAGTTGAGCTATTGTGATCGTCCATTGTCCGTCATCTGTTACCCACAATTTCTTAAAACACCTTCTCCTCCTAAACTGATGAACTTTGGCAGGAATGTTCTTTTGATCAAGCCCTTTCCAAGTTGTTCAAATAATTGAAATTTACCCGTAACTCTGGTTGCCATGGCAACAAAAAGGGTGAATATAGGAAAATATTAAAAAATCTTCTCTGAAACAAGGAGGCAGACAGCTTTCATATTTGGTATGTACCATCATCTAGTGGAAATATACCAAGTTTGTTTATTTCAAGACCCTGGGGTCATATTTGGACTCTATCTGGGTGCATCCCATTTTAAATAGAATCAAAGAGGGAAAATCTTCAAAAATCTCCAATTGGATTATCCTAATTTACATAGAAACAAAGTGCAAATCTTTAAAATTCTTCTTCTCTGCAACCAGAAGGCAGAGAGCCCTTTTATTTAGTATGTAGCATAATCTAGTGGACCTTTACCAATTTTGTTCATATCATACCCCTGGGGTCAGATTTGGGCTCAGCACAGGTGCCTACCATTTTACATAGAAACAAAGTGGGAAATCTTGGAAAATATTCTTCTCTGAAACCAGATGGCAGACATCTGTCATATTCAATGTAATATTATATACTACTCAAAGTTTGCTAAGCACCAAAACTTTTTTATACTATAATTTCAGGAAAAAAAGAAATTTGATTATAAGAATGTTGGAAAATGGTTGATCTTTATCAGTTTATCAAATGTTAAGAAGAAAATAAAGCTTTATAATGATAAAAAGACTTTAAATGTAGACCAAACAGGGAGACCCTAGAAATTGGTCTGTTTTCTTGAAATTTGAAAAATCCAATTTTACCAGAATAGGTGTTCTTTCTATTGTATCTCATTCAATAACAAGTATGAGAGCTTGCACCGTCAATAACAGCCTGACAGCGCCTCTGCATACTCCTAATGAAGTTCTGGATTACTCTTTGGGGGATAACAGACAGACCATTCTTCTCTAAGGACCTGGCCGAGCTCCTGGAGCGTCCTTGGCTGGACCTTGTGAGCCGAAACTTGGACCTGTTGCTTATTCCACATATGCTCTATCGGATTTAAGTCCGGTGAGTGAGCCAGGCAGTCCAGACATGGAATACCTTCTTCTTGGCGATAGTCTTGGACTATACAGGCTGTGTGTGGACGGACATTGCCATCCATCAAAATGAATCCATCCCCAATAGCACTAGCGTAATCTTAGTGGGTATTTCATCAATGTACCTACGAGCTGTCAGAGTACCTCTTTCTAAAATAACAAGATCAGTCCACCCATCCCAGCTGAAGCCACCCCAAATCATGATGGACCCACCCCCACAACGATCGTGCTCAGCAATGTTTGCTGCATGAAACCTTTCCCCCTGCCTTCTCCACACCCTAGCACGCCTATCAGTGTAGTTAAGGCAATACCTGGACTCATCCGTGAATAGAATGGGACGCCAGCATCTTATGCGCCAGCCAACGTTGTCCAATGCCCATGATAACCCACGCTGACAATGAACTCGAGACAGCGGAATACGAATACATGGTCTTCTTGACCTAAGGTTATGCAGCCATGTTTGTATGGTTTGAGTCGAAACTCGCACTCCCCAGGCATTTGAAAGTCGGAACGTAGCTGTGTTGCCGTAGCAAACCTGTTCCTTTGGGCTTGAATTACCAAACAAGAGGACCGTGATGGTCCTAGATTGCTCACCTGCTTCTCTTTGACCCTGGGACATCACATTCATCAAATAGGCAGATGTCAAAAAGGAGATAATTTCAACATAAGATCAATACCATGGCATGTTTTTAGCCAAGAGCAAGACAGATATGCCTTTTCGCTCTTTGATTCTATGTAAAACGTGATGCACCTGGGTGGAGCCCAAATGTGACCCCATGGGGTTGATATGAACAAATTTAGTAGAGGTCCATTGGATGATGCTACAAACTAAATATGAAAGCTGTCTGCCTGTCTGCTCCAGGATCTTGATTTGAACAAACTTGGAAGGGGCCCACTAGATGATGCTACATCCAAATATGAAAGCTGTGTGCCCTCTGGTTTTGGAAAAGAAGATTTTTAAAGATTTTCTCTCTTTGATTCTATGTAAAAAAAAGGTTGTGCCCTGGGTGGAGCCCAAATATGATCCTAGGGTCTTCATATGAACAAACTTGGTAGAGGTCCATTAGATGACGCTACATACAAATTACGAAAGTTGTCTGCCTTCTGGTTTCAGAGAAGAAGATTTTTGAAGATTTCCATTTTTTTACCCTTTGTGCTCAGAAGAGCTAAAAGGGATGTGCCCAGGCAAAGCCCAAATATGAACCCAGGGTCTTAATATGAACAAACTTGGTAGAGGCCCACTAGGTAATGCTACATACCAAATATAAAAGCTGCCTGCCATCTGGTTTCAGAGAAGAAGATTTTTAAAGATTTTTGCTCTTTGATTCTTTGTAAAAAGGGTTGTGCCCGAGCAAAGCCCAAATATGACCAAAGGGTCTTGATATGAACAAACTTGGTAGAGGTCCACTAGATCATGCAAGTTACCAAATATGAAAGCTGTCTAACTTCTGGTTAAAGAGAAGAAGATTTTGAAAATTTTCATATTTTCACCCTTTTTGTTAAGGGTTAAGGGGAAGTTAAGGGTGGATTTCATTTATTTGAACAACTTTGGTAGAGCTTGACCCAAGGAGCATCCCTGCCATGTTTCATCAAGATTGGGCCACTGGTTTAGGAGGAGAAGATGTTTAAAGAAATTGTGTACAACGGATGACGCACGACTGACGACAGACATTGTATAATCACAATAGATCACCTTGAGCACTTCATGCTCAGGTGAGCTAAAAACCTTAAAAAAAATCTTCACCTAAACCATTTGCCTAGTTTCAATGACACTTGGCATGAATGATCCTTGGATGACCCCTTTCTCAAGTTGATCAAGAAATTTAGATTTAGATTTAGAAATTTCAAAACTTTTAAAAATCTTCTCTAAAACCATTGGCCTGATTTCAATGACTTGCCATATTGATGGTTCAGTGCAAAACGCTAGTATTCTCCTATTAACAAATTAGGAGTTACAACTGTTTTGCACTGAGCCATTGATATTAAAAGGTTTAGCCTACATACTTTTGGCTTAAAAAATTCCCTTGTAAAGTTCCATATCTGACCAAGTTGATTGATAGATAGATAATTGAAAGCCAATGGAGCAATAAAGGCCCTTTTGGGCCTCTTGTTTTCATGGTTGAACAACTGAAGGCCTTTTAACTGTAAGAGGATTTTTTTTTCTTTCCATATTTTATTTTTTCCCTACCCCCTGGACCAAATTGGATTGGCTCAATCAGTTAGAAACAGTTTGTCTTCAAATATACATGAAATTACAACACTGTTTCATATGAAATCCTTTGCTGATCAAATGCTTATTGTAAAGAATTTAGACCTGTCATGGATAAAGGGGCCTTTATGTCAAATTGGAGCTTATGTGTCTTTTGTGACCATCTCAGGGCTCGTGTTAGTGTTTGATATTGGGGAGTCATTGACCCCTCATTTAAGAAATTCTGGGGGTCAAATCTGAATTTAAAGGGGTTAAAACGACAGAAAAAGCAAATTAAAAGTAGAATTTTGAATATTTAAGAGTCACTATTACTGCTTCTTGTAAAGATATGAAATAATTAATTATCATAGTAATTTGTGAAAATCTTAGGTATAAAACCATGTTTTTACCCCTAGTAATTCCTCTCAAGGGGGTCAAAATGACCCCCTTGGGAGAAATTTCTAGGGGTCAAATTAAGATATTGTCAGATTTTTTGGGGGTCAAAACCCGGTTTTAAGGGTCAAACACGAGCCCTGCATCTTTCTGGTATTCATCATGTTCTGTCATAAACAGGTAATCCGGTTGAGCACTCGCTGTTTATCAGGTTGGATGTCTTTCACCGTTGAAACCACTTTACAACACAAATAGGTTCCATAGGGTGGAATTAAGCGTAATTAACATATCAAAAAGCCCACAATTCTACTTCAATGAGTAGGTTGACCTATCTGTGATTCATATTTAAATCCAAGTGGAGAAATCAATCACCATTTATTGATGTATTGTTGAATTTGGAGACTTTCTATAGATAAAATAGAGGTGCTTCAAATGATGTTAGGTAACGTCTTTTAGTGTGTGTTAAGATGTTCTTCCATCTCAGCAATACGTCCTTTCGATCAACAGAGTCCTAGTATATTAAGGAACTAAATTCATTTCTAGGCACTCTCAATTGTATCTATGTGGAAGCATAAACTTTTTGGATAATTAACAGCGAATATCTAAATAAGGTAATTGGGCAATCACAATAGCTAACCTTGAGAAATTCATTCTCAGTTGAGATAAGAGCTAAATGTTTTTAAGAGGAACAACAAACTATAATGTGGTAGGATTGGCTTATCAAATTTTAAGGACAAAAACAATAAATGAGCATTATTTAATTTATTTTTATAAATACAAAATCACACATTTACATTCAATGGGAAGATGAAGGTGTATACAAAACCAAATTTACATTGCATCACAAAAAGCAAAGAATGAATTTGAATAACTCACACACTTCCAACACATGTCCTAAAACTTGGTACCAAGAAAGAACTTGCAATTGGAAGTAGCTCAGTAACAAGAGGCCCAAGAGGGCCTGTATCGCTCCACTGGCTTTAAAATCTTTAGACTTTCATTAAATAAAGCTTACTTTAAATGAATACATAAACACTCCGAAATCTCCTAAGACCTATTTAATAATGATTAACTGGTTCTGGTCCATATTACACCAAAATACCTAATCACAATGAACCTGCAACCCTTTACCCATCTTATTAAAACATAAGGTTGAGAAGATGTTGTTCAAAGATTTTGGGCTCAAAAAAGGCCCCTCCTGCCACACCCATATTTATGGACCAATCAAAATTTCTTGAACAATTTAAGTAAATAGTCACCCAAGAAACAATTTGGTAAAGTTTCATTGAAATCGGCCCAGTGGTTCAGGAGGAGATGTCGTTCAAAGATTTCAGGCTCAAAATAAGCCCCGCCCTGCCACGCCCATATTTACGGGCCAATCAAAATTTTTTGAACAATTTAAGTAAAGGGTCACCCAAGGAACATCCATGCTAAGTTTCATTGAAATCGGCCAAATGGTTTTGGAGGAGAAGATTTTTAAAGATTTCAAAGTGAAAAAGTGCCACGCCCTGCCACGCCCATATTTGGGGGCCAATCAAAATTCTTTGAACAATGTAAGAAGAGGGCTACCCAAGGATCATTTCTACCAAGTTTGGTTAAAATCCGCTTATTGGTTTGGGAGAAGAAGATGTTTAAAGAAAAAGTTTACGCACGCACGGACGGACGCACGGTCACACGACGGACACTTCGCCATGACAATAGCTCGCTGGCCTTTGGCCAGTGGAGCTAAAAACAGATCTACAGATAGAAGGGGTCATTTGGATTTCAAATAAAATTATTTCAACAATTTCTGCACAAATCCTTTTTTGTTGGTAGTCATCTGAATCGTCTCAGTAAGAATTATTAAGAAACCATTTTCATACACTTTGACATGAATTTCTTTGATATTTAGCTCACCTGAGCACAACGTGCTTAAGGGGAGCTTATAGGATCACCTGAGTCCGTTGTCAACAATCTTAAAAACTTCTTCTTCTCCTGAACCACTGGGCCTATTTCAATGAAACTTTGCCAAAGGTTCTTCTGATAGCCCTCTTCAAAAATTGTTTGCGAAATTCTGATTGGCCAATAAATATGGGCATGGCATTTTTTCACTTTGAAAGACATCTCCTCCTGAACCACTGGGCCAATTTCAATGAAACTACCAGAATGTTTCTTGGGTGACTCTTTTCAATTCATTCAATTGGGGGACAGGTTGGTTTAAAAAATTTTTACTTTGTAAAAATAATTCATGGAATTCTAACATGGAATAACAAAAATTACAGATTTCGGCCCTTATTGCAAGCACTGTATATAAACGATATTGTCAATGTAAGTGTATGGTTTCTTTCATTTAATGAGCACTACCTACGGGTGCAACGCTCTGCTTCAGGTGCTTGATAATGCAAAAATTCTTAGTAAAAAAAGGCAAAACTCTTAAAAAAATACCTCCAGAGTAATCACCCTTAATAGACTGTAATAGCTATTGTAATGGTGAACACACATTTCATGAAAATATCTTCAATAACAACATAGGTATAACCAGGATAAGCCTTAGGGCATGTTTTTCAAGCTTAAATTAATCCCTTTTCCATGTTTTCTATGATTTTTGTGTTGCAATGGAGATCTGATATAGAATAGATAAAATGATGTTACTTTACAGCTCTTGCCTAACTGAACACAATTTTTCTTCATATTTTTACACTTTAATTGTCCTTGTAGAGGATGTGATTAATAGCCATTCTCTGTAAGCATTTACACTTTTACATGGTGAGTGTGGCAAGCCATGTCTCAGATTTACTTGAAACTTGTTTGATTATCAGACCTTATTGTCCTTATGAGTAAATAATAGTTTTTGTGTCAATTTGTTTTGAGGTTGCCATGGAAACCAATCTAAAAGTTTTTTGATAAAAAATGGCAAATATAAGCATGAAAATAGGCATTTTTCGAGCATTGTTATCTTGCTTATTTAAAGGTTTACAAAAAAAAATCTTTCTCTTATAAATTTTTTTATCCTTACTCAATCATTTGCACTTTTTAAATTCATTTCAATTATTTGTTATATTCGATGCTTTACCATATTTAGGTGGGTGGGGTAAGACATTTTTTGAAAATGTCATATTTTGACAATTTCTTGAAGCATTTTTGAAAAAAATGCAGCTAGTTTGAAATTATGTGTACCTACTAAAAAATAAATCAACCATCCCTCTATCATAAAAAAGAAAAAAAATATTGGGATTTTGTCTGTAAAGTTGGTTACTATGGTAACCAGACAGGCACGGTCAAGTAAAAATTTAAGTATTTTTCTATGCATTTTCTTCGTAAAAACACATCATATGCTCAATATAACTGTATTTTTTTTATATCAATGTTTGGTAGGTATAAAGATGTCATCAATGATAGTCAGCCAGAAGTCTTTCACTTAAGGTCAAGGTCATTTGTTGACCATTTTTGCACAGTTTTTGAGAAAGAGATAAAAAAACCAGTCAAGATAAACTTTTTTCACCTGTCAAAAAGGAATATAGGCATCAGAGAAACAGATAATTGTCATATTTTTGTGACAAGATAACTAATATAGTGTTTTGGATACCATATTGATTTGTAATTCCCACTACCTAGATGTATTTCAAGTGTTTAGTTAGAAAACAATCCCATCCGATGGAAATCCCCTGCATGCGAAACCACATAAATAAATCCTATTCTTATTTATCATGACTCTTTGGCCCTCCTTATACTTTGAACATGGTTTGAGCCTTGTAAGTGTCTTGAATTAACACAGTGAGCTTTTTTATGCTGCATATGGTTGATAAATTTTTTATGGTACCCAATTCTTTTCTTATTTAAATTTGAATTTATGTAAAACAACAAAATCAAGGAATGTCCCTTTTCTTGTAGTTTCAGCTTAAAATAGCTTTTATAAAATTTTGTATTTTTTTTCTAAAATAAATAACAATAATAAATTTACATTTTTAAATTAGCTAAATTGTTAACAGAATGAATTAACTAGAAAGCCATGAATGGCTTGTGTCGCTCCACAGGCTTGAAATTCTTGTAAAAGCAAATAAAAGTTTTGACTACATTTTTAGATATTTTGGGTTCTACTGATGTTGAAAATGATTTTCAAAGTTTCAACTATATAACATATAGAGAAATGACCTCCGTCCATAAAGGACATATTTTTCATTAAATCAAAATATTTTTTGGCTGCATGATAATAAATCACCTAACAAGAGGCCCAAGAGGGCCTGTATCGCTCCACTGGCTTTATCATCTCAAGATTTGAAAGAAAAATATTGAAAATTAAAGGTAATGAAAGTCACAAGCATTCAGAAGGAATTTTGACTTTTTCCTAATTGATACTTATTTACAAGCTAATCAGAAGAGAACACATATAACTAACATGTAAAATTACATGGAAGAAGACTTTTTATATATCACTTAAAAGAAACCTATCATACTTATTTAACTCAAAATTATTCAATAAATTTCATTTCACCTATTACCTGACAATTTTGACTTTGATTGATCTGAATTCCAAAAAATCTTAGCAGACTACATAAAGCAGAAATCATTCATAGAAAATGAAAAATTGCAAATGAAATCATCTTTAGCTACAATGTTTGACTGGGAAAAGGGAGGCAATATGCTAGGGGTATTCATAACAAATTATAAGGAAGGGAAGTAATGAGTGTTTATTTTTATCACTTAATAAACTGCATTGATCATCCTTGATCTATGTTATATAAAATGTCAAAGAGCTACAGATAGGAGGGATATTTTGTTTTTCAAATCTAAATATTTCATTCTTCCTAACTTAAACCCTATGCTGTTGGTACTCATTTGAAATGTCTCATCAAGATGAGTCAATTGAGTACTAACAACATAGTTTCATATACCTATAATTCAGATATGCATACACTTACACATTTACATCTCTTTGAACAGACTTAGAGTGTTTAAATAGTGATACATTTATACTTTCATAAAACAAAGCTGACTGATAGAAAACAAGACTTTGAAGTCTCTTTAGAACTATTTTGTTATGAAATACTTGGTCTTGACCCCATTGCACTGAAATACTCAATCACCACTAGCCTGCATACCCTTTACTTTAATTCTTACCAAAATAAAGGTGATTGCATTAAGTAGACTATTCTTAACATACTAATTTCAGGTAGAATTTTAGTAAATGGTCATCACCTAAGAAACATCCATGCCAAGTCTCATCATTGAAATTGGCCCAATGGTTAAGGAGGTCATGTCGTTCAAGGATTTGGGGGTCGAAATAAGCCCCGCCCTGCCACGCCCATCTTTGGGGGTCAATCAAAATTTCTTGAACAGCTTTAGAAGAGGGTCACCCAGGGAACATTCTAGTAAAGTTTCATTGAAATTGGCCCAATGGTAAAGGAGGAGATGTAGTTCAAAGATTTCAGGGTCAAAATAAGCCCCGCCCTGCCATGCCCATATTTGGGGGTCAATCCAAATTTCTTGAACAACTTTAGAAGAGGGTCACCCAGGGAACATTCTGGTAAAGTTTCATTGAAATTGGCCCAATGGTTCAGGAGGAGATGTCGTTCAAAGATTTAAGGGTCAAAATAAACCCCGCCCTGCCACGCCTATATTTTGGGGTCAATCCAAATTTCTTGAACAACTTTAGAAGAAGGTCACCAAGGGAACATTCTGGTAAAGTTTCATTGAAATTGGCCCAATGGTTAAGGAGGAGATGTCGTTCAAAGATTTCAGGGTCAAAATAAGCCCCGCCCTGCCACGCCAAAATTTGGGGGTCAATCTAAATTTCTTGAACAACTTTAGAAGAGGGTCACCCAAGGAACATTCTGGCCAAGTTTGGTAAAAATCCACCCATTGGTTTAGGAGGAGAAGATGTTTAAAGAAAAGTTTACGCACGCATGCACGCACGCACGTACGGACGCACGACGGACACCCCGCCATGACAATAGCTCGCTGGCCTTCGGCCAGTGGAGCTAAAAATCATACCAAAAATGTTTGTTAGAAATCCATCAATTAAATTCTGAGAAAATGATTTTCAAAGTTTCCACTATATAACATATAGAGAAATGACCTCCGCCCATAAAAAACATATTTTTCATCCGATCACAGTTATTTTTGGAAGACTGATAAAGGGTCACTCAAGGATCATTCAAGTAAAATTTAGTTGATATCCATCACTTAGATTCTTAGAAAATGATTTTCAAAGTTTCCACTATAAAACATATAGAGAAATGACCTCCGCCCATAAAATGCATATTTTCCATCCTATCACAATGATTTTTTGTACACTGATAAAGGGTCACCCAAGGATTATTCATGTAAAATTTGATTGGTATCCATCAATTAGAATCTGAGAAAACTCACTTTTTACCATATTTGGAAATTAGCCACGCCCATAAAATCCATGTTTTTCATTGGATCAAAATTTCTTGAACAACTTTGAAAGAGGGTCACCCAAGGATCATTCCTGTGAAGTTTGGTTGAAATTCATCCAGTAGTTTCTGAGGAGAAGATTTTTAAAGAAAAAGTTTACGACCGCACGCACTGACGGACGGACAGACGCACGACAGACACAACGTCATGACAATAGCCCCAGTGGCTTTCAGCCAGTGGAGCTAAAAATTGTGAAATATTGACTGCACATTTTGTTATTTCTATCTGCCATTTTGGATTATTGCTATGGGATCAAAGGGAAGTAACTCTAAAATACACTACAAGACTAAATTTAAGAAATTACACCATTTTTTCAAATTATAATTCTAAAATTATAGCACATGAAAACAATATATTCTGATTATAGAAGGAATAATTATTAATTTATCTTTCAATTAATATGGACATGTACTGTAAAATCTTCTGCATTGAATTATTGTAACCTCCTGAAAATAGGGATAGTTCATGTATATTATGGCCATTTATAAGAGTATGCAATTTTCAATTGAGAATTGTGAAAAATTTAGGGTATGTTCCCCATTGGATTTTTAATGTTTCGATAACTAGAACACCTAATCTACTTGCTTTAAACAATATTTTTCCCCATATACGCTGCAAAAATCTGAAATTTGGATCTGAAATTTGGCATTTTCGCAAAATTCTGACTTTCTATGGCCTGTTTCTATGGAAACATAGCACCCATTTCCGAATGAGTGATATATTTTGTAATGATCTTATATGGGGATCAACTTGTGTAAGTTTGAACAAAATCTGTTCTTATGCGTGCCAAAAAAGTGTAAGTGCTTACAGAGAATGGCTATTAACTCTTAATCTAAAGATCACAGGGTTTGATACTTTATGGAAAACTAGATTTGAAAACATTGCAGGAAAAGAAGAAATAACTTGCAACAGTTTTTGCCTCTTTACAGCAGAAACTGATTTTCTATTTTGTTATCTAAAACTTGTTAGAAATAGTACAAGTCATTTCACCATTAATGGTGTCAAAATAAAGGAAAAAGCTCTGAAAAGCATTATGAACAATGAAGTGAATGCTTTTTCTGACCCAAAGACAAATATTTGTACTATTTCATCTTCTTGAAATTATCATTTGCATTACATTGCAATATGAACCAGTCTAGAGATCTTGTGATCATTCAAATCAGATCTACGACACCATCTAAAACTTCCAAGATAATAAAACATTAAAATTTTCAATTTTTTTGCTTATTAACTTAGATACATTTATAGCACATGCTGGGTTTGATTTTGTAAATTACTGTCCAAAATTGTTAAACACTTTTTGCCAAATCTATAGCAAATCCATTCATAAATTATTTAACAAGATATAAAAGTGTCTGATAACTAGGTTTTCAAAAAAGCATTCCTTTCTTTCAATAAAGCAGAAATTCAACACAAAACCATGATAACATGTGCCAGTTCATGAATGTTTCTGTGAAAATTTCATCAAAATTTATCAATAAATGTAAAAGAGTCACACACAGGTAAACTAATGACCCATCCAGCCCTAGACCAATCTTTTAATATGCCGACATTCACCAATCTAATAATCATATTCTTCTTTTGGAAAACCTAGTTCAAAAGAGTTCTTAATCACAAAACTTTCTGCAATAACAGTAGCACATGCTGGGATAAATTGTTTTTAAAATTTCCTATAATCACATAATCTTCAGTCATCATCGTCTGAGTCTAAATGAACTCTTCTTCTGTCAAACTGAAAGTAAATGGTAGAAGTCAATTACATAAATGTGACCCGTCACACAAAAAAGGAACATCTGGGTAGTGTGTTTTAAGTGCTGACCCTAGTCAGACTGCACAGACTGACTATGGTCAAAACTTTTTGCATTTTTTTTTGCAAAATGAGACAAATCATTTTGATTTCATGTATAGATTGTCACAAAAGTCTTACTGAATCCTATGCTGTTTGAACCCATCAGAATCATCTCCTTGAGACAATTCTAATTGGTTCAAAAGACATAAGATTCAATAATAAGCAATTTTTTGTTGAGAGTGTTCCTTTTTTGGCAGAGTTTTTGCTTAGGGTTGAGCAGGCAAAATGACTAACAATTTTAACTTGAGAACCAAGATTACAAAATCACATAATATATCATATAATCTTCAGTCCTATCTGATTCAAAATTAACTCTTCTTTTGTCAATTTGAAAATAAATGGTTGATGTCAATTACATTTACAGATTTACATTTTTAGATTTATTGTCCAAGGGTAACATGTGTCTAATTTAATCTTCATTATGACATACTCTTTGAATCAATCCTTGTCATGCTGAATTAAGACATTGGCAAAAATAGCCATTAAATCAAAGCGCTGAAAGCTTTGGATGCACTTATTTTGAGTTAGCAAAAAAGATTTTAACACTTTTCTCATTTGAAAGAAAAAACAGGTAATATAGACTATAATCAGACATCATACATGTGCAGGCTGATCTTTGTTTACAGCTCCTGCCAAATTTCTGGTTTAGTATAATAAGAGTTCAATATCTAAACTAGAGCTTGTCACTGAATGTGACTTAATACCCTCGCAAGTGCTTTCAGAGAATGAGATACTTTGACAGAAGAAGCAAAAAAAGCTTCAAATATAAAGATAAATCTTGGATTTGAGACCTCTAAATTGCGTCTTGCAAAACTTAAACATGTGATAAATGTTTTCAAGCTATTGAAGGAAAACTGAAGGAGGAGTTTGGGGAACAAAATTACAAGTATACGTGTTCAAAAAGAAAAATTGTCTTAAGTTCAAGAGGAGATAATTCATAAACCTATGGGAGTTGACACTTGAAATTTGTGTCTTGCAAAACTTCAACATGTGATAAATGTTTGTATACTGTTTCATTACTATTGAATGGAAATTGCAGGAGGAGTTTGTGACACAAAATTATAAGTACATGGTAACAAATAGGAAAAAATGTCAAAGTTCAAGGGGAGATAATTCATGAACCTGGTGGAGTTGACACTTGAAATTTGTGTCTTGCAAAACTTCAACTTGTGATAAATGTTTGTATAATGTTTCATAACTATTGAATGAAAATTGAAGGAGGAGTTCGTGACAAAAAATTATAAGTACATTGTAACAAATAGAAAAAAAATGTTTTAAGATCAAGGGGACATAATTCATGAACCTGGTGGGAGTTGACACTTGAAATTAGCCTCTTGCAAAACTTCAACTTGTGATCAATATTTGCATAATGTTCATTACAATTGAATGAAAATTGAGGGAGGAGTTTGCAACACAAAATGATAAGTACATGGTAACAAATAGGAAAAATTGTCTAAGTTCAAGGGGAAATAATTCATGAACCAAGGGGAATTGAGACTTGAAATTTGCGTCTTGCAAAACTTCAACTTGTGATGAATGTTTGTAAAATATTTCATAACTATTGAAAGATAACTGAAGGAGGAGTTTGCGACACAAAATTATAAGTACATGGTAACAAATAGAAAAAAATGTCTTAAGTTCAAGGGGAGATAATTAGTGAACCTGGGAGAGTTGACACTTGAAATTTGTGTCTTGCAAAACTTCATTATGTGATGAATGATTGTATAATATTTCATAACTATTGAATGAAAATTGAAGGAGGAGTTTGCGACACAAAATGATAAGTACATGGTAACAAAGAGGAAAAAATGTCTAAGTTCAAGGGGAAATAATTCATGAACAAGGGGAATTGAGACTTGAAATTTGTGTCTTGCAAAACTTCAACATGTGATGAATGTTTCTATAAAGTTTCAAGGCTTTTGATGGAAAACTGAAGGAGGAGTTAGGACACAAATTTACTACTATATGTGTCCACAGACGGATGGGCAGACGCAAGGACAGACAGACGCATGGACAGACAGACGCACGGACAGACAGGCTGATTCCAGTATACCCCCGAAAACATTTGTTTTGCGGGGGGTATAAATAGAGAACAAATGCCAATTTGTTTTGAAATCCATCCAAAGGTATTTAGAGTAATGAATAGGACAAACATTTGACCTTGACCTGTCACCTTTATATTATAACTAAGAATTAATTCAAACTGGCATATATATTTATTCATGATGGTGACTGTGTAAGAGTTTCCTTGCTTAAGGTTTGAGAGTCCCTACTTTAAAAGGTGGACTGTCCTTTCAAATATTACCTTGATGCTTGATGCTTTTGACATCATATATCTAATGTGCGAAATGATGCGCTGTAGTGAAATTCTTAGTTATCATAACGTGTTCATAAATTTTCTATTATAATCCCAGAAAAGGTAATGAAACAATGTTCAGGATTGTGATAGTGCTAAAAAAGATATCAGGGTTTTCATTAGCATCCAAAAGCCAAGAGTTAATGACCCTTGAGTCAAAATTTCCAAGAGTCAAAATGAAAATCTTGCGCATCAAAATGTGACCGAATCATGCGTCTACACCCAATCCCCCCCCCCGCCCCCAATTAAAAATAAAAAAAATAATAAAAATAAGTTTCAAATTTATAAAAAATGGGGGAAACGCATTTTAATTGTATTGAAACAGATAAAATTAGGTACAGGTCATTTTTGGTGAACGAACGTCGTTCACCAGTGTTATATACCATGTCAGGAAAATCATGTTGGATGTTAATACATTTGAAATAAAGTAGCGCCTCTTAAAAATTCAATTTAGTATCTTTCAATATTTTTCTCTGCAAAATCACTGTTTTTTTCTTTAATGTCGTGATACTAGTATTCTTTATCAAGTGAAAATAATGAAAATTCGCCTTGAAAAACACAAAATGATCTTGCAATTGTTTATCAAGGGAATTTTTGATCGGCGTAAGATTGTCGAGAGTTTAAAGCAAAAACAAAGTTTGTGTCTGGACACCGTAGAGACAGATACTATGTTTTTGACCCAAGCCTTCGCTGGTGTAACTTGTAGTAATTAGCCGGAAATACATGTTTATTTAGGTCATGTCCTCTTGCACTTACATTCGGCAATACTCGGGCGATCTCCGACGGCTCCGATTTAAATGTAGGTTACAGGAATCGGCCGAGTTGAGACGAATGACACATCAAGACACCTTGTGTCCTTAGAAACGGTAACGCGGTTTTACACAACTTTTCAACTAGCGACAGTCAGTCTCGAGACGGGTTTTAAGAATGATTCGACATGTGTTTTACGTGTACAACCTTTCTTGTACTTTTATTTGAATAGGGATGAACGCCGCTATTAAGATTTTCCTGTAAAATTGCGTTGGCTGAAGTAGGGCTTGTAAGGATACACTCGAATATTTGTTGAACTTATTCCCAACGAAAACGTTTCGCATTCGTCTGTCTCAGAAGCGAATATTGCCGAATACCAAATGCGACAGGCACGGAAGATATTTCATTGGGGCCATTCTACTTTGCATTTTTTCAATCTGTAAAACCATATCAATTAAAAATTCCATTTGCAAATTATATAAATGATAGCTAAATATTCAACCCTAGATACCACTCCAATTGACGAGTAGATATTGCCGTGGTCAAGGGGGGACCAGATCCGTCATGCACTTGTTAACAATTCGACAGGCGGGTTTAGTTGTTAAATTATTCTGGAAAAGTCATTGCGTTTTTTAAAAGAAATCATAAACAAGAGCTGTCACTGTAAGATGACAATGCCCCCGACACCGCTTTGATTTAGAAGTTATGGCCAATGTTAAAGTTTTTGGACGGAATGACGGACGGACGGTCAGACGGACGGACGGACAGACGGACGACCGGACAGACGGACGGACGGACAAGTCAAATTTATGATGCCTCCCTATCGGGGGCATAAAAATCTTAATCGATGAATAAAAACTGGCTCCATCCTTCCCAAAATACGTTTAGAATTGGTTAACTACAGTTTAAGCAAAAACTAGCTCCGAGCAGAAAGTCTAATATCAGCCGCAATACTGTAATAAGATATCGATAGTGAGTGATTTTACAAGCATCCAAACTCTTAAAGGTAAACAATAGGTTCTCGTGCAAAAAATAAACCGACAATTGTAAGGATTCTCAATTCTTTTTGGAAAGAAAGTCGGAAGGAAAAAAAAAACAACATTGTTTTATACTTAAACATAGTCATAGACATAGTCATGCAATTATTACCTCCCTTTAAAAAATAAACTTCTTAAATAAAATTCTTATTCGCTTTTGATGTAGAAATTACGTTACAAAAATAATATTTATAAAGACTTTTAGTATGCAATTTACTATGGAGCAATTGTTTAATATAAAAAGTTATACTTTAATTTCTAAACCTTAAACAGAAGTTATCTATGAATTATACTAATAGGGCACTAGACCTCCTGTAACCTATACCTAAATATTTCTCATCCTGCAGTGTTTTTAAATTGAATAACGACATAAGTGTCAACCACGGAAGTGGTTATGGCTTCAAATATGGTAAAAACTAATCTCTCAGGTTATGGTTCAAAATACTATTAATAAGTTAACAAATCATAACTTTAAACAATGAGTACAGTTCAGGACAGACTGATATTCATAGGTGTTTCTTTGGTTGGTACTCAAAGACCTTTTCATCCTCTGAGAAGAAACAAAGATAGTTAAAAAAGTTAAAACAAATACAACAAATTTACTTGAAATAAGCTTAAACATGATAACAACTACTTTTGTAAAAACAAACACCATTGGATAAAGGTTAAAGACAGTTTTAGATAGGATTAAATCGTTTTCTCCATTTATGTTTAATTAATAAATGTAACTATTTCAAGTGTGTGAAAGAAATTTTCACAGAGTAACATCTCATTTTCTAACAAATATTTTTCTAACAGGATTTTTCCTCTCTTTCCCTTTCTTTGAATTTGCAAAGAAATTTCCGAATAACGGAAATTTTGTCGAGACAATTCTTCCCACTTTTTTTACATTCGTAATTTCTCTTTTCTTATTGAATTCAATATATCACTCTAGAATGCCATCAGGTTCGTTCACCATCAGTGCTTACAGTGCTTTGATTCAAAAGGTGCCTCAAAATAAACAATAAATGTTTTATCACCATCATAGTTCACCACAATTTCCAGTCATTAAATAATTACTAAAGAGCTTAATTTCAGACTAAATGCTTGTTTTTTTCGAAAGTACAATAAAATTGAAAGAGTTATGAAGTTGCATATGCTAGTAAAAGGTTCTGAAGATTTTTATTTTTCATTAAAAAAAATAGGTTCCAACCACGAAAACCCATGACAATTCACAACAGATCCTACTCTTGGTGTTTACTGGCTTACCTTTTAGATACTGTTTAAATTATAGTGAAATTACTTAATTAAAGGTTGATTTTAGTGTGAACAGAGGTAAAGCAAATGGGTTTTAGCTGATTTTCACAGGTGTCAAAAGACTGTCAATTACGATCGCCGATGCATATCCGATCACCGGAGTGTATTAATTGTCAATCAAGCTAGGTGTTATTAGACCACAAATTAACTATTTTCCAATAATATGACACACTTCTTTTAACCCTTGACGCACAGCTGCTATTTTTGGAGAGTAAAAATGACGCATCAGCTCAAATTTCTAAAAGTCAAAATTGAATCATTTTGAATTGCTGCGCGTCAAAACCCGGGGTCACCGGTCAAACGAAAACCCTGAGATATAATTCATTTTTGCTTTAATGTGTCCATGAAATAAGTCTGGTGGGAGGTCGAGTTATATGCAAATGGGCTGATTCTACCTTTTGCATATAACTATTCCCCCATCAAACTTTATTCAAGGACACATCAATGGGAAAAAGTAATTATTACATAAATAAAGGTTTAACTTCTGGCCACTTACTTTGACTGTCGTTGTTTTCTGTGTTTGTTCACTTACACGCTCTAATAAACCTTTCAACTGAGTTTCATTTAACTGAAAACAGAGACAGAATTTGAGCCTGTGCTTAATATTTCCAGCTCTTTCATGTGTGGTCTCAAGACATTAAGCAACATGAACAGCCACACAATTAAATAAAAATATCATTCTGACCGCCTGAAGAAGGGTTAAGAGCATTTCTTTCTCTATAGTGCACAGCGAAGATTCTGGTCAGCCTGTGTGGATGCACTGGCTGGCTAGATTATTTGCTATGCAAACTTGTTAAATTGTTGGAAATGTCACACACTGGCTCATTTATCTGTTTATTCAACTACAGCTATGTCAGCCTGATAAGCTCAGTAGGTAGAGCACCTGACTTCAAAGCAATTGAAGTTCAATATTGTTGGTTCATTTCCTAGGCTGGTACACAAACTAACAAATTGTCTTTTGGACCAGACTTTAAGGTGGTGGACCTGTAATAGTTCCACAACACTATGAACCATACATTCTTTCACAATGTTAACTGAGATTTCTTAATGAAAATCATTAGGAAATCTAGGTTAGCACTGTTAAAGTTCATTACTTCTGAGATGTTGCAATACTATTACAGGTCCACTACCTTAAACAAAGGCCCTCATGTGATGGTGCTATACATTGAGCGTGTTAAAGAAGTCATGGCCAATCTTGGCAGTAGTTTCATAATGTATTCTTGCACTATCCCTCATAACAACTAAACGCTCACCTGAGGGTGTAGCTTATAATGGGCATACACCGGGTAGCAACTATAAACAAGAAACCCGCCCACAGGTGCAAAGCTCTGCTGCAGGTGCTGGATAATGCAAAAAAATTTAAGTAATAACAGGGCATAACTCTTACAACAAGAGCACCACAAGCGGGTGCCAACGCTCAGCTGTTTATTATTTCTTAGGCAAATGCAAATATATGAACTTGGTACCACAGAAAGATCTTATCCCAAGCAATGATCATGTGAATTATGAAGGTTCTATGACATACCAATCAAAAGTTATGACCAAGGTTAAATTTTTTAAAGAAATTTGACCTTGAAAAATGACCTTGACCTTGAGTGATGATCTTGAACTTGGTACCTACAGAAAGGTCTTGTCCCAAGCAATGATCATGTGAAATATGAAGGTTCTATGACTTACCATTCAAAAGTAATGACCAAGGTTAATTTTTTTAAAGAAATTTGACCTAAAAAATGATCTTTACCTTGACTGATGTTCTTGAACTTGGTACGTAGAGAAAGGTCTTGTCCCAAGCAATGATCATGTGAAATATGAAGGTTCTTTGACTTACCAATCAAAAGTTATGACCAAGGTTAAATTTTTTAAAGAAATTTGACCTTGAAAAATGACCTTGACCTTGAGTGATGATCTTGAACTTGGTACCTACAGAAAGGTCTTGTCCCAAGCAATGATCATGTGAAATATGAAGGTTCGATGACTTACCATTCAAAAGTAATGACCAAGGTTAATTTTTTTAAAGAAATTTGACCTAAAAAATGATCTTTACCTTGACTGATGTTCTTGAACTTGATACGTAGAGAAAGGTCTTGTCCCAAGCAATGATCATGTGACATAAGAAGGTTCGATGACTTACCATTCAAAAGTAATGACCAAGGTTTAATTTTTTAAAGAAATCTGACCTTGAAAAATGACCTCGACCTTGACTGATGACCTTGAACTTGGTACCTACAGAAAGGTCTTATCCCAAGCAATAATCATGTGAATTATGAAGGTTCTATGACTTACCATTCAAAAGTTATGACCAAGGTTAAATTTCTAAAGAAATTTGACCTTGAAAAATAACCTTGACCTTGACTGATAACCTTGAACTTGGTACATACAGAAGGGTCTTGTCCCAAGCAATGATCATGTGAAATATGAAGGCTCTATGACTTACCAATCGAAAGTTATGACCAAGGTTAAATTTTTTAAAGAAATTTGACCTTGAAAAATGACCTTGACCTTGAGTGATGACCTTGAACTTGGTACCTACAGAAAGGTCTTGTCCCAAGCAATCACCATGTGAAATATGAAGGCTCTATGACATACCATTCAAAAGTTATGATCAAGTTTAAAGTTTGTCATGCCAACGCCAACATCAACGCCAATGCCTAGGCCAAAGCCAACAACAACGGGAACGACGCGAAGGTGATCATAATACCTCGGGTTTTCTTAGAAAACAGCCGAGCTAAAAATGTTTCCAGAGTTTACCCCTAGCTCTTGTGATGGTGAAAACACGTGCCAAGTTTCATGAAGATATCTTCAATAACAACAGGAATATGACCAAGTTTAAAGTTTGTCATGCCAACGCAAACAACAATACCAATGATGTCAAAGCCAAGTTGATCGCAAGGTGATCGCAATAACTTGGGTTTTCTCCATAAACAGCCAAGCCAATAAGCAAATACATACATAGAATTTTTGCAAACAAATAAACAAATAAACAAACAGTTGTGAACAACATGTAGGCTATGGGCCAGTAGGGTGATTCCTCCCCCCTCAGGGGGAATTTTCGAGACTATGTTTTTTTGAAAGCCCAATGTCTACCGAGTATATTCTGAAAGTCTGCAACTTGGCGGTTGGGGCTTTTAGGAATTATTGAGGTCAAAGGTCACCCAGTGCACACTAATTTAAATCTTAACCTTTAGTCAGAAATTTATATTTATTTTGTTGAATTGATAATTTCTTTGGACCCTTTTCAACATAATTCAATACCCAAAACATTATTACAAAGATTAAACACATTTGTGTGATTTTCAGAGAGGCTTTGGGCAAATCAAAGCACTGAAAGTACCGAAAATCAACAATTTTCTTTGCTAATGAAGATTTTAACAAGATTTAAAAAGATTTTTTCCGTCTTTAATAACATTTTCTTTTATTCTAAGTATGCTAGAGGATACCTTGAAGCCTACAAGCAAAGTTTATTAGACATTTCCTTTTTGAATTTTGTTCAAAATCTGATTTAAGCCATGGCATGATCAAGCCAAAGCTATAACTATACTATTATTCATATTTCACCAATTGTCAATATATGTTTTTATTTGATGTTAATTATATTTTGAATTACATAATTTTTAATGGTAAATAAAAAGGAAAAGTTTCAAGGCATTTGAGCACACATCAGGTTTATTCTTAGCAAATCAAAGCACTGAAAGTACTGAAAACCGACTTTTTTTTGCTTATATAGATTTTACATGATTTAAAAAGTTTTTCTGCTTCCTTTTCCAATAATTATATTAGTCTGGACATGCTGGAGGATACCTTTAAGCATATGAACAAAGTTTTTTAACATTGCTTGCTTAAATGTGCCCAATTTGTGATTACTATAATGGCCTGAGTATGCCAGTGTCATAACTATACTAAAATATAAGTAAAACTTATTGTCATTAGATGCGTATAATTTGGAATGATCATGTTCAGCATGTAATCATTCAATAAAATACACAGTTACAAAAAAGGTTCAAGCCAATTGTAAACATATTAGTTAATTTTAACTAATTAAAGCACTGAAAGTACCAAAATATTACTTTTTTATTATAAAGGTTTTAACACAATATAAACTGGAATTTATTTTCCAGTCCATTCAAATTTACTTACAATTGTTATACAATTGAATGATTTGAAACTATCATATGTGAATTTTTTAGTTTTGCTTACCTTAGCTTTTCTCCATAATTGATAAAAAAAAATCTGGTAAAGGGGAGCTATTGTGACAAATTCACTACATTTGTTAAGTAATGTCTCACTCTTTTGTCAGTAATATTTGTTATTTGGTTTGTACAATATTCTGAACGACATGATTGAATTTAATGAACAGGTGATTCAAATTCATAAAAGTTTCAAGACATTTTTGAAGATAACAGGCTTATTTGTTGAAATTCAAAGCACTGAAAGTACCGAAACATGATTTGCATATTATAATCTTGAGTTTCTTTTTCAGTTTACTTTTATTTCCTTACATAAATTACCCTAATTACATATCTCATCCCTTTGTCAGTAATGTCAGTTCTCTTGTTTGTTCAATATTCTGAACATCATGATTAAATCTAGTTAAAAAGTTATTCAGATTTGAACTGATTTGTGTATATTTGTTAGATTCATTTTTTACAAAGCAATATACCGGAAGCTTTGAAATCTGGCAAAAAAGTCTTCTACCAAGGATTTTTTTTCCACTATGAAAATATTCTACATCAATTAGTGAAACAGATCAAAGAGGATTGACATAATACAATTAGCATTTTATGACTGGTTTTCATACACAAAATGGGCATCATATTTAAATTGATATAGGAATTGGTGCTAAATAGTAAACCATTCAATCTGTTAACATTAAAACCTTATAACGATACCAGTTGACATAGCTTAATACTAATTCAAACTGATGGTCATCACATACTCTTTTATAAGAGTGGTTTGTAAAATGATATTGGAATATGGTCAATGAATTTTCCTTCGTCTTAGAGAAAAGATAAATCTAGAGTTTCTGTAAACATCTCTTTTCCAAAGCTTCTCTTTGTTTCCATAAAACTTCATGTTTTGTCTTAAGCCTGCAACATCGTAAAAATTGCATTAGAATTACAAATGAAATGAAATTTTGAAAATGAGAAAAAAACTTGTGTGAGAGCAATGAGTCAAGCAGGTAAAAAAACAAGAATTCTATTTTATCAAGTATTTCGTTTCATCAGTTTCAAAATATCAACAGTATTGCAACATAACCTTAGAGAATTTCATCAAAATTTAAATGATTACTAATTTGCACTCAGTATGATCCATATTTATATATACATTAATGATATTATCAAAATTGGTAAAAAACAGAGAAAACAAACACTCATGTTAAATTCAAGTCATGGTGGACATCCTGGAAGAGAGCTTTATCGTATTTTAATAGACCTTTTTACAGTATTTTGCATTCAAAATCTGGCAAGAAGAGAGTGTGGGGAGGCCACAAAATTTATATTTGGAGTTTTAGATTTCGCTATAGAATTTTTGAATGAACAAAACGCCTCAAATATATATCTCTTTCACACTTACCAAACTGAAAGTGTTTATGCTAATCTTACAAGATAATTTATTTCAGAAATTAAATAAACATATCTTTGTTAGATTGAAGAGTAAATTGGGGTGATTAGTGTGCAATGTAAGCAAAAAAAAAATACCTTATGCTAACAGTGCTTATGTCTACACAGAAAGCATATTAAAAGGATTGTAAACTACAAAATCTTCAAAGAGCCATTGATAAAAAATGATTCCTGCACATACATTTTAAGATTCATGTGACTTTTTAAAACAATTGTTTGTGAGCCCTGTAATAAGTATCAATAGTATTAATTTATAGCTGATGTAGTTATCATTTTGATCAGCTTCTATATATATGATAATTTTTCATGAAAAAGTTTCACAAAAGGATTCATATAAACTTAAATTTGAATACTGATATTCAGTCTAGCTATGCAATTTACTGGACCTACCAGGCCCCTTGCTTTTTATCTGCCGGAAAGGGTGGTCATCTTCCAAAAATATTGGCTATATGCCTTCAGACACAGAAACAAAATATGAATTTTCTGATGAAATGTTTTTACAAAAACAAATTTTGAAGAAAAAAATAGCATTCAGTACATCAGAAACAAGTTTGGAAAATGTAGCAATGTAAATATCCATTGGAAACATAACTTTTTCCATTAAGGTTTGAATATTGTAAATAATCAAGTTAACTTAATGGGCGAAGAGTTGATTAGAAAGAATTCCATTTTACATTCAAGAAAGCCCATGGCCCCATGGCTCCCTTCTAGACTCACACAATTGTGATAACTGTTGTTCGACCAAAGAAAATGGAATTGACTCTTGAGAGATAAAAATTTGGTCTCTTTTTTATCTTTGACATTCAGTGCTTTCAGTACTTTGGTCTATAAAAAAGTAATAGTTATGTGCTTTAAAGCTTAAACCATTCAATATTTAAATGACAGTGAGTAACTCTTTTAATTATAAGAAACTGTGATTAAGTGCCTATGCAAACAAAAAAAAAAAAAAAAAAACAACAACGCAAAATCTAGCTTGTGTACCATTTTATCTATACTTTCATTATACATACCAGTAAATCTATAATGCTTTTATATCTATACCTAAACTAATATAAAGCACAACTACAGTGGACACAATCTGACACCAACATGAACTTTTACAAGGAACACAAGATATAAAAGAAAGCAAAAGGGATGTTCCACTTTTAAGAATGAAAAAGGGTATTCCCTATGTTTGAACATGTATATAAGCAAAGATATACAGTCATTTCAGTTCTTTGATTAAATCTATGAAGGTGCAGTTTACTCTCAAAGGTGTCACAGTTGATACTTTCAATAATTTTGAGTTGTTAAAGTTGCCTCAAAATGCATTTTTATTCGCAGAAACTTAAAAAAAATAAGTTTTCCTTTCAATTTATCTACGTAAATATATGATATTCATTTAAATGCACTGGCTGACTTAATCTTTAAAACCAACAAATACAATAGAAATCAAATGAAAAATGATACAAATTACTTTCAGGCAAATTATTGTTTAAGTTGATGGGAAAATATAACGAAAAAATCCTCCTGTGGTCTGAAATGGCCTATTGTCTATGGTTTAATCTCTTATATATGAACCGATTTCAGTACTTTCAGTACTTTGATTTCATAAAAATTATCATTAAATTACCCTAAAATGAAATTTCCTAGCAGAAAAATATTTAGTGATTCATCTAGAACCATTTCCTGCTCAATTTCATGAAAAGATAGTTGAATATACCATTTCAAATCCAGCTCATTTATTCTTTCATAGAAAAAGTGCACTTGTTGACCTTTGACCTCAATAACTCCTAAAAGCCCCAACAGCCAAGTTGCAGACTTTCAGAATATACTCGTTAGACATTGGGCTTTCAAAAAAACATAGTCCCGAAAATTCCCCCTGGGGGGGGAGGGGGGGTGTATACTGGCTCATAGTCTAATGAATATGCCTCCAAAATTTAAATGCAGGGCATTAAAATTTAATTAGCATATTAGCATATATAAAATGCAGAGAGGATAAAAAAAGGATTAAAATCTTATCTTATATTATAGTAAATGCTATACTTGGCCTGTGTTTAACCCTTAAACCAGGGTTTTGACCCTCAAAAATCAGAAATATCCTATTATTACCCTTAGAAATTTCTCCCTAGGAGTCATTTTGACCCCTTGGTTTTATCACTCTAATTTTCAGTGATATATAGTATGCACTATTTTGAATCCTGCAAATTAGTTGTTTACTTCTGACTTTTTAGCTCACCTGAGCACGAAGTGCTCAAGGTGAGCTATTGTGATGGTAGAATGTCTGTCGTCCGTCGTCAGTCGTGCGTCGTCCACAATTTCTTTAAACATCTTCTCCTCCTAAACCAGTGAGCCAATCTTGATGAAACTTGGCAGGGATGTTCCTTGGGTCAAGCTCTACCACATTTGTTCAAATAATTAAAATCCACCCTTAACTTTCCCTTTACCATTAACAACAAGATGTGTTTGTGAAACACGAATGCCCCCGTAACGGCATTTTTTTTCAAAGTTTGACCTTGACAGATGACCTTGACCTTGTCACATGACCTTGACTTTGGTACCAGCGGATGCGGATCATTGAGATCTATCATCATGCCAAATATTAGCTTTGTATCTTGAATAGGCTTGAAGATATTGGCAAGGTTAAGTTTTTGGGTTAAAGTTTGACCTTGACAGATGACCTTGACCTTGTCACATGACCTTGACTTTGGTACCAGCGGATGCAGATCATTGAGATCTATCATCATGCCAAATATTAGCTTTGTATCTTGAATAGGCTTGAAGATATTGGCAAGGTTAAGTTTTCGGGTTAAGTTTTTGGACGTTTGACCTTGACAGATGACCTTGACCTTGTCACATGACCGTGATTTTGGTACCAGCGGATGCAGATCATTGAGATCTATCATCATGCCAAATATTAGCTTTGTATCTTGAATAGGCTTGAAGATATTGGCAAGGTTAAGTTTTCGGACAGACGGACGGACGGACAGACAGACAGACGGACAGACAGACAGACGGACACGAGTAAAACAATATGCCCCCGATCTATCAATGCGGGGGCATAAAAAGGGTGAAAATATGAAAATCTTTAAAAAATCTTCTTCTCTGAAACCAGAAGGCAGACAGCTTTCATATTTGGAAAGTAGCATCATCTAGTGGACCTCTACTAAGTTTGTTCATATCAAGACCCTGGGGTCATATTTGGGCTTTGCTCAGGCCAAACCCTTTTTACATAGAATCAAAGAGTGAAAATCTTTAAAAATCTTCTTCTCTGAAACCAGATGGTAGACAGCTTTCATATTTGGTATGTAGCATCACCTAGTGGGCCTCTACCAAGTTTGTTCATATCAAGACCCTTGGGTCATATTTGGGCTCCACCAGGGCGCATCCCATTCAGCTCATCTGAGCACTTTGGTTGAAAAAAGGAAAACCTTCAAAAATCTTCTCCTCTGAAACCAGAAGGCTGACAGCTTTCATATTTAGTATGTAGCATCATCTTATGGACCTCTTCCAAGTTTGTTTATTTCAAGACCCTGGGGTCAAATTTGGGGTCCACCCGGGTGCATCCCTTTTTATATAGAATCAAAGAGCAAAAAGGCATATCTGTCTTGCTATTTGCTGACAACGTTCCATGGTATTGGTTTAAGGCAATTATCTTCTTTTTGACATCTGCCTATCCAATTAATGTGATGTCTCAGGGGTCAAAGAGACTCAGGTGAGCAATCTAGGACCATCTTGGTCCTCTTGTTCATGAATAGGACAGGTTATACTGAAATCAGTGCAAAATTCTACTCACTATGTGCTTTTTATGTTGTTTTGAACCCTTTATAATCAATTTTGACCCTCAGAATATCATTGTTAAAGAGTAAATGACTCCGCAATTTCAAACGCTAGCACAAGCCCTGGTCATAGCTTTATAAGATACAGAGATTTTACTGAGCTGGATCCCATAAATCTTGTTAGGTGTCAAACAAAATAAAGTCAATTGCAGCTTTGCCTATATTTATTTACAATATTTTGTTTACCCATCAACAATTTATATAAAAGACCAGTCACGCAAAAAGGGACCATCTGGGAACTCCATAAAATAATCATTTGAAAAAGAGATTGGTTCATTGGTACAGGTCATTCTAGTACAGGTCAATCAGGTGACACTTCACAAATTCTTTCACAAGTAGATTGATTATTCTATATTCAGCAAATTAGTAAAAAGCAAAAAGTTTTGACCCAAGTCAGTCTAGGTAAACACTTTACTCACTACTGAGATGGTCCCTTTTCTTGTGATGGGTCACATATTTATATACTACCCACCTTCCCTTGTATCTGCCCTGACTTGGACTGAAATATATGATGTACAGTAATGACACTAAATAAGGGTCAACAGTTTACACACTATGGAGATGGTCCCTTTTGTTGTGACAGGTCACATTTTTATATCCTACCCACCTTCCCCTGTATCTGCCCTGACTGAGCCATCTGTATCAACATGGACTCCACCATCTTAGCTTTCTCCGGTTTGGCCACAGCAATTGTGTTTACTGAAAATACAAGGTATATAATGTACAGTAATGACACTTAATACTTGGACAGACAGATCCACACAAATCAGCCTGTGTGTGACATTTCCATCAATTTCAAAAGTGTGCAAAGAAAAGACTCTGGCAAGCCTGTGTGTGACATTTCCAACAATTTCAAAAGTGTGCAAAGCAAAGTCTCTGGCCAGCCTGTGCATTCGCACAGTCTGACCAAAGACTTCACTATGCACTTGGTAGATAGACAAGGTCTCAAAGTATCTTCTTTAGACAGTCAGACAATATTCTAATTACACTGTAGGAGTTTCTAGGCTGCTCAATAGTTGCACTTTTCACACATGACAAATTGTTTGAAATGTTGCACACAGGCTCTAATATTGATAATCCAGATTGAAATGCTCCTATTTTATCAGCATCTAAAATGCGTTCATTTCATGTAGAAATCATGTTTGGCTTCTACTCTCTTTGAATTATATAACAATAATTTGTAGTCTTTTTAACTGTCTTACACTGAACACCTGGTATTTAATTGATTCCTGCCTTTCTATGTGTGTTTGACAGTTAATAATCTCAGTGAGTGTACAAGTAACTACAAATTTTACAAACATCAAGTGCAGTCCTGTTCTGAACACTAAAAGCAATTGAGCAATTGAGTTGTCTAGAGTACATGTATATGATAATTGGGCCTTCTGGTTCCTCTAATCTAAATCAAGAAAATTAAAGATTCTTCAGAGGACTTACCATACAGTATTTCAAAAACAAACATGACCCGGAAGGCAAAAAGGGATCATTTGGATAATGAGTAAAGTGTTGACCCAAGTCAGACTGTATTGTTAGCCTTGGCTGACTTGTGTCAATTTTTTCACACTGAGTTATTTTTCTGAATCAAGAATAATTATCCTACATTCTTGTATAAGATATTTGACACGCCATGTCTGGTTGACCTCAACTGGAACCAACGTTTTTCAAATAACTGTTACACAATTTCCAGATGTTTTTTTTTTAAGTATGACAGGTCTCATTTGTTTTCGTATTGAAATGACTATGCTAGATCAGCAGGAAAATCAACCAACACAGGACATTTTGCCCCTTTTGAAACTTGACCTGACAAGGATTTATTTTTTGCACCTTCAAGAATGATTAATGCCTTTGTTGCACAACAGCCCTGTGCTCAGGATGACAAAATGGTGCAAACAGTTTGCCAATAAAACCCCACTTTTAACATGCGCTTGTATGTAAAGCTGGGTGTAATTTGCAAAGTGTTCTGTCACCCTGAACGCAGGGCCGGTAAGCAGCTCTGCATTCGGTGCAAACAGCTTGCAAATTTTAACTCGCTTTGCATGGTATGATTTTGCAAACAAGTTGCACTGTTTTGTCATCCTCAACACAGGGCTTATAATGAGGTTATTTGTCTCAATAAGAAATATCACATACATCTAGTTCTAGCTGACTGGTCTAGCACTTGACTTAAAATACTGTTCTTCATGTCTGCAATTCTCTCTTCTTTTTCTTTCTGCTCTTTGTTGTCTGCTCCTCCTCCCTGAATATAAAAATACATAGGTCAGTTTCTTCAGCTGGGCCTGTTATACTAAACTCCTCACGAAAAAAATACTCCTAAATCAAAATTGCAAATTGTACCAGGTGTTTTCATTCATGGTAAGATTTTGCATCGCAATATCTCATTGGAATCGTCTTTAAAAGACGATTCAAATGAGATAATGCATGGCAGAATTCCGTATTTAGTTACTACTTTAGAAGCACTTTAATTTTTTGACTTACGCAAAAAATGATCGGAAGATTTTTAGTAAAAGGGGCAATGATATTGACCTCTGTTGCTTTATCAAGTGCTGTTATTCAAGTGGAATGAAGAGTAGGTTAGAACGGAGATAAAGGAAACAGGTTAAATGCTGAGAACACTTAAAAAAACAAAATAAATCAAGGAGGAAAAGTGTGCTTGGCATGGGATTGGAACCCACAGCCTCTAGACCACTAGTATGGCGCTCTGTCACCTGAGCTAACATGGCACCTTATCATAATTCTACTTAGAGTAGCTCTGTTAATAATGTTTAAGTCTATTTATCCATGGACAAGTGACAATCACAAACTGACTTGTCTGTATCAAAGCCCTACTTGTCCATGCTAAAACATAAGTATCATTTTTTGTACATGTATGTTCTTTACCATTCAATCATCTTTTTTTATGACATGAAGCATATACATGTACATTTATATTTGCTGTCAGAAAAAATTGTGCAAAACAATAAAATAAGAGATGTTTGTAAAACATTAATGCCTCCCATAAAAGCAGGTCAACGGCCTATTCTTTGTCAATCAACAAAGAGCAATAACTCAAAAATATGATGAGTAGAGTTATGGTTGTTATGCACTGCACTTCTCCTTAATAAGAAGATCTATCCACCTGTGAAGTTTCAGGATTCTAGCTTGGATACTTTTTGAGATATGCTCCAGACAAAAACAGTCTATGAACAGACTGACTGATGGACCAACCAATAGACAAGTACAAAGCAATATACCCCCTCTTCCTCGAGGGGGCATTATAAGCATAAAATAGCTTTGCTTACTGTTGACATGAAATTTCTAAAAAAATCTTTTTCAAAATTGTTTTCAGAAAACAGCTCTTACTTTTGTATTCGGAACTCATAACAAATTTGGCACTTGCGACTACAAAGCTCCTTGCATTAAACCTTTAACAGCATAGCTTATCCATTTACCAGCATCTGCCATTAACTCCCCATACTAGGAGAAAAGGTGTATAGTCAGGTTAACTTCTTTACGGACAAACATTTTGCCGAAAATCTCAGTATCATATTAATAAAACATTTTATTCTTGTCATAATATATTTTCCATCTAATACCATGAAGAATTTTGTTTTTCAGACTTTTCTAATGTAAAATAATGATTTAGTCCGATTTCACGTGAACTCGCCTTTTACACCCTCGACTGTCTGAAATAAACAGAACAGGGCATTTACTAACCCCAAAAAGTTCTGATTTGCATGGGGGCCTAGTAAAACGTGTATGATTGTAAAATTAATTTTGTCAAAGATATTTACTTTCTAAGGATATCAAATCTGAGTGTTTTTTCTCTTTGTTCAAAAATGGTTTGACCAGCTAATTGATAATCTATTGTGAAAAGAACCCCATATTTAGACCAAAAAAAAATAACATAATTTTATGAAGTTGTTGGGATCTTCTCCAGGAAAACTAGATAAGCAGGCGAGTAATAACAAATCATGTGATATTTAAGTCACAGATGATATAACCATCAATATGCTAAGTAGCATTTCCAAACAATGACTTATGGACATTTCTTCTGTCAAATAATAAGTATAAAACAACATGTATTACTATATGTCTACATTTTCTTACAACTAAACAGCCTCCATCACTCCTCGTATTTAAGAGTGGAAAATGTGAAAATATTAGCATTTACTAAATAGACAAAATCATTATTTTGAAACCAATTTATATTAAAAAAATATTTTTTGGAATGGTAATCAGCTGAAAGTAAGATTTTACCACATACAAATCCTTCATTCAAATGAAATTTTATGTAACTAACAGACTATACCCTACATTGTGACCCACAAATCTCTCGTCAGTACCCCAAGACTAGTACAACTCTCTACCAAATGAGCCAAGTCAGGTCAACATTAACTATTTTTCAATGGGTTAACACAGAAATCACTTCTTGATAGGGCGGGGATCCCTCCAGATAATCAAGGATCCCTTTCTTAAACAATTTAAATTTAAAAGAAAAGCCAAAAAAAGAAAAGGTTAATAATAATCTTTTATCAAGCTAGGGTTCTATAACTCCTCTTCATTCCTTCCATTAGTAAGGAACAAAGTGGAGTTATACCCCTATGGCTTAGAAATTTTTGATCCAGATCAAAAGAACTTCTAAATACTTTGGGTAAACAAGGATTGTGAAGGAATCCCTAAAACTACTTTGGGATCCTCGTGATCCTGTGATACTTTTAGTGTTGAACCCTTTTTTACTCGGTATATGACATATTCCTCATTCTAACCAAAATTGGAAATTTGTATAGATATGTTGCTGTTCCCAATGTCTTGCCTTTTCATGCAATGGGTGGTGGGGGGTTGTCTGATGCTATTAACATATCACATTGATCAAAGCTTTACATGCATCAATGTTCTAAGCGCAAACTGTTTCTGCACTAAGCTTGTGTCAATGAGTGGCAGCGTCAATGAAGAATGACTGTTTGTATTGTCTCGATCTTGCATGCAATGTTATCAAGTTGTTATTGATTTGGTTTTATAGAATGTTTTTGATTTCACAGTTTTGATATTGTTTAAGTTTGACAGTTTGCTTTGGTAATTGGTATGCAACTCTTTATGAATTCATTAGCAGCCCTGGACCATTATTAGTTGGAGACTCTTTCTTTTCTAAGATCCTGTTCCTTTACTATTTTGTCAATGCATCCTTCTAATTGAGTTTTGTAATATTGTTTGATAAACCAAAATGGCTCTTTGTTCTATTCTTTTCAATTTATCAATATCTTTTTGTTGGTAAGGTTCCCGTATGATGGATTCTTACTCCTTTATTGTCCTGATCATAGTAATGTATGCTGTTGTTTTTTTTATTTTATTTTATTTATATTTGAGTGGTCCAGGGGCCTGTTTTACTAAACAATTTGATTTATACATGTATATAATTTTGCCAAGGTTTTTTATTCAGCATGACAAGGGTTAAGATGAATATTTACGTAAATCATAAATCAAAGCTGCTTCTGTAGTAGTAACTAAATATGGATTTCTTCCATGCATCATCTCATTGAAATTGTCTTCTACATGTGATTTCAATGAGATATTGTAAGGCAGAATTTAACCCTTGTCATGCTGAATAAAAAACCCTGAAAAATCATATTAAAATTAAAGTGCTGAAAGCTCTGTTTTTCCTCAATGCTAGTCTACATTTGATTTTGAAAATACATTTTTTGAAACTTTTCTGGTTTAAAAAGCAAAATCAGGTTGTATGGACCAAGATCAGACTGCACATATGTGCAGGCTGATATATGTCCACACCTCCTGCAAAAGCAGGAATATTCCAGGATCAGCATGACAAGGATTAACAATGAATGAAAACACCAGGTACCACAAGTGGTTTTGCCTTACAATAAGTTTTTTGAAAGAAGTTTAGTAAAATAGGCCCCAGTTTAAGTTTTAGGAGCATTGAAGGCTTGTAAGGGTTGTCCTGCACTTTTTTCAATTGATTGATTGAATGGAGTTTGACACCACTTTCAACAGTTTTTTCAGTTATAACAAACCTCAGGAGCACCTAACAATGGATTCCTAGTATTTCTCTCACCAGTACTACCATCACATCCTTTCATAGCCTCCAGCTGCTATCTCACTTAGGTCTACGATTATCAACTCATTGGTGAGAGACAAATAGTTGGAAAGAGTAAGTGTCTCAGTTGGGGATCGAACCCAGGACCTGGAGATTGGACTTTTTCAAAGAAGAGGTTTTTCGATGTATAAATTTTGTTTGCTTTGGGATGGTCATTGTATAACACTTTCTTGTTATTCTAGTTGGTCATTGAAACTGTTTATTTCTTTACATTAAGCAGTGGTCTGCAAAGATGCTTACATCTAATGTGTCTACTAAATCTACACACCTAATGCTAAAATCACATAAAAATCTACAATGCTTTCACATTTGCTTTTCCTATTTTTCTTTAGCCAATAAGATACAAGTGAGATATAGTATAACTCGAATTCGCTTTCTTGACCATTATCGGATTTCCAATATTATTGTAAACAGGGAGTCGTTTGAAAACTACTGAAGCGTACTATTTGTATCGCGGTAAGACGGAAAGTTAACTTTATTATACCCAAATTTATATCTGTCGATATCATACGATTTAACTCTCAGGCGCTATTCTATGCGCTTTCAATCCGGCGGCCAGGGTTCAAATCTCCTTCAATGTCTTTTTTTGCGTCTGTCTTTTTAAATTTTATTACTCACTTTTGCAAGTGATTCTTTACCAGTAGGTGAGTATTAATTATATACACTCTGATTTAGAATATCACATATATAATTTTGTCCGAAAATATGGAGGAAAATAGTAAGGAAGAGAAAAAAGCATAGCCATAGTACAACATGTGTTGAAGGTAAATGAGTGAAATAAAACATGTTCGAATTTTCCTTTTTGATTTTATTCCAAAATATCATCAACGTTCAAATTTTAGCGTTTTGTTCATCAATGAGTGGCGGCCCAATGTACTTTTCATTGAAGGTCAAGCTCTTTTTTCTATTCAGAAAGTGGCGGCAATGTACTTTTCATTGAAGGTCAAGCTCTTTTTTCTATTCAGTAAGTGGCGGCAATGTACTTTTCATTGAAGGTCAAGCTCTTTTTTCTATTCAGTAAGTGGCGGCCCAATGTACTTTTCATTGAAGGTCAAGCTCTTTTTTATATTCAGAAAGTGGCGGCCCAATGTATTTTACATTGAAGGTCAAGCTCTTTTTTATATTCAGTGAGTGGCGGACCATTGTATTTTACATTGAAGGTCAAGCTCTTTTTTATATTTCAGTGAGTGGCGGACCAATATACTTTTCATTGAAGGTCAATATAAACAGATAAGAACAAAAAAGAAAAGAAAACAATTGATATAAAACAATTAAAATTTATTGTAAAAATAAAGATAATTTCACAAAAAACACCTATCACATTTTAGCAATATTATAAGAAAAAGAAAACAAGGGAACAAAAACAGCGGATCCGGAGAGGATTCGAACCCCCGATATACCCCGATTTAAGTTCTCCGATCTGCCTCCTTACCTCCACGACTATTTACACCGTGTTATTCATACAGTAACTTTTTAACAATTTATCAGGTACAGTACTATCGGATAACTGACATCTGATCTACTTTACCTATAGGTAAATATTGGTTTTTCCCGATACTGTTCATAATAGCGTATTCGAGTTATATTAGTCAGACATTGATGTCAGGACAAAATATTTATGTTTCAGTTACATTATAAACACACTAATGTGACAAAGTCATTATTTTGGCCAGCATTGAGATGGAAATCAGATGGTCAATTTATTGGAGCAAGTCTTTGATACACCTTAAAGATGTTGACAAGTCTGTGATAAGCTGGCCATGTGTTATTACAAAACAGTAAAGGTCAAAAAATGACAAAAAAATAAGCCTGTGATGTGTATAAAATTACAAAGCCAGGCAAATCACTGGAAATTAGTTAAAAATGCACTATTGACACAAAACTTGATATTAACTTTAACTAAATTTTAATTTAAAGGTAAAAACTCATGGAAGCATGGTCAAAATGACAAAAATCTGCTATTTTTATCTGCCAATGCAACGATCAGTCGCCAACCAGTCTGTGATTATTGACTGAATTTATCACAGATTCTACAAAAAGGTCTGGACAATGTGTCGGCGATGCATCACCTACAAGTCAGCTTGCTTTACAGTCAAATTGGCCCCTCGTCAAACAAGCCCCAAATCAATCAAACCTGGCCCAAATTCCTCAAACAGGACCCAATATCGTTTTATCCATAGGTCAACCTGGCCGCAAAAACCAGCCCGAAATATTTTATCAGAGTGTTAACAATGAAATTTTGGGTTCGATGGTGCCTTCACTAGTTTTTCAAAGATTCTAGAAAACATTATTCTTTATTTCATTTTATCATTTTCATTAAATTTCCATATATTGTTTTTTAAAGTTACCTTCTTTGACTGTTTGTAAATTTATAAAAAATCTCACTGGAAACAATGTCCAACGTCATTGTACTTTAGAAGGGGGGGGGGGGGGGGGGGGGGTATTCTCATGTTTTGGTTTATCATTTACTAATCTTTCAAGGTATATATAATCAATGACAATTACCAGAGCAATATTGAATAAAGCAATACATCAAAATACAACAAAATTTTTGAAACAAGACAAATAGTTGTTTCTAACAAAATTAAAGGCGAAGCTTTTTGCTTCATTAGGAAGATTGTTTTCCCCTAAATTGTTCCCGTCACTAAATAAAAATATGCCTTCAAAGCTGTTTGTAATCTCCTTTAAGTGCAGATTAGATAAGGATGTCTTTGAAACGATGTGTAATGCATCTGTTTGAAATGTAACAGAGACCTTATTGGCAATAGCTGTGCATATTATATAATTCAATGCCGAAATCTTCAGTTAAAGTGCAACAACTTGCAATTATCTTTAATTGCACATTACTTCTTTCTTTAGAAACTAAATGCATATAATTGCAATAAGCCTCGAATACTACTTTGCTACCTTTAACATGCAATATGCAAACAAAAACAAAAATTTTGAGGAAATAGAATGACAATTGATATTTAAATTCCGTATAACAGCTTTCATTCAGGACCAAACATTTAAAACATATGCACAAGAAGGGAAACTGGTCATGCAAATGCATCTTCAAGAAAAAAGAGATAAAGTCTGGTTCCAGTTCAACTGATTTGGGGCAGGTTTGATTGTTTATTTGAATGCAGGGGCTAGTTTGACCGATTTGGGGCAGGTTTGACTGGGTAGGGACAGCTTGACTCCTTCGTGTCAGCTTAAGGTAAAGGTTGAATAGGAAACCCCTTTAAGGGACTAGTCTGTATCTGTATCTTTAACATTGCAGAATCCAATACAGTAGAATCCCTTTATTAGCAACTCAGATAATAGGGATTTTCGGTTATTGGCAACTTTTCCTTTAGCACAAAACCATTTCTTCTTCAGCCTATGTAAAATTCGTAGGATAATCGGAACTCTGATAATAGAAACTCCTGGATAATGGAAACATTTTTTTTGCACTGTTTATCGGATATAAGAAACAATCTGGAGGTAAAACCTGGACGAGAATATTTAAAGTACAAATTAGCAAGTTTTGAATTTAATTTTCAGGTGAAGACACAATTCCAAAAGGACACATAGACGTGTCAGTATGTCATTTGTTCATTGCACCTTTACCCGACTCGTCACTCTTTTTTTACATTGTAAATTAAATGTTTGAACAATTCCTTTGCTTGCATTTTCTTAAATTCATTGAGTGTTGTCTGTTCTTATTCAGACGACCAATTTCATCACTCCTGACTTCTTAATAAAAAATCTCTCATGCGAAAAATTCAAAATAGCCTTTTGAAATCGTTGTTAAAAAGTGATTTCATAGCCAAAAATACTGTATTTATTCTGATAATCGCCATATATTCTAACAATCGCCCATCCCCCAAAACACAGCCCGAAATCAGCAATTTTGCCCATCCCCTAAAATACCGCCCGAAACTGGCCATTTGAACACCGATTTTGGAAAAAGTTGATAACTCTAACACCTTAGACAAATACCAAAAAAATACAATGATTTAGATGAACTGGTATTCATTTTAGAGATTTAATGAAGATTGGGAAAAGCTTGTACCCGTTTAAGTTAACAATCATCTTGACTGCATTATTTACTCAGATTTTAATAACTTTGCTTCTATGTTTTATCTTAAACACTGAATAGCAAAAACATTTTCTGAATTGAATATCAAACAGAAAGAATGCACATATTAGATGTAGCTACGACGTTTTTAGCTCCATCTGAGGGTAAAATGAATATATTTGTACAAAATATGGCTACTATCTTTTTAGCCAAAAATACGATTTTCTTAGAATTTACCAATATTCAATGATTTTTGTTTCAATTTTCCAAAATAAAATCATAATAGCAATCTGGTCGAAAAGACAAAATAAATTAATAGTTTTGTCTGGAAGTGTTTCGAGAGCTTGCACGCGCCTTTGTCCCGAGAGATGTCAAACCCTTTCAAAAATATTATTTAGCCCTCTCTTTGTGACTTTGTTGTGGATATTAAAATTGAGGAAAACGGGTATCTTAATTTTATTTTTACAACAGATAGGTGATACAACTACGCATAATTTCATATAATGACTTAATTTATTTCTTGTCGCTTTGCGAAAAATATATAAGAGAAGCAAAAAATCGAATGGAATTTAAATGCAAAATGTGTATCAAATTAAATGCGTACAACAGCTATGATCCATTAGAGTTACGATCCTTTGCAGTCATGACAGCGATATGAGGCATTTACAAAAATGAAGAATAATAAATAAAGTTTTCTGAAACTCGAGAATCATTTATTGAACGCCTTATAGAACACTACAAACAAACATTATCAAGTAATTTCAGTCATCTTTGTCTGAAATCTGTGTTGGGCAGTCTGAAAAAAAAAACACAAAAAACAACAAGGTCAGATGAGTAATCTAATTGACATTTAAATACGATCGTCTGGTATAAGTTTCTTGCTCTATTGAATAGAACTCCATGTACAAAATAGCATTTTGAGGTTGTCAACTTTGTAACTTGTCGACAGGGTTTTTTTAAGGTCACGGTATCAGAAAGGGATTTGTTTTGTTATTTAATGATAAAGTGACTTTAAATTTATTTCAGAAACTGTTTTGTAGTAGAATTATATATTCAATCGCGAGAATCCCTTGGTATCATAGCAAGGTTATGTAAGCAGCGGTTCACTATATTTATTGGATAAAAAAAAACACAAAAAATGGCGAGAATGATCAAACAGCATGATCTGAGTTTTGCGTTTTTATTACGCATTTTGTATTTACCTGATACATGTCATATTGTCACTTTTTAGTGACATTATAGATCCGTACATAGGGGGTTTGAGCTATTCTCTAACAGAATATCTCTAATAATCTTCCACCCCAACTGCGTCAATCATGACTATTCTAATAAATGCCCGGGTGATTATTGGAATAAATACAGTACTTATAGTGCGGTGCCTTATGTAATCCCGTAGGATTTTCGTGCTGAAATTTATTTTTTGGGTTTAATTGATTGTTTAGGGATCAAGCAATAGGAAACTATGCAGGTCCAAATTTAAAATGAGTTTCCGAAGTTGGGTTTTAAGAACAACGGCACTTCTTATGGTTTTCACGGGTACCAAAATTGGTGTAAATGATTCTTTATTGGTTGAAACAAAATGTCGATCGAAATTCTCTTAACCAACAACGAGATGTTTAATCAATTGAACTGGATCTTAATGAGCCCATATGAACCAACACGGATACTTTGCCTAATAATGGGTGGGGAAAAATCAAATTCTTGTCTCAAACATTTCCCGTGCCTCATTAAACTAAGTAGGGTTATGATAAGGGTAGAATTAGAAAAAAATGTGAATATCCTCCAAATATATGAAGGAACTAATGTATAGTTTGAAGCTTTCTTACACAAGACTTAAATCATTATAGTCGAAATGTACTAAAAAATGTAACCCAGGTCGACTGAATCAAAGTTGAGACAGACATGGTCATCACACCCTTTTTTATGTGTGACTGTAAGATACAAGATTGTTGTGAGGTGTAAGGTCAAGAAGGAGAATTAAACTATTTTTGTTGAATGAGAAACACAATTTCTTGACAATTTTACTGATGTAGACAATTACTTGATCTGTAAATTGGTGATCATGAGTGTTCTGACCTTCACGATCACTTTACTACATCTTCTTTTCAGTTGCCAGAGTTACTGTCCTTATTGTTTCGTACTGAAATAATGAAGAGACTCAGTGCAAGGAATGATAATATTTTTCGATGATCGTAAAAGCTGTTCCATGACTTAAAAGTTTCATTAATAAATCGTAGTTTAATGTTTTCGATGTCATGGAGCTGTTCTTGTGGGTCTTATTTTAAAATGACTGGTAAAAAAACCCATTTGTTTTTATTCTGTCTTGGCTGAAAGGAATTTTCTTTGTCACTGTACATGTATGTGTCACATATCTTCCAAACCAAAACAACATGCTTATCGTTGGTGATTTCTAAGAAGCTTTTAACTCTTCGCTTGTATGACCAATGAAAACTAGCAGGTCAAAGTCGGTTTCTTTAGATTTGGACGGACAGAGCCGTTACCGGAACAGGGAACTGAAGGAATTTGCGCTTGAATAGGTAATAAAAACGTCCGTTCATATCTAATCTAATGTTTGATCCATATTAATTTTCAACCTATAAAGAGAAGAAAACTTAAAGTATATTTTTATTTCTTTGAAGTTATATCTACCATAGAAAAACTTTCCAAGTATTTTCTTCAACTTATATATGAATCAAGCAATATTAGAGCAGCCTAGCTTTGCTTTAGTATGATATTTTCTCCGTGGTATTACAGTATATACCAGTAATCATTATCTTGGTATGCATCGCCTTTTAAGTATATACATATGATCAGCAAGAAAATCCCTACTCTAGCCATAACAAACACTCAATACCTACACGCATCCATTGAATAGGGACATTTTTCAAGGGATTTCGTTTGCACTGGGTTGGTTGCAAAATTAAAAACAAAAATCAGATGGCTATGCCGAATGATGTTCTATACCAAACATGCATTTCCCGAGGCAGCAAGATATAATTCAAATCAGCAAGATTTCATGTACACAGATTACTGTTATTTTGGTTGTAATTGTGCCTGTTCATCATTTAAAAATCCTATCCTGTCCTGATTCATTAAAAGTCTGTAATTTAACAGACATCCAATATCGTGCATTTCATTAAAATGACGAATTCCTTTGATGTGGTCTTGTCCTTGATGTTTCTTTTATAGATATAAATGCACCTGTTTAGAGATTATAACATGTCATAACAAGTTGAAATAATAAAGTTGTTGCAAATGACATGAATTTTTGGTAACTTCTAAGAAACAAGAGGACCAAGATGGTCCTAGATCGCTCACCTGAGTCTCTTTGACCCCTAGGACATCACATTAATTAGATAGGCAGATGTAAAAAAGAAGATAATTGCCTAAGATCAATACCATGGAACGTTTTCAGCGAAGAGCAAGACAGATATGCCTTTTTGCTCTTTGATTCTATGTAGAAAGGGATGCACCCGGGTGGACCCCAAATGTGACCCCAGGGTCTTGATATGAACAAACTTGAAAGAGGTCCATAAGATGATGCTACATACTAAATATGATAGCTGTCAGCCTTCTGGTTTCAGACAAGAACATTTTTGAAGGTTTTCCTATTTTCACCCATCGTGCTCAGATGAGCTGAAAGGGATGCGCCCAGTTGGAGCCCAAATATGACCCAAGGGTCTTGATATGAAAAAAACTTGGTAGGGGCCCACTAGATGATGCTACATACCAACTAGAAAGCCATGAATGGCTTGAGTCACTCCACAGGCTTGATATTCTTGTAAAAGCAAATAAATGGTTTGACTAGATTCTTAGATATTTGGGATTCTACTGATGTTGAAAATGATTCCATCAGTTACATTCTGAGAAAATAATTTTCATAGTTTCCACTATTTAACATATCGAGGAATGACCTCCGCCCATAACTACAACTACAAACTACAAACATTTTATTGCATAATCAGGCCACCGGCCCATACACAAGATACAGTACAAATACATATATATAGACGAAAATATTCTGGTGAAGTGTCAAACATAAACCATACATAAAGTTCGTCATTTCCCAGACAACAGTAATTAACTTGTCCCAGAACAAACAGATATGTTATATCTGATCAGTCATAAATTCTTTTCTTTTTTCAAATGCATAGTAGATAAACATTGCTACGTTCCGTAAAGTTATTGAATTCTTGCAAGACATTAAGTTTATAAACAACTGCAAAGGATTAACAACGTTAGAATGTTTTATTTGTATATATTTTGAGCGCAAATCCTGATAAAGTGGACATATCAAAAGAAAATGGATTTCGTCCTCAACAACTCCGTCACAATAAATACATGTCCTAAATTCTCTTGGGATATCAAAATGTCTACCTTTTTCAATCATGAGACTGTGAGTGGATGATCGGAATTGAGCAAAAGCTTTTTTAAAAATGCATATTTTCCATCCAGTCAAAATAATTTTTGGTACACTGATTAAGGGTCACTCAAGGATCATACCAGTGAAATTTGGTTGATATCCAAAAAATAAGATTCTGAGAAAATGTTTTTCAAATTTTCCACTATAATAATATATAGAGAAATGACCTCTGCCCAGAAAATGCATATTTTTCATCCAATCAAAATGATTTTTTGTAGACTGATAAAGGGTCACTCAAGGATCATTCCAGTGAAATTTGGTTGATATCCATCAGTTACATTCTGAGA
The DNA here is from genome assembly GCA_948146395.1 of Fragum whitleyi. Classification (NCBI taxonomy): domain Eukaryota; kingdom Metazoa; phylum Mollusca; class Bivalvia; order Cardiida; family Cardiidae; genus Fragum; species Fragum whitleyi. The sequence continues at coordinate 7,711,923 of OX411552.1, read as the reverse complement.
AAATGATTTTCAAAGTTTCCACTATATAACATATAGAGAAATGACCTCCGTCCATAAAATGCATATTTTCCATCCGATCACAATGATTTTTTGTACACTGATAGAGGGTCACCCAAGGATCATTCCAGTGAAATTTGGTTGATATCCAAAAAATAAGATTCTGAGAAAATGTTTTTCAAATTTTCCACTATAATAATATATAGAGAAATGACCTCTGCCCAGAAAATGCATATTGTTTATCCAATCAAAATGATTTTTTGTAGACTGATAAAGGGTCACTCAAGGATCATTCCAGTGAAATTCAGTTGATATCGATCCGTTACATTCTGAGAAAATAATTTTCAAAGTTTCCACTATATAACATATAGAGAAATGACCTCCGCCCATAAAATGAATATTTTTCATCCAGTCAAAATGATTTTTTGTAGACTGATTAAGGGTCACTCAAGGATCATTCCAGTGAAATTTGGTTGATATCCATCAGTTACATTCTGAGAAAATGATTTTCAAAGTTTCCACTATATAACATATAGAGAAATGACCTCCGCCTATAAAATGCATATTTTCCATCCGATCACAATGATTTTTTGTAGACTGAAAAAGGGTCACCCAAAGATCATTCATATATTATATATTTGGAAATTAGCCATGCCCATTAAATCCATGTTTTTCATTGGATCAAAATTTCTTGAACAACTTTGAAAGAGGGTCACCCAAGGATCATTCCTGTGAAGTTTGGTTGAAATCCATCCAGTAGTTTCTGAGGAGAAGATTTTTAAAGAAAAAGTTTACGACCGGACGGACGCACGTACGGACGGACGCACGACGGACACAACGCCATGACAATAGCCCAGTGGCTTTCAGCCAGTGGAGCTAAAAATGAAGGCAGTATGTCCTCTGGTTTCGATTAAAAAAGATTTTTAAAGATTTTCGCTCTTTGATTCTATGTAAAAAGGGTTGCGCCCGGGTGGAGCCCAAATATGATCCTAGGGTCTTGATATGAACAAACTTGGTAGAGGTCCACAAGATGATGCTACATACCAACTATGAAAGCTGTCTGCCATCTGGTTTCATAGAAGAAGATTTTTGAAGATTTTCGTTTTTTTACCCTTTGTGCTCATAAGAGATAAAGGGATGCACCCGTGCAAAGCCCAAATATGACCCTAGGGTCTTGATATGAACAAACTTGGTAGAGGCCCACTAGGTGATGCTACACACCAAATATTAAAGCTGCCTGCCATCTGGTTTCAGAGAAGAAGATCTTTAAAGATTTTCGCTCTTCGATTCTATGTAAAAAGGGTTGGGCCCAGCCAAAGCCCAAATATGACCCCAGGGTCTTGATATGAACAAACTTGGTAGAGGTCCACTAGATGATGCTACATACCAAATATGAAAGCTGTCTGCCTTCTGGTTTCAGAGAAGAAGATTTTTAAAGATTTTCATATTTTAACCCTTTTTGTTAAAGGTAAAGGGAAAGTAAAGGGTGGAATTCATTTATTTGAACAACTTTGGTAGAGCTTGACCCAAGGAACATCCCTGCCAAGTTTCATCAAGATTGGCCCATTGGTTTAGGAGGAGAAGATGTTTAAAGAAATTGTGGACGACGGACGACGCACGACGGACGACGCACGACTGACGACGGACATTATACGATCCCAATAGCTCAACTTGAGCACTTTGTGCTCAGGTGAGCTAAAAATAAACAAATTAGATAAAATTTAATATTACTATATATGTTACAAGAATTTGTTTGTAATATGCGTTGCGAACCATATGCATGCGTCTAAGTATTACCTCTTTTACTTGATTTTTAGAAAGATTCACTATTTGTTTTAAAAAATACAGCAAATTTTATCAGAACAGATGAGATATATACTAATACTCATTTCCATAAGAGAGTCTGTGGGTATGGACATGTAGTTACCTGATGCAGGCGTCTTTCCTGCGAATGCTTGAGAATGTTTATACGTATGGCAATCCGTAAGGACTTAATAATCTGTAAGTGTAATCCTTGTATCAACAGCAATTGTGTGTCTTTCGATTGAAATTTCAAAGGAAGAGAGCAGATGCACACATCAATAACTCTTACTCAAACCTTGTTCTAAATTTATACGCATAAGCGAACTATTCATTATATAGAGTTTACTCGAGACGTTAAAGGGCAGTAAAGACGATTTGAAACAGAGTAAAGGGGACAAACTAGCAAAATAAGACGATGTGTTTTTTATTCGTTGGAACTTATAAATGTTAAAGCAAAAATACAACATTGAACACAAACATAGTTATCCGCCGTATATTTACAGAATGCCGAAAAATGCTCTTAATGGGCTTCATTAAGCGCCAATGAAATAGGTATGGACTATGAAATTTGATTCACATATGTTTTACCGAGACCCGAACCAATTAACTTATAAGGGTTCAGAAATGCCTTTCTTCAGAAATTTTTTTCTTTAACCAAAGTGTTGGCAAAGTAACCATGTTGACTCATATGGGTTTATTAAGGGTCAATTGATCGATTAAAAGTAAGGTAATTGGTAAGGAAATTTAAACGGAATATTTCCGACCCAAAGAGATCATTGATACCATTTGTGGCACGAGTAAGCAACATTGAAAACAAACATATTTTAAGAAAAATGTCATTTATTATTCTAATCTGTCGTATTTTTGCATTATACACCCCCCCCCCCCTCCACACACCTCAACCCCTACCCAATACACATCTCTTATGCGCTTCATTTAGCACCAAAGCACCGGGTTCAATTAAGAACATCGTGAAGTTGAAAGATATTCCTAACAAAATCATTCACTCACTTAAAGCCAATCAAAAAGGATAACAGAAGTTAAAAAAATAAAAAATAAAATACATCAACACTAACCAATGCTAGGTATTGAACGTAATTTGAAAAGAAAAGTCAAAGGAATGTCATGTTTTGTGAATCTTATTAAATGAAACACCGCAATCGGCTTATATGGGCTATCATGAGAGCCCACACAAATTCTAAAATGACCCTAGAGAACACGGACATGTAAGTATTTCAACGCCAACCTACACTTAATACCAAACAGGGCCTTAGAAATCAACTCGAAACAAACAAAGTTTTCTCCCTTAAACTTCTAATATAAAAAACACCAAAATTGCTATTTTGGGCTCTGTGAGAGCCCATAGAAGGGTGAAATAAGCTCTAAAACATGGATTTTTGTATTTTTTAATTCAAATCCACGCTAAATACACAGTCTAACCAAAGAAATCATTTTAGTAGAAAAAATACACATCTCATGAGCCCTCTTTTAGGAAAATACCTAATTTGCTCATATGGGCTCCTTTGAGAGCCATAAAATCGGGGAATGGGCTCGGAAAATTTGGACCCGCATAATTTACGATTACTTGGCCCCTAAACAATCAATTAAACCCAAAAAATCAATTTCAGCACGAAAATCCTACGGGAGCCCATTTTCGTACATAAGGAACCGCACTATTACTATAAATTTAAAATTATCATCGTACTCAAAATATCCGAGTGATAAAGACACGAGAAAATCATTAGCTTTCTTGTCAAACCCATTTTAAATGATATCACTCTGTAAATTTCTCGGATACTGACCTGACTTCTGAAGGACCGCCAAACACCTCGCCTGGCCGAGAGCATATGTGTATTTCCAACTAAACACTTTTCTCACGTGTTTACTTGACAGCCTTATTAAATCATGTAAATAGTCGACCTTCTTTTAAACTAGAAAGCCATAAATGGCTTGAGTCGCTCCACAGGCTTGAAATTCTTGTAAAAGCAAATAAATGTTTTTACTTGATTTTTAGATATTTGGGGTTCTACTGATGTTGAAAATGATTTTCAAAGTTTGAACTATATAACATATAGAGTAATGACCTCCGCTCCTAAAAGACATATTTTTCATCAAATCAAAATGATTTTTGGCTGCATGATAATGGGTTACCCAAAGATCATACCAAAAATTTTTGATTGATATCCATCAGTTACATTCTGAGAAAATGATTTTCATAGTTTCCATTATATAACATATAGAGAAATGACCTCTGCCCATAAAATGCTTATTTTTCATCCAATGAAAATAATTTTTTGTAGACTGAAAAAGGGTCACTCAAGGATCATTTCAGTGAAATTAGGTTGATATCCAAAAATCAGATTCTGAGAAAATGATTTTCAAATTTTCCACTATATAATATATAGAGAAATGACCTCTGCCCATAAAATGCATATTTTCCATCCGATCACAATGATTTTTTGTAGACTGATAAAGGGTCACCCAAGGATCATTCCAGTGAAATTTGGTTGATATCCATCTATTCCATTCTGAGAAATTGATTTTCAAAGTTTCCACTATATAACATATAGAGAAATGACCTCCGCCCATAAAATGCATATTTTCCATCCGATCACAATGATTTTTTGTAGACTGATAAAGGGTCACCCAAGGATCATTCCAATGAAATTTGGTTGATATCCATTGATTAGAATCTGAGAAAATGATTTTCAAAGTTTCCACTATAAAACATATAGAGAAATGACCTCCGCCCATAAAATGCATATTTTCCATCCGATCACAATGATTTTTTGTAGACTGATAAAGGGTCACCCAAGGATCATTCATGTAAAATTTAATTGGTATCCATTGATTAGAATCTGAGAAAACTCACTTTTTACCATATTTGGAAATTAGCCACGCCCCTTAAATCCATGTTTTTCATTGGATCAAAATCTCTTGAACAACTTTGAAAGAGGGTCACCCAAGGATCATTCCTGTGAGGTTTGGTTGAAATCCATCCAGTAGTTTCTGAGGAGATGATTTTTAAAGAAAAGTTTACGACCGGACGGACGGACGGACGCACGACGGACACAACGCCATGACAATAGCCCCAGTGGCTTTCAGCCAGTGGAGCTAAAAAAAGGTAAAATGTTAAAGCTAACTGTGTTCACGTCAGAACCTTTTACCGATAGGCGACCTTTGGATTTGAAAGCCTTTGGCACTTGGAATAATAAATTACAGACAAAAATTAATTTCTAAACACATTTTTTTCCATTTCATACAATTCAAAGGAACACAAATATAAGCAAGGGATTGGAACTGGCCAAATATACATTCATGTATGGTTTATTCTAATGCCAACATTATACTCATACACTTCTGAGACTGGGTTTCTGACTGTAACGGGATTATCAGATATTAGAAACCTCCGCTTAATAGAAACTTTTCTTCTGACAAAAAGGAGTTGCTAATGAGCAGATTCCTCTGTACTGGCTTTGATGCAATGGTCAGGGAGTATGGCCGAGGGCTATTTTAAATGCCTCGACGTTTTGGAGTTAACAATGTCCTTCTCTAGTTTATTCCAATTGAGGATTGTTTGTACTGACTTGAATTTGCATGTATTGGTTCTAGATTAGTGACTTTTTGAATTTTGTTTGATTTGAGAGCTTAAGAAGTACATTGATGTCTCACTGTCTTTGTATTGTTTTAGTTTGATTTTGCATGAGGGTCTGGTTGCTCTCAGAAATTGAGTTGGCGGTAGCTCTGGTACAAACCCCTCAACCACCTTATACAGCATGACAAGCCTCTGGCTTTACCTTCTTGATTGTAGACTGGACAGGTCAAGATGTTTGGCCATCTGTGTGATATAGCCTTCTTTGCGGGATTAATAGTCATTTTTGATGAATCTTATTCTAATCTTCGCAGTGTTCCTGAGATACTTGTAAGAGACCAATTTTCCCCAAGTACCAGCTCTCACCATCACCCCGGTTCACAGTAAAGACAAAACGATAAACCCATCTAAAATTACAAGTTATATAGAAAACAACTTCTTTTCAGAAAATGATTTGTTTGAAATTGCGTATTTACTGAGAAAATGATCAGTTGGTGAGAAGGGAACCAGTCAAACCGGCCCCTCGTCAAACCGGACCCCGGTCAAACCGGCCCCAAAACGGTCAAACCGGCCCCCAAAAATAGTCAAACCTTCCCCTTAACTCAGAAAAACGGTCAAACCGGCCCCAAATCGGTCAAACCGGCCCCAAGAAATAGTCAAACCGACCCCTATCTATTTTGATTTTTTTGTTTGATACAATTATTTTACTTTAATATTTTGAACCTACGAACTTTTAATAATCTTGGTCCATGATATACATATTATAGAGTTCCCAATAAAAAAAACTTAAGCTTAATTACATTAATTCGTGCGCTAAATGTATGTTGTAAAAATAAATATATCATGATATTTTGAATAAAAAGTATTGGCTCTATTGTACAGAATTATTTTGTCAAGGTAATGCACAAGAAATATGTAAAAGAACATAAAAGATATTACCGCGTTTGTCTTCTTATTTACACGCACTATATACGCACTGTTTTGTTTAACTTATTTTTTCTTAGTGTTTGATGATTTAATCAATAACGCAATTAAAGGCCGATGTCAATCAATAATCTGTAAAAGTGTTTGTTGATTTAATTAATTGTACAATTAAAGATCAATGGTTATCAATAATCTGTAAATCATTGAAACATCAGTATGATTTAAGCATTCTTGCCGCGAATGCAATTACCAAATTGAGTAATCATATTAATGCTTTAATAACCAACTAGAAATACCTATATACCTAAATACCTAAAATTGAAGTTTGATGGCGTGGGTTCAAACCTGGGCTGGCACACTAACAAACTAATTGTATTTCGGATGAGGCCACGTGAGTTGGTGCTTTACACTTTACGTTAAAGAACCATGGCGGATCTCAGCAGTAGTTTTGTCATGTATTCTTGCACTATCCTCCGTAACAACTAACCGTCTTCTGGGGGCGTCGCTCATATGGGCATGTGCTATGGTAGCGACGATAAATAAACAGAAATACACACAAACACCTAAATACCCCAATTAGCTCAGTTGGTAGAGCACCGTACTCCCAATTCAAAACCATTTAATTTCGAAGTCGTGGGTTCAAACCCAGGCTGGCACACTAACAAATTAACTGTCTTTCGGATGAGACGTTCGAAAGCTGTCCCCGCATAAAAAGCTTAAGTGAAATGATGTTATGAGATCGGGTAATAATTTCAAAAAGTGTAGCTTCGGATCAGTGCCTGAATGCTTCGAATGATCAGTACGAAACTTTTGTTACTTCCTATATCTTTACAGGCTATTAAAAGCTCTTAATCAGATCAATAACTTTCGCATAATATATTCAAAGGTTAAACATTACGTGTGGCGACTGTATGTTACAATCTTATCAATACTATTTTTTGACTAATTATACATTTACACTTCAAAGAAGATTTGTACTCAAAATGACTTTATAAAATAATAACTATACAAAGTCAAAGTTTGAAAAAGAATAAAATACAGGTTAGAAAATAGCCTCATAGCGAGCGCAGCTCGCGAACGGCCGAAGGCCGTGAGCGCGAAGCGAGCGTTTGTGGTAACGTGTGTTATTCTATTCTATTCTGTTATACTGTCAAACGAAAAAATCGTGTCATTTTCCACACGGAGTGAATTCACTTGCAGGACCGAAAAAAAGTTAAAAATTATATTGAAAAAAATACCTTAAAGAATCCTTTGTAAATGTAAGATTAAACAAGAGGGCCGTTGGCCCTGGGTCGCTCACCTGAGAAAAAAGCTTCATTACCTAGGTATGTCCATGCAACCACAGAAAAAAGAGATTTTCACTTATTCAATCAGATAACATTTGAAATAATCCCCCCTCCCCTGCTCCTCCCCTGGTCATTATTTATTCAAGCTTTTTTCATAGAAGGTCTGTGATCAGCAAATCTATGCCAGATATACAGGCTGAGTCTGAGACTTTTAAAGTTTTCTTTAATGAGTTGAATAATCCATGTCAAATATAAAGGCTGTAGGGATTCAAAATTCTCAACAAAGCACTCCCCCTCCCCCGAGATGCTCTGCACTTGGTGAATCTACAGTCATGATTTTAGCTAATTCAATTAATGTCCATATGCTGATCATCCATACCAATTTTCAAGTCTGTAGGACTCCTGGTTCATTAGAAGAAGTTTAAAGATTTCAAAAATGATCCAAAGTACTACCCTCTCCCCAAGACACTCAGCACCTGGTGACCCAACAGTTCTGATTTTAGCTATTTTCATTAATGTCCATATATTGATCACCCATAACAATTTTCAAGTCTGTAGGGTTCCTGATCCAGAAGAAGAATAAGGTTAAAGATTTCAAAATTCATCCAAAGTACTACCCCCTCCCCCCTAATGCTCCGCATCTGGTGACCCTACATTCATGATTTTAGCTATTTTATTTTAGATCCATATGCTTATCATCCATGCCAATATTGAAGTCTATAGGGCTCCTGGTTCATTAGAAGATGAAGGTTAAAGTAACAAAATTTTCACAAAAGTACTACCCCCTGCCCCCTGGTGCCCTGCACCTGGTGGCATTACAGTCATGATTTTAGCTATTTTTATTAAGGTCTATGAGCTAATCCTCCATGCCAATTTTCAAGTCTGTAGGGCTTGTGGTTCAGAAGAAGAAGAAGGTTAAAGATTACAAAATTTTCACAAAAGTACTACCCTCTCCCCCCTGATGCTCCGCACCTGGTGAATCTACAGTCATGATTTTAGCTATTTATATAAAGGTCCATATGCTGATCATCCATGCCAATATTCAAATCTGTCAGGTTCCTGGTTCAGAAGAAGATGAAGGTAAAAGATTACAAAATTTTCACAAAAGTACTCCCCCCTCCCCCCTGGTGCTCCGCACCTGGCAGCCCAACAGATATTATTTTAGCTATTTTTATTAAGATCTATGAGCTGATCCTCCATGCCAAGTTTCAAGTCTATAGGGCTTGTGGTTCAGAAGAAGAAGAAGGTTAAAGATTACAAAATTTTTCACAAAAGTACTACCCTCTCCCCCCTGATGCTCCGCACCTGGTGAATCTACAGTCATGATTTTAGCCATGTATATAAAGGTCCATATGCTGATCATCCATGCCAATATTCAAATCTGTCAGGCTCCTGGTTCAGAAGAAGATGAAGGTAAAAGATTACAAAATTTTCACAAAAGTACTCCCCCCTCCCCCCTGGTGCTCCGCACCTGGCAGCCCAACAGATATTATTTTAGCTATTTTTATTAAGGTCTATGAGCTGGTCCTCCATGCCAAGTTTCAAGTCTGTAGGGCTTGTGGTTCAGAAGAAAAAGAAGGTTAAAGATTACAAAATTTTCACAAAAGTACTACCCTCTCCCCCCTGATGCTCCGCACCTGGTGAATCTACAGTCATGATTTTAGCCATGTATATAAAGGTCCATATGCTGATCATCCATGCCAATATTCAAATCTGTCAGGCTCCTGGTTCAGAAGAAGATGAAGGTAAAAGATTACAAAATTTTCACAAAAGTACTCCCCCCTCCCCCCTGGTGCTCCGCACCTGGCAGCCCAACAGATATTATTTTAGCTATTTTTATTAAGGTCTATGAGCTGGTCCTCCATGCCAAGTTTCAAGTCTGTAGGGCTTGTGGTTCAGAAGAAGAAGAAGGTTAAAGATTACAAAATTTTCACAAAAGTACTACCCTCTCCCCCCTGATGCTCTGCACCTGGTGAATCTACAGTCATGATTTTAGCTATTTATATAAAGGTCCATATGCTGATCATCCATGCCAATTTTCAAGTCTGTAGGGCTCCTGGTTCCGAAGAAGAAGAAACTTAAAGATTATATATTTACCCAAAGTACTACCCCCTCCCCCCTGGTGCTCCGCACCTGGTGGCCCAAAAGATATAATTTCAGCTAATTTAATTAAGGTCTATATGCTGATCCTCCATGCTAAGTTTCAAGTCTGTAGGGCTTGTGGTTCAGAAGAAGAAGAAGGTTAAAGATTACACAATTTTCACAAAAGTACTACCCTCTCCCCCCTGATGCTCTGCACCTGGTGAATCTACAGTCATGATTTTAGCTATTTATATAAAGGTCCATATGCTGATCCTCCATGCCAAGTTTCAAGTCTGTAGGGCTCCTGGTTCCGAAGAAGAAGAAGCTTAAAGATAACAAAATTTACCCAAAGTACTACCCCCTCCCCCTGGTGCTCCGCACCTGGTGGCCCAAAAGTTACAATTTTAGCTATTTTTATTCAGGTCTATGAACTGATCATCCATGCCAAGTTTTAAGTCTGTAGGACTACTGGTTGAGAAGAAGAAGAATTTTTAAGATTTTCTTAAAATTTCACCTTTTGTTGCCATAGCAACCAGAGTTTTTCATGGATTTCAATTCTTTTAGCTATTTTTGAAGGGGACCACCTAAGCAACATTTCTGTAAAATTTGGAGTTAATTGGCCCAGTAGTTTAGGAGGAGATGTCGTTTAAAGAAATTGTTGACGGACGCCGGACGACGGACGACGACCGACGGACGGACGCCGGACGAAAGGTGATCACAATAGCTCACATGAGCACTTCGTGCTCAGGTGAGCTTAAAATTGAAAATTAAATCAAGCTATCCCGAAAAAACGACGTTTCTATAAAATTCTTATTTTTTACCGGAAGCAACATAAACAAAGCCAAAATCGAGGCAGACCGAAGCATTTCGCGCGGAAATTCCCACAAAATGATTATTAACTTTCGCTATACAGAATGACAAGGCTAATTTGAACATTCCTACCTTTAGTCTTACACATATACGGCCTGGAACACGCTTCAAACCTCAGATTTACATGATGCATGCATGTTTAGCTTGAAATGTCAACAAATATTTTTGACGTCATCAATGATGGCTAATGACGTCAGGAATACGTTAGTCTAGAACTTAAAACATTTCAATCATAGACTAGTGAACTTGTAAAAACATGCAACACTGTTCTTGCGATTTTCAACGAGTTTAATATAGAAAATAGAGACCTTAATTGAAGTTGTAACATCCAAAACAAGAATTATAACAATAAGTTGATATTTAAGGTCATGAGAAATCAATGTGGGAAAGAAAGAAATGCTTGATTGTAAAATAAGTTATTGTGTGTGGATTTTGTTGTTGTGAACAAGGACCCGACACCAAAAGCCTTTATTTCTTGATGATGTTACTTTAATTCCAGTTATGTTTGAAAGGTTTATGCATTCTTTTTGGCTGAATAAATTGTTTCAGCGGAAAGTAGCCCCATAAAGCCTTTCTACTTTTATTGATCAGGGCTTTTTTTCCTTCTTTACTTGAGGCCGATCTTCGGTGACTTCCCAATCACAAAAAGCCTCCTTTTTTCCCAACTGTGGCAAGAAAATTTCCCCTAAATCAGAGTAAAATTCCCAATTTTAAAATTAAATCCACGTGGAGCATGCCAACAGAGATTTACGAAAGGGAAGAATAAGCTCTGTGAAAAGGTCAAGGGTTTTATTTCATAAAATTTATACGAAGGTTTACACTTTGTTTGGGCTGGTAACCCATAGATTCCCATTATGAAGCCTTGCATAGAAAATGGAGGGTAACCAGGGGCCTCTTTCAAGAAAAATATCGTACGATTTATCTTATAAATATCGTACGATTATATTTAAGTCGGTCGTAAACGGCTTTCACAAAAATATCGTTGAAAATCGCAGACTATACGACCTCATAAGATTATCGTAAAGTTGATCTTTCACATCTGCACGTGCTGATCATTTGATAAAAACTTCCGCGTTAGTGGGTATATTGTCCACTTTTTAAACTACCAAAAAGGGTAAATCAGCAAACTGACCGTAGAAAAGCCATTTACTTGTATATTAATGCATATTTAACGAGGTTTATTAAAACAAAATTCGTCGAACTCACACATTTCTCATCGAAATCTAAATATCTTTGTCATTATAATAATGCAAGTGCTCATAATTGCATAGTTATTTTAGTTTACACTGTCGATTCCCTTTCCAATGAAAGTAAACCGACTGTCGCGCCAAATGTGGAGCATTGTAAAAATGCACATGTTCTAGTTAATGATCATCTGCACTAATTTTTAGGTGTATGACTTTATTATCATTATATTTTATTATCATTGTTGTTTGGTTGGTTGGTTGTTTTCTGGTGAAGTATAAGCATGTATAAGAATAAAACATTTTAAAAAGGGTAAGATGAAAAAATGAAAATGGCTCATCCATTTTTCTTGTATGTATTTGTTATGTAATTGTTCAAATCGTATAGTTCTGTGCCTATATGGAAGGTATTGAAACGAACTATAGAGGGGTAGTATTGAAATGAACTTTAGATGGATATTATATTCAATTGCTTTAATTCAAAATTACCGATTACTCTAACTTCGGTTCTAGTACAGTGCTCGTTGTCGTATCCGTGTAACTACAACAGATACATGAAGCTTAGACATGTTTCATCTGACCCAATGTCGCCGTTCAATTATTGTATCTGCTCGATTATTTGCTCAGTTCATCTTTGACGAACAGAGAGAGAAAAAATATCGAGTGTGGCGTATTTGTTGTTTATGATGATGGTGATGATGATGTTGTTGTTGTTGTTGTTAATAAGAAATCATCCTATTTAGAATTGTATGGTTTTGACTACAGGCTGTGGAATTTTCCTTTTAATTTTTGTCATACTTGAAGCATGAAACACAGGAATCCATATTGCATAATGTCAGAGTAGTTTTTTTTTTTTTTTTAAAGTAAGTAAAAACGTAAAAACCTATTGATTTGGTATCTCCCACTTTCTGTGTCACAAGTAAGGGTAAGCAAACGTTTTCAGTGATGGTCACAAAAGGATCGATTCTTACGGTAAATAAACAACTGAATACCACTATAAAAACATTCTGCGACAATCGTACGATTATCGCAGGGTAAAATCAAACATCGAAATGATGGTGCATCTGTTGTTTTCAATATATCTTGTTTTCTACACTATATTGTACTTGGAAATTTGGCATGTGCATAGCTAAATAATCGTTCTAATATCCGCGAGAGCTAGAAAGGAATCCGATAACATTTAAGGCTCATAGAGACAAAATCGTAAAATTTACGACTGGTCTGAAGTTGTCGTATATTTTATCGTAGATTTCACGATACGGCGCCTTTTTTGAAAGCCAAAAAGTTTCTTGAAAGCCAATTTTTATCGTACGATTGCGATACGACCAAATTTCAATCGTAGGACCTTTCTTGAATGAGGCCCCTGGCTTTGTTTTCCTTACTTGATTAATAAGAAATGTGGAAAGCTGAATCGATTATTTTTTTAATAAATTGTAAATTAATCGATCTTTATTATTGTTCAATGATTCATAAGAAAAAAATCTTGTGTTTGTTGTAATAAACTATTCAGACATTGGGTTTAAACCTTTTATTTCTGGTTAAAATTAGAGTTTGGGAAATCAAAAAAATCACTAAAAGGGCATCGGCTCATTAACAAGGAACATATTCCTTTCAGTTTTGACGTACGCATTTTACACAACCAAATACACATAAACAATGTTGCTTAGAATCTAGCCGAAATAATCTGAATTTATAAGTCTACAGTGCCTTAAAATGGTAATTATAACAGTAAATCATTCAAAAGATATGCTTTTGATAAGGCTATGCGCAGTCTATTTATGGTCTGGGTGAAAAAAAGTGTTTGCAAGGTGAAAAGGTTTGCAAATCTGAAGCGTCTTAAATTAGCACCGGAAGTATTATTAATTGTATGAATTAAAGAAGAGACGTAGAAGACGAGCTTAAGGAGCTCACAGTTTCTACTATACCAAGTACCAAGTACCAAGTCTGCTACAGTCATGAAACAGTTCATAGTTGATAAATGTGCCCAGCTTGGGGCTAGAGGCCCTTTGGTAGTTGATTAACAGTATTGTCACTGTAATGAACTTAAATCACCAACAGAGCAAAACCAAGTTGCCATGATAATTTCTTCTACCATTAGTAGCACTGCCACACCCTATTCCATCCGATTCAGCCACAAATCAAGCTGTACCTATTTATTCATATAATTGTAAGAAACATAATGAGTCTTTTTAATAAAATATTCTTTTAGATACCTTTGTTTTGACCCTATGAAAATGGCTTAGATGTTTTTATTCTCGAAACTTGTTAGGTTTTGAAAATTTCCCAATTTCACCAAAGTACGCATGAAATTTCCCAAAATGAAAGGCTAGGGCCTCTTCCCAATTGTCAGAAAAAAAAGCCCTGTTGATAAATCTTCACGTTTTTGCGATTAAATCTAAGGTTATCTAGAAGTTTTGTCTTGATTTCATAGTGTTCTGAAACTCAAAAACCAATCAAAATCATGTGTGAATCTGCATCACATATTCATACAGTGTAATTAGTTTTTCAGTTTCATACATCGATGAATTCAAGAAATAATCTCTTCATCTCTTAAATGATGAAAGGATAATGAAGTATCGGAAGAATAGATTGTGCATCAGAAACATAAATCTACTCAATACATTCGCACTAAACTATAAATTAAATATGCCTCTCTCTCTCTATCTCTTTCTTCCTTTTTCTCCCTTTTTTTCTCTCTTTCTCTCTCTCCTGTTACAAACAATTTTAAATGTAAGCTGCGATCGCTTTTAAGGCTTTGCCTTATTTCATATTAAAAATTATATTACTAGTGACTGATTTAAAATGGTCTTTTGTTTATTATTTTCTTGATTATTTTGTTGATAATTTATGGTAAAGAGTTCGAGATATAGGCAACTTAAATGAATAAATAAATTTTTCGTAGTGTTTCTTTTTTTCAGAGCATTTAACAGAGCATTGTGTTTCTATAAACATGTAATTATCACCCTTTATTGTCTTAATTACATTGGGGCCGGTTTTGAGGGCCGCTTTAACCAATGGAAAATCGATATTGGGGCCGGTTTGACCGATTTGGGGCCGGTTTTGGTTTAAAGCGGTGAGAACTGGTACACGTCGAGATTTGGTCCCAACCAGTACCGCTGTTATTACGGGAAAAGTAACGCAAAGCGCCCGAAGGGCGCTTTGCGGCTTTTCCCGCTTCTAGATAACGCGTGTAAAACATTTAAATAATCAAAATCAAGATGAAATACATATACCATCAAAGTTGAATTTTGTGTCGTAATGGCGGCCTACATGGAGGATGATGATCTCGCGAGATTTCGCCATTTTGTTTTATTATTTATTTTTATTTATCTACTTTTTTCTTCGATTTTATTTCTGTTGATCATTACCAAAATTTAAATTGTAGTGAACGTAAAATTAGGATAAAAATCAGCCTTACATGTAAAAAGCTGCACATTTTTGCTTAAAAATCTCGTCTGGATGACGTTTCTTTTTACCCTCCGAAAATGACGTCATTCTACACTTATGGGAAATAAGACGCTACTTTTTCCCGCTAAAACAACGTCATTGTTGGTGCGTTTTAACGTCGGAGTAAAAAGCGGGATAATACTTGAAAGAGATTAAATCTATAGCAATATTCCCGGTTAAGACTTGAAAAGGATGAAATCTTTAACAAAATTCGAAGTTTGATTTTAAAAAAAAATGGAAATAGAATCTACAGCTATCTTAGCTAAAGCTATGCCGGCAAACATCATGTCGGACTCGCATTCTTTAGGATTTAGACCTGGCGCAGTTACTATAATACGTACGCCCATATTCAAAGTACTCCCCTTACATTTTTTACGAGGAAAAACCATTAAGAATTGTATTGAGTATCTTTCACTCATATGATGTTAATTTCTTCCTATGTTAGCACTTATCTAAATGACTGTGTGACTGAGGAAATCAATCTAGAAATAAATGAGAAAAATCAAGTAGCCATCGATTTGATAATCAGCCTATTTTGGTATTCTGAAAATTAGTTATCATGTGCATGTTTTGTGCAGCACATGGGGAAGTCTACTTCATACTGTAACTGCACTTATTTTTTCCAGTGACAATATCTTAGAAAAAGGTCAACAAGGGATCTATTTTCTTCGTTTTGTTCGCATATGACTTAAAATGATAAAAAGCGGCCTTAAACCCCATTCAAGCGAAAAAAAGATTGAGCAGTCGGAACAGACAGACAGATAATATTGAATATGATAAATCATTCACAAATGTCGAAACAGCAAAAGGTTGGGGTGCAGGAGCTCTATTGTTAAATTCGGTAGCTTATGTAAATGACTAAATCAATAATGGTTCTTTTTTCAAATTACTTTTCACGTCTGTAGGTTAAACCCATAGGTAGCCAACACGGGTGGGGATAGTATAATTTTACGAAATTTTGACCACAAAAAATCATTATACTATTTTTTTCTATCACAATGTATAATATAGACAAGGTCCCAAACTACCCTCTTTTACGCAGAAAATCTAGTCGGTCGAGATCGCGCAATTCAACTTTACACCTATAAACCCAAGTTAAATATGATGCTCTACTTAAATCACTGATTGCATTCAATAGAAACCACTTTTTCATGTCTCTCACGATCTAATTCTTTTCAAAATTGCCAATAAATCAGTTAATATTAACTCATCAATTTGGAATCGGGAAGAAAACATTTCTGCATCAGCCATTTTTGTTTATAAGCTCTCGACCAATCAGATAGCCTGATTCTACAGTTCAGTTGTAAAAGGCTATCTGATTGGTCGAGAGGTTATAAACAAACATGGCCGTTGCAGAAATAGTTTCTTCGCGATTCCAAATTGATAAGTAAATATGAACTGAATTGTTGGCATTTCTGAAAAGAATGAGGTACTGAGTGACAGGAAAAAATGTTTTCTATTGAATGCAATCAGTGATTTAAGTAGAGCATCATATTAAACTTGGGTTTATATGTGTAAAGTTGAGTTGCGCGATCTCGACCGACTAGATTTTCTGCATAAAAGAGGGTAGTTCGGGACCTTGTCTATATTATACATTGTGATCAAAAGAAATAGTATTAAAGATTTTTTTGGTTAAGTTTTGGGTAATTTACACTATCCCCACCCGTGTTGGCTACCTGTGGTTAAACCTATCATTATATTACTATTTTTAATCAATCTTGCACGAAAATAGAAACCCACGGAATTGGGAAATCATCAATATTTCTCATTTTTATGCCAATCCTTTTAATCGGTTCCGCTTCAACATAACTTGGTACGCAAATTTATAAAAGGCTCAAGTAGTTGAAGTATATACCCCCATTTGAGCTTGAAGTTCGGCCATTCGTCGGGCACGAATCGCTTCCAGTTCATCATCCGCCATGTTTGTAGTGAGAATGCCGGCTGTCTGCCGTTTCACTACGCGTCTGCAAATAAACAGCCTTTAAGCCGGATACCAATACTGTGAAAATCTAGATCAAACAAACGCTACGTGTTGTGAAAGTCCACTTCCTTAATAAGCGTCCAGAAAAATACAGATTCATAGCAGAAAGTTTCTAAACATGTGGGAAATATTTATTGAGAAGATACAGATTGTCATCGATCAAATAAAGGGCAAGAGTTTGGATCATCTGTTTTCTGATGTTCTGCGAGAAGTGAAGCAAAGCTTTCATCAATTAATGATACAAATACAAATATTTTATTGGCTCTAACTCAATTACAATAAGTGGTTTGGGCCCATTCATATACAAGCAAACATTTTCAAAGATGTAATTCAGTCATAATCTAGATCATTCTAACCATAATCAATACTGTTGGCAATACCTCAAACCATAATGCAGACCATACATGACAGCAGCCGATAGCCAACCACAATATCCTTAATCTATCCGATAGAAAATACTGCAGATTTGCCAAGAGCTAGAGCAGTCCTAAAAGACCAACAATAATTCAAGGCCATCACCAACAATATAGATTATGTATTTGCCACTAAGAGGGCTACAATTATACATTTGATATGACATTCTTAATAATATCCATCAGGATGACAATAACAATATGGATTACAAATAGCGATTTAAATTTCAACACAAGAAATATCAATTTAGTAGGTTTAAGTTGAAATATTTAGATGTATATATCGATGGCTCAGTGCGAAACAGCCGCAACTGCCTATAAACATATAGAAAGTTACAACCGTCCTGCGCCGAACCATCGATATGTAAGTGTACTTATAATTGACTATTGTACATAATGGATAATAAAGAAAACAGATGTTGGTGATAAGAAGGATAACTCAGTACAAGAAAGTCCATCTGATTTAGACACTGTTTACATTCCCTGATTTATCCCAAATTCAAGTGGCATAACTGATGATCATACAGTTACAATATTAATTTGAATCAAGACAATTTACCTTTTCTAATATCTAGGCAATCTGATATAAACTTTGAAGACATGATTGAAAAAGGGAGACATCATCAGTAGTGTTGGGCAATCTATTTCAAATCTACATTCTGACCCAAAAATCCAGGTATCCAGGTAAATCACAATCGATTATCGGTTTTTAGTTGTAAGAGTAAATCAACTAATGATCAATTGTATAATCGATCACTTCACAAATTATTATAGCACTCCCAGTATCATCATTGAAGAGTAGCATTGTGACCTGTATTTTCGACCCCTTAAGAAATAAAACATTGCACATGCGCAATCATAATGTATATTATTAAACTTTTTATGAATGAAAATTCGAAATGTCATATGAACAGTCAAATACAAACTCAAAGATCGTCTAGGATAAACAGAAAGTGAAGCATTCTGCACCAGAATAACCTATGTAGCTGTTCTAAACCAATCAATTGATTGTCTTGTCAATTTGACCCTTCTGATTGGTCAGGTGAATTATGGGTCCAGAGTTAATTTTACAAAGCAGCTGAGGTTACATAGGGGTGTGAATGTTTAGGCACTGAGCATGCGCAGGTGATATATTCTATTTCTTCCTGTCTAGTTCGGGAGTCAAAACGAGAGTAATCAACTATTTTTTTTTTGTAAATATGCTAAATTTAATGTCTGTTATATTAATCATTATTTCTTTGTTAACTACTTAAAAAAAAAGTTAGAAAAAACATCGGTATTTTCGAATATTTTGCCATCAGAAACTTAGTTTGAAAAAATTAAACCAGTTACAGAACAGACAGATGATCAATAAGCGTATAAATTTGGTAATTTTTGAAGTATGGAAATGACAAGAAGGGTCGAATTGACAAGACACAGGCATAGAATGTGAAAGTTTAGTTTAAACTCATGACCTGAAGACTCTTTATGCAGATTTTACGGTATACAGACGTTTCATACCATAACCATTTTGTACCATGAAATATATTACCATTTCGTACCATACGATGACCATTTCATACCATAGGGGAAGAAGTTTCGTAACATATGTTAACCATTTTGTACCAAACATTGACAATTTCATATCAATTGAAGCTAATTACTAAATGATCTCAAAATGTATATTTCTTTAAAAACTTAATTTTTTCCATGTAAAATCGCACAAAAATGTTGTATTTGCCTTAAGCTGCGGGCTTAAAAGGATTCTCGCCTTTAACTAATTAAAGGCGTGTGCCAAATAAAGAAAAGGTTGATTTTGACTCTTGTTTGTTACAAGATTGGTATTAACAATATGGCAATGAACTTGTTTGGTGTTTGTCTTCAATCATTAATTGTCAGCTGATAAGCAATAATACATGTTTGCTAATTGAATAGATAATGACATGCTTTTATGCGTATATAAGATCGGTTATACATATTTTAGACTAAAAGAGAATCATGGCTTCTTGTATTCAATGCCCTAAAGCAATTCCAACACGCCGTCAAATAGTTAGAATCTTAAAGACAACTATATTGGTATTATAAAGATGTCCTAACAGCAATTAAGGCAATTAATTAAATGTAAGAAGTATCATGAATAAGCTCTAGTTATGACGTTTTGTTTAGTTTCTTGTTTCGTGATTTATGATTTTTTGTTTATTTTTCAGGTTAGATGCAAACAAGTTTACGAAATTCAGGCACTTTTTTTCTAAAAAAATTATGAAATCAACAAAGCTTCAACAATAAAATAATAATTAGAAAAAAAAATAAATAAAAAGAAATAAAAAGAACAAAAAATCATCGTTCATCAACATCAATTTTTTGTACATGTATATTTATTCGTTTTGGTCGAGGGTAGTCTGGAAAGTTTGTAGACAGTCTGAAATTCTCATTAACTACTTTCATTTTATTCATAACTCTTATGTTAATCGCTACCCTAATTATCACTCACTTCATACCTGAAGAAAAATGTTCAACATCTTTATTGACATGTATTTGGCAGTTGCCTAAGCAATCCCATCTACCAGTAAACGGAGCACGTCAAAATTTTAAACATTTACAGATAACGATTGAATACAAAAACAATTTTTCAATGGTTTGATCATTTAACAAATATCATAATTTATATGTAATCATTGTGCCCAATTTATGAGTTTTATCTTGTAATAATTTCAAAGTGATCGCTTCAATTATACTTGAATGAAAGAAGAATATTATAGCAAACTGTGTGTGAGATGGAATGGAAATTGACACCGTCAGACGTTGCGGTGGAGCAGCGTCTTATCTGCATTTTTCAAACATCATAAGTTCCAGTTAAATCATGCAACAATCCATATGTATATATGCTATCAAAATGATCTATCTTTCTTATTATGAAATACGGTATTAAGCAAACATTTTGATAACAACCACTTTTTGATGGTTCCCGTACTAGTCGCTTAGAACAAGCTTTATCTTATTTTATTTTTCATCATCAGGTTTTGAAGGACATGGTAGTGATATTAGTGAATTCAATTCCTCTGAATACAAGATAAAATTAGGTATGTACATGTATGTGTTTCACTTTATTATAATGATCACAGTAATTATTTGTCATGTTTCACCTTAACAGATATAACTTAAGTTTGGTATTGTGACTTGTGATTACAATATGTTTGTATTCGATCGACAAGTCAAACTAAAGAATTCTACTTCTAAGTGGATAATTACATTATTTATTTGGTGTAAAAACACAAAACTTTTTCATTTTAATAAATGTTCAGATATTTTGCAGTACTTAACAATACTAAAAAGTATCTTCCACAGGAATTCAAAAGTCATTTAGATTCATATGCGCATACAAGTCTGTCATGTAAGTAAACAGCAGTACAGACTTCTGTCCTTGTTATGCCTTGCTATTTTTAGTTGAATGATTGATTTATTGTATTGAGTTTAATGCCACTTTCAACATTGTTGCAGTTAAAAGCATTGGCTGGACCACCTACCTATGATTTCCTGTTTTCCTCACACCAGTACAACCACAACATTTCATCCTAACCACCAGCTGCTAACTTCATATCAAACACCCATTGGTGGGAGGAAAATGATTAAAAACTCAAATGACCAGGGTTTGACATTAAGTACTGTTTGCCACAAGCCTGAAGGACCTGTTAGCCAAAAATATAACAGGTCCTCCATGATAACAATAGGTCCTGCATGAAAACTGTGTTTATTTTTTAACAATGTAAGAGATTAATTTCAAGAAAAAACATTGTTGGAAAAGAAGAAATTGCTTTTGACAAGTAATTTCTTCTATTTCTACAATGTTTTAAATTTGGTATTGCAAATTTTAGTATTCGAAAAGCAATTATTTTGTAAAACAAGATAGATTTGAAATGCTTAACACTGCCATTATCTACAGGCCTGAAGGACCTGCAGCCTGGTTACATCTACCAGTCCTCCTTAACAAGCACAGGTCTTGGGCCCAAGGACTGGTGTTAGTGTTGATCTCTGATTGAATGACGTCTGAAAAATGCAGGATGAAAGGTAGCAGGGCATGGCTTTGCTATATATAGACTGTTCACATTGTAATGAAATTCTTGTATATATCACAGAGAATTACCCCTTGCCATGCTGAACCTATTTTGGCAGCAGGTGTAGAAAAAGATCAGTCTTTGATCTTAGCCTTTACCACCTGATTTTTAAGTCCAAACCAGAAGACTTGAAAAAGTATTATTTATTATAAATAAAAATATTATTAAATAAATAACAGCTCAAAATTTGTGTATCCAGTGATTACAGCAGTCAAATCAATGCAAATTTGACAAGGTTTATGTGTATCGGCCCTGGGCAGGTTTTCTTGTCTGTTATATCAATTATCTCTCAGACAGTATGTTTCCAGTTCTCGTTCCAGGTTAGACTAGTCCCAAAGACAACTATTAAAATTAGCATAGAATAAGCTATTCTGACAGTTGATGGTGGGACCAGTTTTTGCCCGACCTGAATGGAGGCCAGAAATAATTTTCATTAAATTGTTATTTTCATTATCATTAATTGCAGGAGCTGTGTTGAAGGCTTTAGGCCATGAGGCTACCAAGGTATCCTTGGTGTTTTCTAAGCCACCGCTACCACCAGATACGGAATGTGAAAGTTTGTTGACATCTGTAGAGAAGACAGCTGTAGCTCTACTGTCTGTGTACTCTAAACTACCAAAAACTGCTGGTAAGTTATTACCCTTGTCATGCTGAATAAAAAACCTTGGCAAATTTATATATTTAATACATCAAAGTGCTGAAGCTCTGTATTCCCTACTTGTGAGTCAGCATTTGATTTTGAAAATATAATTTCTGATTTTTTTCTGGTTTAAAAAGGAAAAACAGGTGGTATAGACAAAGATCAGACTGCACACATGTGTAGGCTGATGTTTGTCCATACCTCCTGCCAAAGCAGGAATTTTCTGGGTTCTGCATGACAAGGGTTAATTCTTAGCTCACCTGAGCACAACATGCTCAAGGGGAGCTTTAAGGTTCACCAAGTCTGTCATCTATCATCAATTATAATTTCTTCTTCTCCTCCTGAACAACTAAGCCAATTTCAATGAAACTTTGCAAGAATGCCAGATGAGTTGGTTAGGGTTATCCTGACCCTCTTGTTGCCTAAGGGATGACAAATTTAACAATTCAGTCTACATTGTACTTCAAGACTATTTAACCCTTTCTACACCTTTTCCTGTGAGCTGGAATGTTTTGGAACTGTATAAAGATATAATGACATAATTGGCATCTGTGGGGTGTCATTCCTATTGTTGTCAGAGTGGTGTAATAAACTATCATCTTGGTCATGTCAAAGTTATTATTGACAATATCTTCTTGAAACTTGGCATGTGTTCACCATCACAAGAGCTGTCAAGTCTATCAAGAGAGAGAATTCTATAAGGTTTTTTAAGTAACAGTTATGGCTCTTTTCAACTTGGATTTTTTGCATTATCCAGCACTTGCACCCACATGCAGTGCCCTTGTTTTATGTCCCAGTGATTTTACTTATAAGAAATATTGAAGAGAAAGGAAGAAATAACTTGTAACAAGCAATTTCTCCATTAACCACAATATTTTTTATAACATAAGACAGGGAACAGACTAATTCATTACCATCTACAACCTCTATCAATTACCATATTTCTCCTAATAAACACTCCTGAGAACTATACATAACATGTTCAGGGAGCTTTTATTAAGTATGCATTTTCTGATTTAAAATTGATGTCCTTTTTGGCCCTTTTCCCTTTAATTTGAAGTGAATTTCTTCAAAACTACCATATAAATGATTGATTACAGGAAATTCACATCAAATTAGAGAAGAAGTCTCAACTTGTTCCTAAAATTGAGGCACTAGAAATGGGCTTTCTTAGTAAAAAATGTAGGGGTGCTACTATTCTGAAGGGCGCTATTATTAGAGGAAATGCAGTAGGATTAGTTTGAAATTTTAAGAAAAAGGTTAAAAGACAATTGTCATATTTGGAATAATAATATCAGTCAATCCGACTGTTTGTCTTGCACCTGTAGGTTTGATAACCGTAGACCTATGTGGGATAGCAGCTGGAGGCTAGGAAGGGATGTTATGGTAGAACTGGTGTGAGAAATACCAGGAATCCATTGTTAGGTGCTCCAGTCTCTGTGATATAACTGCAAGATTGTTGAAAGTGGCATTAAACCCAAACAAACAAATAAAGACAAACCAATCTTAAACTGAAACAAACATTTAATCTCTATATCATCAAGGTCATGGTCCGAAGTTATAAAACTTTTCTCATTCTCAACTCTAAATTTTCTCAAATTTCAATTTGAGATTAAAGCAGTAATTCTGTTTAAATTCTCATTTTAATGTATTAACATAAAAGATAATATTAATTAGTTGTTATGAGTAACAACTTATTTATATTATCTTTTATTTTCATACATTTATTTAAATTTAAAATTTGAGAACATTCTCTGCTTTTGTCTCCCATCAATGAGTTGATACTGATTGAAAATGTATATTGTTGCAAATTTCATAATAATCCAATGTTGTTAAAACTCAAAAGAATATTCTTAATAAATTTTAGACCAATAAGTACTTTTTAAGATGTTTTCAATTAAAGAAGAGGATTTGAAAATTGTTTCTTAATGAAAATGGTCACTTAAATTATTAGACTTAGACGTGGTGGCTGAAGCAAGATGGACTGTAAATTATTTCTACTCTGACCTACGCCGTGAGGTTGAAATAACCCTGTTGAATATTTTTTATATTAGACTGGTGTTATTACACTAGTGGAATAAATATGTAAATAAGCTAAGAATGGATAGCAACATAATTAGATTATTTTTTCATATTAGATTAGCTGACATCGTTTTGCAAACAGTGTTAAATGTTTCGCAGAATTACTGGAATTGATAAACATCGTAATTTCTTCATTTTATCATGCAAATTTGGGACAATTTATAAATAGGATATCAAATTTGTACTCATTCAATACCAAATTTATTAAACTTGTCATCTAAAACAGATAAAAACTTGGCGCAGCCTCGTTTATATCTGTTTATAGACAACTCATTTAATAAATTCTGTATTCAATGACAACTAACTCAATACCCTCTTTAATTTCAACTTGCAGGTGTGACTCTAAGAAAGGCCATCAAGTCATCTGTGGAAGAAAGTTTAGAAAGTACAAAAAGCTTGATAGAAACTATCAAGAATGGAGGAGCAGGGTGGGTTTTCTGCAGCATTGGTACAAGATGACAAAATTTTGACTTGTCCAGTTTGTCAAAAGTTGCATTCCGCGTTTTAAAGTGTGCCTAGGCAAGAAAGATCAGTTCCATTCAAGACTAAAGCTGAATTTGCTGAAACTAAAAATAATTACTCTTTTCGCGGTACATGCATTATACCGTAAAGTTTTATTCAGTGCAAAACAATCTCTTTAAAGATTGCAATATTTGGACATGTTACAGACATATCATGATTCTCTTTTATACAAAATAATGATTAATCATGGAAAATTTAACTTCTTATCCGTTATCTCTCGCTGTCATTTTATTTACAAGATGTATCCACTATTTCAGCTCCCCAGATCAACTTCAATCAACTGGTTTAGTTTGGGAAGAAACAGATAAACACTTAACTTTACCTAAAGGTTGGTTCTCTACTATTGAATATAAACATTGAACTTTAACTAAAGGTTGGTGCTACACTATAAAACATTAACACTTATAATCCATGATCCACGATTTTTCCCCTGGCAGGGCGGAGTCTAAGTAATGGGTCAATGCACTTAAGTTTAAGGTAAATCAGCATTTTTTAGCTCACCTGAGCATATCATGCTCAAGGTGAGCTTTTGTGATCATTGAATGTCTGTCGTCTGTCGTGTGTTGTTCATCGTCCGGTGTCAACAATTTAAGTGTTTACACTCTAGAGGCCACAAATATGATCCAATCTTCATTAAACTTGGTCAGAATGTTGGTCAGGTCACAAGGATGAACCCTATTGAAAATGGGAGGGATCCATGCAAAATCAAGGGAAAAGGAGCCTTATTGACAATTTTCTTGTTTACACTTTAAAGGCCACAAATATGGCCAAATCTTCATGAAACTTGGTCAAAATGTTGGCAAAGGTCACAAGGATGAACGCTATTGAAAATGGGAGGGATCCATGCCATATCATGGGAAAAGGAGCCTTGTTGACAATTTTCTTGTTTACACTCTAGAGGCCACAAATATGGTCCAATCTTAGTGAAACTTGGTCAGAATGTAGGTCAGGTCACAAGGATGAGCCCTATTGAAAATGGGAAGGATCCATGCCATATCAAGGGAAAAGGGGCCTTATTGACAATTTTCTTGTTTACACTCTAGAGGCCACAAATATGGTCCAATCATCATTAAACTTGGTCAGAATGTAGGCCAGGTCACAAGGATGAACCCTATTGAAAATTGGGAGGATCCATGCAAAATCAAGGGAAAAGGGGCCTTATTGAAAAATTTCATGTCTACACTCTGGAGGCCATAAATATGGCACAGTCTTCATGAAACTTTGTCTGAATGTTGGCCCGGTCACAGGGATGAACCCTATTGAAAATGGGAAGGATCCATGCCATATCAAGGGAAAAGGGGCCTTAATGATTTTTTTCATGTTTAAGCTTTAGAGGCCACAAATATGGCCCAATCTTCATGAAACTTGGTCAGAATGTTGGTCTTGTCAAAGGGATGAACCCTATTGAAAATGGGAAGGATCCATGCCATATCATAGGAAAAGGGGCCCTTATGACAATTTTCTTGTTTACCCTCTAGTGGCCAAAAATATGGTCCAATCTTAATGAAACTTGGTCAATATGTTGGCCAGGCCACAAGGATTAACCCCATTATACATGGGATGAATCCATGCCATATCATGGGAAAAGGGGTCTTAATGCCCTTAGAGGCCAGCCATTGTTTTGGATCAAACTTCATGAAACTTGGTTTTATATTATCTTCTTTATGACATCTGCCTATTTAATTGATGTGACTTCCCAGGGGTCAAAAAGACTCAGGTGAGCGATCTAGGACCACCATGGTCCTCTTGTTCATCATTTCTTACCTCTAAAGATAGTCAACATAATTAAAGCGTAGGTTGGTAACAAAACTCTCGTAACCTTAGCTTGTCCAAGCTGAAGTTACGAGGCTTTGGTAACCCAACTATAATGTGTTCACTCTCTATAAGCATGTGAATCCTTTGTTTAATGATACAGCTATCTGCATGCTTTCAGGATTATTGCCAACTAAGTTTTCAATGAACCCAAAATATTTAAAATTTAACTCGCCCAATTGTGTCACGGCTAAGCCCTGCTCTGCCAGTTCATTAAAAACGCAGAATAACTTTACCTGAAAGTTGATACAATAGGTCAGCCATAAACACTTTACTTTACCTAACAGTTAGTGCTCTACTTAGTACTATCAAATATAAACTCTTAGATTTACCTTAAGGTTGGTACTATAGTATCAAACAATTTTACACATACCTCTGTAAGTTCTGTGTGAGCCCTTTGCTGTTTAATCCCTGCTTTTTACGTGCCTGTGATTTTATGATTGAGAAAACATTGTGAAAAAAGAAGAAATTGCTTCTGACAAGCAATTTCTTCTTTTTCCACACTATTTTTTACCCTAGAGAATGGTTATTTTTCAAATGAAATCCACTTTAAATTTTCGTCTGCAAAACCTTTGAATTTGGGTAGGTCCAAAATTTTGTGAAACAGGAGAGGGTTAACTCTACCTAGGGGTTGTACTCTTGTATCAAACACATACCATTACCAAAAGGTTTTGTCGCACAGTTCTGTTGAAAGTTTAACCACATAGAAGTTGATTTTCCTGTCCTAATAATGCTCAAATAATTATCTTCTTAAAATATGGCAGTAATAATTGAAGAATGTTTCAATATTTTCAGATAACAGTGAGGCAGCCTGTCAGGTGATCCTCAAGAATTGTCGGTTAATAGATGATGCTCATACGGAACTAACAGAGGTATGTGTAAAATTGTTTGATCAGGATCATGAATTTTCTCACTTGTCCTTGGGCAAATTGATGGGGAAAAATTCAATTTTACTTGAAAAAGTTGACAGCCAAATTTCACCTGTTCTTGGACAAGTTTACTGGAAAATTTCACTCCTTCAACAAGTTGACAGTAAAATTACACTCATCTGACTTAAAAATTTGACTGTCAGTAACATACTGTAGAAAATAAGCTTAAGAAAACATTGAAAAAAAGGAGATATTGCTTGTAACAAGCAATTTTAACTTTTATGTCAAATTTTTACCTTTGTAAAGTATTTATTTCTAAATTGAAACTGACTTTGAAATGTTACTATCATATTTCAATATTGGACTATCAAAGAATTTTATGGTCATTTGTATTTATTGTTATGCCCCCCACATCAAAAGGTCAGGGGCATATTGTGTTACCATTGTCCATCTGTCTGTCAGCAAAAATTAAAAAAAAAACCTTGACATTGGAAATTCCTTCCAGCCTATTTAAGATAAATTGTTCATATTTGGCATAATCATTCATTTCAATGATAGGCATCTGTTGGAAGCCAGATCATGGGACAAGGTCAAGGTCATCTGCAATGTCAAATTTATTGGAAATTTGCTGTTTCAGGAGCATTCTTGTTTTACAAACCCATTTTGTGGAGCTAATATTAATCACTTGTTTTGTAGCAGCATGGAATCTATGATTTCTTTATAACATATGTTAATGTTGTGCAGAAGTGGCATTATATAGTCGACTTTGCATTAGTGGTCACTGAATACTAATTTTTATCTATTTTTTTTATTAAACAGTTGTGCTGTGTTTTTTTTATCTGTTTTGGATGATGAGTAAAGTAAACTTGGTATTTAATGACCACAAATTTGATATTCTATTTATAATATGACCTGGGTTTTTGAGATAAAACGAAATTACAAGGGTTATCGATTTAAATTATTCCATGATACATATAATCCCGTTTGCTATATTACATCAGCAAATCCAGTATGACATCATTTTCAAGCAAAAATATAACGCTGATGTCCATTCTTAGGTAATTTGCATAGTAATTCCTGTAGTGTAATAACACCAGTGTAATATCAAAAATATTTTATCATATTATTATCATATGAGCCTGTGCGTGGCATTTCCAACAATTTCACACAAGCACAAAGCAAAGCCTCTGGCCAGCCTGTGCATCCGCACAGTCTGACCAGAGTCTTCACTTTATGCTCTGTAGATAGATAAGGTCATGTTTCCTCTTCTGGCTGTCAGTGAAAATTCTCCTTGCATGATGTGGCTGTCTAGACTGGTCAGTAGTTTCACCTCAAGCATGCATCATTGTTGGAAATGTCACGCACATGCTCATATCATAAAAATCTTTCGCATTTACAATTTTAGGCGTTGAACTGTGATGAAGATGATGAAGGAGACTTTCTCGGAGATCCTGAAATATCGGAGGAACAGGATTATAAATGGTCGGAGGCCGACAGAAATATTGTGCAATTTTGTCTAGGACTATTGAAGTGCTCAAAAAACGTAGTAAAGAAATGTAAAACACCGTTGGAGAGTCGTGGGAGCTGTGATACGACAGAGAACGTTGGGCAGATTGATACGCTGGTCGACTGTGTAGAGAGATTGAGTCCTGTAGTTGATGAACTAGCCACTTGTGTCTACCCACCACTTAGGCTGTCTGTGGTTGAACAAAGGGTAAGTATCTCACATTAACCCTTATCCTATTGAATCTTAATTTTGCTTCCAAAAAATCACATTTTTTTGACAAATTAGAACTTGTATTAAGAAACTGCTACTTCAATATCTTTATGCCACATTTTATACCTTTTATGATATTTAAGGGCCATTATCATAATTTACATGGCCACATGACTTTACTAGATGGAGAAGTATTTTGTTAAAATAAAAATCCCCCATAAAATCCCCTTTCCTTTGACGCTACAATGCCATCTAAAAACATTCAATTAGAATCAATCATGTTTTTAAATGAAATGAGTCTATGCATGATGATATTTCCAATAATCCTACCAGCCGAAGGAGTCTTAATTTCATGTACTTTATCCTGAGCATTCACAGGTATTCACATTGATCACAATATGGCCAATTCCTCACATAACAATCCAAACTACTTTCAGAAAAAAAGATATCAGCATCTGGGAAATGTTGTTTCAATCCTTTTTCCATTAATTACTATTTTTCATTGTAGTAGTATCATATTTGATGCAGAATCATTAGAGTACACCTCAAAACAGGCTATGATAAAAAAAAAAAAAAAAAAAAAGATTGCGGAAAACCTAAGATTTTTAAAGAAGAACTTCTTTATCTTGAAATCACACACTTTTCCATGCGTATTTTGATTTCCTGCCATTGTCAAAGCAATGTTTGTCATGTTTATTTATCAATTTGCTGCAATGTATATGTGTAAAAACAATCATTCAAATTTATTGTGCTATATAATTAATTAGTGATGTCTGTGGTCTAGAGGTAGAGGGCTGGCCTCCGTACCCAAAGGTCCCGAGTTTGATTCCCCGGAGTGGCTATCGATCTTGGTTCTTTCATTGGTCCACACATTTGGTACTGGTTCATTTGCAGGAAGCAGAATTGATAGGGGTTTATCTCAGTTGGAAGAACCTGTTTCCCAATCAATGATAAATAAATAGGTTTAAATCATTTAATTCATTGAACGATTTAAAAAAAAATGAAGCAAAAATAAAGTACAATTCAATACAGTAATTATTATTGCCATCCTGTAGAGGATTTTGCAACCTGGCTACTTTTTGGAGCCAAAAGTTTAAGTAATAAGCAACATGAAGAAATGATATCGGAATTTGGATAAAGTGATGCTTCATCCAGACAGGTCAATCCTTGGAGAATATTACATGCACAGACAATGTTATATATCAGTTTTACCATCAAGGTTACACCACACACTCGTCTATAATCGTCCAGAAAGGCAAAGTTAAGGTCAAAGTCTATGATGCTCTGTAATAGGGAAAATTTTGGAAGAATGAGTTATTCTTCCAAAAGTTTCCCATTACAGATCTTTGCACATTGCTTTCTATTGTGTTTTTCAGGCTGCTGATTTGAAGGACAGGAATAAAGAAATACTTGAATTTTTGAAGTAAGTTATTCCAAATTGTATGATGAGTGTTTAACATTTGCAATGCTAAACCTACCCTGATCCTGTTTTTTTCATGCTGATCCTTGTCTTTACCTTTTGCCAAAGCCGACGGCGGCACTCATTCTTTCCAATTTATTTGTTTCTCACCAATGGGTTGATAATCGTAGACCTATGTGAGATAGCAGCTGGAGGCTAGGAGAGAATGTGATGGTTGTACTGGTGAGAGAAATACTAGGAATCCATTACTAGGTGCTCCAGCCGCCTCTATTAACTGAAATAATGTTGAAAGCGGCATTAAACTACATTCAATCAATCAATCAATCAATCAATGGGATTTCCATGAAATTTTGCATGTGCAGACTGACAAACTACATATATTTGAGAACTAAATCAAACATACACATAAATAGGGACATTTGAATTCACCATAAAAAAAAATATATTTAATTTCATTGAAAATGTATTCTAACCTTACTAGCTTGAAATCTTGTCTTTAACATTTGAATGGTAAGTGATAGGGCTTTCATATTTCATATGATGATTGCCTGGGACAAGGCCTTTATGATGGGTCCAAGCTCAAGGTCATCAGTCAAGGTCTTTTTTCAAGGTCAAATTTGTGAGAGAAACCACAAAAACATTAGCCATAACTTTTAAATGGTAAGTGATTGGGTCTTTTGATTTCACATGATGATTGCCTGAGACAAGGCCTTTCTGTTGGTACCAAGTTCAAGGTTATCAGTCAAGGTCAAGGTAATTTCTTAAGGTCAAATTTTTGTAGTTAAAACTAATATTAGCCGTTGCTTTGGATTGGTTAGTCATAGAGCCTTGAAACTTCAAAAGTGCATTCCAAGACTGTCACATACATTACATTGTCAAGGTCATTGGTCAAGGTCATTAGACGAAGTCACTCATTTATAACACAAAAACTTCACAATTTGCTTAAACTTTTGATTGGTAAAGACACTGACTGTTGAAAAGTGGTCTCTAGAAGCATTTTGTGCAAATAATGCCCCTTTTTCGACCCGCGCTCTTTTCACCATCCAGCATTTAACAGCCGAGCATAGACTCTGTAGACTGCGCTAGCATTAAAGGAAATGTTTAATTCGCCCTAGCATGAGCTACTGCTATATTAATTTACTAGACTAGTGACAAACACTGGTTAGAAATATGTTTTTGATAAACATGTCTTTTAAAAGGCGCTTGATGTGATACTTTTACATTTCTCCCAAGATGTCACGGTAAACTGTTAAAAGTAAATTTTGAATGTTGATTTAAAGCACAGCATTATAATTGATTTGCAGTGTATCAGCCCAAAGATTCATAAATCTGAAATTGAGAGGCACATACTTTTGTGACTGTGTAGACAAAGATTCATTACTTTGACTTTCATTGAATGAAACTTTCCAATGTTGATATTGATTTGCTAACTATCAAACACAAGGAAGTCAAGTTTTGACAGCTCTTGTTCTTTACTCAATGAAAGGTATTTTGTTGTTTTGTTTTTTCCAGAAGCTGTCATTTTATAACAGAAGATGACTCCAAATGGATAGAATTTCTAAAGAGAGCCAATTTACACAACTTCAGTAAAATACATAGCCTGGTTTTGAATACCTGAAATTCATATTGACTATAGCATATATCTACATGGAGGAGTCCAAACTTTCAACAGCTGTGGAGGTCCATAGCCAGACTTAATAGGCAGGATTGGCAGCAGCTCCAATGTTTTAGCTCAATCACAACTCTGCTTTGTCGTTTTTAAACGCTCACCACAGTGCAAAGTGTTCAAGGTGACTTATTAACTCTTGTCATGCTGAACCCGGAATATTCCTGCCTTGGCAGGAGCTATAGACAAACATCAGCCTGCACATATGTGCAGTCTGATCTTTGTCCATACCACCTGTTATTCCTTTTTTGAAACCAAAAAAGCTAGAAAATTTAATTTTCAAAATGAATACCTAATTACATTAAGTACATCCAGAGCTTTGAGCACTTTGATTTAGTTGCAATTTTGCCAAGAATTTTTAATCATCATGACAAGGGTTTAGAGAGATCAATGTCCGTAATCAGTCTGCCCATCAATCTGCTAAAAGTCAAGGAGACAAAGGTGAGTGATGTGGGACCTTCATAATGTTAGATACAAGATTTTTAATGTTTTTAATAAATGTTCTTCCACTTTAGATCATTCTATCACAATGAATCAAAAAAAGTATTTTTTCAACTCATCTTCTCTCATTTACTCTTTAAATGGTGTCTTCCCCTCAAATCAATTCTTATGAACAAATAGTCTACAACTGATCATAGGTGAAAATAAGAGGATGTGTGCAGGGGTTGGACCCATGCAGACAATTTAGAAATTTTGGGTTCCAAAGATCAGCAATTAGTGCCATGTAGTGCTATGATTAGACAAGAGATGTTTGTAAAACATTTATGCCCCCCATAAAAGCCGGTCAATAGCCTATTATTTGTCAATCAACAAAGGGCAATAACTCACAAAATATGATGAGTAAAGTTATGGTTCTTAAGCACTGCACTTCTCCTCAATGAGATCTATCCACCTGTGAAGTTTCATGATTTTTGAGATATGCTCCGGACAAAATCGGTCAAAGGATGGCCCGACCAAACAACCGACAAGTGCAAAGAGGGGGTATATTGCTTTGCACTTGTTGGTCAGTCTGTCCATCCTTGTCCATCCTTCCCTTCTTGGAAGGGGGCATTATCAAACTTGTCCACATGGGTGCGACCCTGGCCTACGCCTGTTTAATCTTGGCTTGTGAGTGTCTGTTTGTAAGACAAGTCTGGAGCATTAAATGGCATAAAATTTAACCTATCATGTGAAAAGGGACCATACCGTTGTCAGACTGCGCCGAGTGCGCAGACTGACCAGGGTCGAAACTTTTCCCCTTTTACTAATTTTCTGAATTGAGAATAATCAATCTACCTTCC
The DNA here is from genome assembly GCA_948146395.1 of Fragum whitleyi. NCBI lineage: Eukaryota > Metazoa > Mollusca > Bivalvia > Cardiida > Cardiidae > Fragum > Fragum whitleyi. The sequence goes on along the minus strand of OX411552.1, from coordinate 7,678,245 downwards.
TGTGAAGAAATTTTGACCTCTGGTTGGCCTGTTCTAGAACCAATCTTTTTTTCAAATATTGTTTTCAATAAGTTCCCAGATGGTCCCTTTTTGTGTGATAGGTCACATATTTATGATGGTGCATTTCTTTTTCTACATGATTGTTACAGTTGTTATTAGCAATATAGAATTAAGTAACACAATAATGTATTGTATATATAATCTTTAATAAACAAACAAAAATTTAGAAATACTTGACAATGTTTTCATTTTTCATGTCAAATACAGTAACATGTTCTAATAAATCTGACAAGTTAAGAGGCAGATGAGAATTTCATCATATCAGAAACAGACTTCATTTAATCCTTTCCTGTTTTACAAAATTTTGGACCAGTCCAAATTCAAAGGTTTTGCAGACGAAAATTTAAAGTGGATTTAATTAGAAAAATAACCATACAGTAGGGTAGAAAATAGTGTGGAAAAAGAAGAAATTGCTTGTCAGAAGCAATTTCTTCTTTTTTCACAATGTTTTCTCAATCATAGAATCACAGGCACATAAAAAGCAGGGATTAAACAGCAAAGGGTTAATGATATAACAACTGGAAAAATGTGGGGCCTATCACAAAATACGATTCAGATAAAAAGTATTCAACATTAGGTCCTAGGCGGTCTTTATTTTGGCATCTGTAAAATGACCTTGGTTTTTGAACAAGCAGACACAGATGAGAGCACGAATTGAAAGGATATAACGTTCATAAATTTGTTCATGTTTAACTCATGCTTGGAATCTGTTTAAGCAAAAGGCTTAGACAAATATAGGTGTAGATGTGATGTCTTATTTTAGTGTGCTACACCTATTGACCTCTTTTAAACAAAATTTGTTTATATTAAAAGAAAATACTTAGTTCTTTCAAGGATTTTGCCTTGAATTCTGAAGAAGGATAATACTCATTAGAACAAGGGTTAACAACAAAGATCATTTAATAGCAGTCTTATACACGTCCAAATAATAATTTATGCCACACAATGTATGTCAACGTTGTTGGGATTTAAAGAACTGTGTCGGATCCTCTATAGCTGAATATTTCTCTACAGGTGGAGGGCCTATCAGTTGTTCTATATCTGCATACTCTAAACTCTCCTTCTCTAACAAAGCTGCTGCCAGCTGGAAATGTTACAAAAGTACACTGGTGAACATAATGTAAAACTTGTGTTCAGTGACCACTTAAAGGACAACCAAAAAGTGGTCACTAATGGGAATAGTCACTTAATACATTTCGTGAAAAACTAGACTGTCCAGACGAATACCCCCTAAAAGTGCTTGTCCATAATGAAAAGCCTTTTTCAATCAAAGGGCCATAACTCTGTCAAAAATCAATGGATTATATCCAAAATATCACTTGCACATCTCAGCTTGATGCTGATCACATCATAAAATCTCCCCATTAGTTACTGAATTTTATGATGTTCGAGCCCAATAGAATTGTCTCATTCAGAGGATTCTAATGGGTTCCAACATCATAAGATTCAATTATGAATAATTTTCTATTTAAGAATGTTTAATTTTCAGAGATTTTGCTTACAGTGATAAGACTTTTTAGCTCCAGCCCGGAGTGTCCGTCGTATGTCCGTGCGTAAACTTTTTCTTTAAACATCTTCTCCTCCCAAACCAATGGGCTGATTTTAACGAAACTTGGTAGAAATGATCCTTAGGTGACCCTCTTCTTAAATTGTTAAAAAAAATTGATTGACCCCCAAATATGGGTGTGGCAGGGTGGGGCATTTTTTCTTTTTGAAATCTTTAACAATCTTCTCCTCCCAAACCGTTGGGCCAATTTCAATGAAACTTGGCATGGATGTTCCTTGGGTGACCCTTTATTTAAATTGTTCAAGAAATTTTGATTGGCCCATAAATATTTGCGTGGCAGGGCGGGGCTTATTTTGAGCCCAAAATCTTTGAACGACATATCCTCCTGAACCACAGGGCCATTTTCAATGAAACTTAACCAGAATGTTCCTTGGGTGACCCTTTACTTAAACTGTCCTAGAAAATTTGATTTGCCCATAAATATGGGCGTGGCAGGGCGGAGCCTATTTTGGGCCAGAATACTTTGAAAGACATCTCCTTCTGAACCCTATCGCCGATTTAAATGGAACTTTACCAGAATGTTCCTTGGGTGACTCTTTTCAAAAGTTGTTTAAAAATTTTTGATTGACTCGTAAAAATTGGGCGTGGCAGGGTGGGGCATATTTTGAGCCCGAAATCTTTGAATGACATCTCCTCCTGAACCATTGGGCCAATTTCAATGAAACTTTCCCAGAATGTTCCTTTGGTGACTCTTTATTTAAATTGTTCAAGAAATTTTTATTGGCCCATAAATATGGGTGTGGCAGGGCAGTCTTATTTTAGCCCAAAATCTTTGAACGACATCTCCTTCTGAACCTTATGTTTTAATAAGATGGGTAAAGGGATGCAGGTTCATTATTATTGAGTATTTTGGTGCAATGTGGACCAGAACCACTTAATCATTATTATAAAATAGGTCTTAAGAGATTTCAGAGTGTTGATGTATTCATTTAAAGTAAGCTTTACTTAATGAAAGTCTGAAGATGTTAAAGCCAGTGGAGCAATACCGGCCCTCTTGGGCCTCTTGTTATGATGGTGGCTTAAGAAAAAATTCGCTAAAAAGATGTGGTCGCTCAAGCAAGATTGACTGTACAACATTATCATGATAAGGTCATAGTGCTATATGTTAATTATTCTGATATTAGTCAGAAAAAATTAAGTCTTAATTTGAAATATACGTCTGTCAAAGTAAGTAATTTAAAGAAGCAAAAGAACCAAACTGCCCCCAAAATGTATTTTTTCTCACAAGTTTGATCTTGGTAGAGGACCTTAACCTTGACCTTGGTATCAGCAGATACATTTCATCATGCAAAGTTTTGTCATTGGCATAGGCATAAGTAGGGCGAAATTTATCTCTCTTTTTATTGAAGATATCTTCATAAAACTTAGCACTATTACAAGAGCTATCCAGATAATCAAAAGGGATAACTCTGAAAGCATTTTTGTAAGACTTATACCCCTTTTTTGACTTTTTTTTTTGCAATATCCAGCACCTGTAGCCAAGCATTTCACCTGTAGGCATTTTTCTTGTTTTAGAAGACAGACTGTGGTAAAACATTATACCCCTGATCTTATTGATGTAGGGGGCATATGAAACCTTGACCAAGAGTAGACATTGATGCTGATGCACAAATCCAAGAGTATAGCAACATCCTTTAACGGTAATCAAAATACACCATATTTATGTTTAGAAACAGCTAGTAAAACTGAGGATGAAATATGAAATATCATTGTATCAAAATGTTTGTCTCATGGTGAATGAAAATATTTAAATCTTCTTTGAAAAAATAAAAGGCACAAATCTTGATATTTATACAACTTAACCACCATGATTCATAATGACTACAAACCTTGTGTAATTTATCCATATTTTTGTTTAGCACCGACTCTGTTTGTTTATAAGCATCTCTGACTAGTTTCCGTATTTCCTCGTCTATAATATTCTGTAACCGTTTGCTATAAGGTTTACGACCAAACTGTTCCTGTTCGGTAGGGAACGCTAGTTGACCCACTTTGTCATTCATGCCATACAGCTGTATCATACTAGTGGCTATTTTAGTCACTTTCTTCAAATCATCTTCTCCACCTGAAATATTACAAGATTGAAGTTTATGGATAGTATAGGATAGTTCCAATAATTTCATTGGTAAATATTTACTGACCTGACAGTATTAGTTATTCAGCCCTGCATTCAGAATTTTTGCAATCCATACCAAAAAATCTAGGACTGTAACTTTAACTTGAATCTGTCTTCATTAGTTAACAGTTTCAATGGTGCAAAAGCATAAGCCAAATTCTGGACTCATGTATGGGATCTTTTGAACTGTATAACAGATCTGAGAATATGATATTTACATTTTTAATAATACTAAAATAACATCAAAATGTATTAAACCATGTCATTTTGCAAGCAGCCTTATTTTTTTTGCAGGATATCTTATATCAGTAAAATTTCATGAATTTCATGCAAAATTTTAAGCCATAGATCTATTATGAATAGAATGAAAAAAAAAATAAATACAAAATTAATTTAAGAAGTAATCTAAAGAGGATAAAAACTCAACAAAGGCTTGTTTTTACCTTGTTAATACATTCTGTATTTTGTGACCACTCTGTCTCCTTCAATATAATCTGTTTAACACTTTTAACATTATCATTTGTAGATGGAGGTCGGTTGATATTTAAAGAACTAACATTTCAAGGGGTCAGTTCAACACTTAAGTAAGTGCCTAAAATATCTAGGCACTTAAACTAGTTTTGCGCTAACCCCTCAACTCTGAATTTTGTAGTCTTATATTTGGTTTACAAATTGATCTAATTTCTATACCTGTTGTGACTCTATTAAATACGAGCGATTCTGCCACTCTTCCCCCTAACAAACTACACATCTTCTCAAACAAGTCTTCCTTAGTTTGGAGGTGTATGTCTGATCGTGTGTACTGCGAAAATCCTAGTTTGGCACTGGTTCTGGGGACTATACTGACCTGCAAACAAAGCGTAGACAACATGTATCCTGGTTTAACTGGTTACAGATTTAGCCTCTCCTGTCTTTCAAAATTTAAGAATGGTCTTAAGGTAGTGGACCCGTAATAGTTCTGCAACATTTCAGATCTCATGATCATTCACAAAGTTGACCGAGGTTTCCTAATGAAAATCATTAGGAAACCTCAGTAGACACTGTTAAAGTTCATTACATCCAAAATGTGGAACTATTATGGGTCCACTACCTTAATTGAAAGAAATTGCTAACAACCAAACGTTGGTGAAATAATTCAAGAAACCATTCCATGATGTACCAAATACTGTGGAAAAGGAAAGAATTGCTTGTTACAAGAAAATTCTTGTTTAAATTCTTGTTACAAGTAAATTCTTCTTTTACCACAATAATATACTTAGATATACATGTGTGATCAAAAAGACATAAAACCAAACATTTTTCTGAAAAAAAGAACATAAAATTGAAATCGTTTTCTAACTTTCTTATCAAAAACTGTATTAAAGTGATGCTAACAAACTTGGTCGCAAAAGATTATTTATAAAACAAAAGTTTACCTTTAAAAGTCTTTCTTTAGAGTTTGATAACCATTCCATGATAGCATGTCCACTTTCATGATAAGCTGTAACATTTTTGTCTGCTACTGTCATGGTACTGCTAGTTTTTGCCACTCCTACAAATAGATAACAGATAATATAAATTTTTCCTTTGAGTTGGATTACCATTTCATTATAGTATATCCATTTTTGTGATAAGCTGTAACATTTATGTCTGCTTCTGTCGTGGTACTGCTACTTTAGGCCACTCCTTCAATAATGATATTGATTGCTCAGTGCAAAATAGCTGTAACTGCCAATATTTCTATCAATATATCATCAATATATAGAGATATATGATAGATGAATAAAGGATATTTGAACTAGTGGTCATGAAATGCCAAATTTATCAAGTCAATTATTAACAATTAAGTATTTTCTTTCTCTTTCTGAGTAAACTGTACACTACATTATGTAAAAAGGCCTGCAGCCTCAACCCTACACTATGCTAAATTGTAATCATATATGTATAATCTTTGGTTTTGATCTTGACTTTGAAGTCATAGTAGATCTCTGGTTTTTGGTTATTTTGTGTCTCCTTTCATGTCCTAACATCTTAAGCCTCGAATACAGCCCCACCCCTTTTTAAAGAAATGTCATAAATCTTATAAGCCTTCAGGTTGTACAAGAGCTTTTACAGTTATTATTGCATAAGATGTATGTTTTCGGGTCGTTAAAGGCATACGTTAACAGACAAAACTTGGGTGTTAAGAAGAGAAAACATAATCAGTAAATTCACGTGCCGTAAATGACCGGCTTTTTAATTTAAATATTCTCAGTTGGCCTATACACTTTATCAGTTTCCTTGTCCAACATTATTTGCAGAGACCCTCGATATGTTTTAACGCCCTCGTGCAAAGTTAAACCATTTTTCGGGTCTCTGCAAACATTAACACCCTCAAAAAACCTGAATAAACCCTGTATAATACCTATGTAATTGGGGTCCATACCATATATGCCTTATGCACAGAGGGACCTTATGATACTACAAGATCATCATCATACCTATGTAATATCAAAAACACTCAATAACATTACTTAATGCAAGGACCTAAGGTTATATCAATAATTATAAAATCTACTACAATCGGAGGCTTACGTTTTCAGTGCTGTAAAAAATTTAAATATTAACAAGAGAACAGCAGGTACACTCAGCTGAACATGCTGGATAATGCAAAAATCTAAGCAAAAAAAAAATAGGCTTTCCTCTTAAAAATGCTTGAAGACATATCCCCTTGATAGTATGGGTGGCTCTTGGGATGGTAAATACACATGCCAAGTTTCAATTAAATATCTTCATTCAAAACAGAGATATAACCAAGAGTAAAGTTTGCCACCCCAATAACAACAGTGCCACGGCGATGACAATACTTCGACATTTTGTTCCAAAACAGCCAAGCTAAGAAAATGAAGTAAATGATTTACCAGCAACAACTCTTTCTACAGCATAGTCGAGATCATCTCCAGTCACCAAGTTTTTCTGTTGTCTTGCTGCATAAATGGCTGCCTCGTTACACACATTGGCTATGTCAGCACCTTCAAATTTAAAGTAATGGTAGAGTTTTGTGTATTTGTCCATTACATTTCACAGATTTTTAGGCAGATCTAAATTAAAAGAATGTGAAGACAATAATTCCAAGCTGATTAAATTTAATACAAACTTCTTACAAACTGTCCCCAACTGAAGCATAGCTGAAAATTACTGACGAAAGCCAGTGTGGCACCCATGTAGACAAGCAATATTTAAATTATTGCTTTACAAGTCCAATGCGCTAACCGCTAAGCCAAAGAAGCTCTTCCCTGACGCAGGTGTCAGACATTGTATATAGCCCAAAGAAGCTATGCAGGACAGTGGTGAGAGTGGTCTCCCATAACAACATTTTTGTTATTTTGGTTAGAAAACTTTATAGGAAATGCACACATTTCTTTCTTGTTGCCAGCAATTTCTTCATTTTCAACAACCTTTACTATTTTTTTTCTTAATAGGACTCAAAAGGAGGGATTGTGTGGAAATATGCTAAAATCTGAAACTATTCCGTCTTCAAGTTTTCTCATTGTTACGCTGTCAGAGGATATTCCAAATCCTTTATTATCCAGGGATTTTGAAATATAGATTTTGTTCACCAACAAGTAAAAGATGATTTTCCACGTATCTAGGATATAAATAAATTGGCCGCAGAAAGTAAGAATTAATCAATTGCGAAAAAACATTACTTTAATGAAGAAAATGCTGAAACCCAGCATTTTCTTCATTAAAAATATTTTTTTCAACCCTTAGGTATATACATCTATACATTAGAATAATTTATCTCTATATCAATGATATACTATTCAAATATTTGCTCTAGTACTTCGTTGTTCACAGACAAGTGGCCTAACCAAAAATGCATTTGTCTGTAAGTAAAAAGGCCCATGCTAGACAACTCAGGCAGGGTAATTACACAGCTTTTAGTGAGTACACAAGTGTACAGTACATTGTACAAGTGATTTAACTTTTTTCCCCAATATTTTCTAAGACTTTAAATCCAGTGATTGTACAAGGAAGGGATAATGGTGGAATCTTTTTAAACTGACATTTGAAAATAAATCGAAAGAAATAATTATGCTCTTTGGTGGGCATTTTTACCCTAAGAATTGAGCCAGTGTGTGACATTTCAAACATTTTTATATGTGTGCATAGCAAAGCCTTCTGTCAGCCTGTGCATTCACACAGGCTGACCAGAGTCTTCACTATGCCCTCTGGAGAAAGATAATGTCTTCACCCCTCTCAAAACAGCCAGACTTGAATATACATTGCGTGTCTGTCCAGATTGATCAATAGTTTTTCATCATGCACATGTGAAATTGTTTAAAATGTTACACACTGGCTCAATTATTTTCGCTATCCAGTATCATGGCATATACACTTACCACTCATTCCTGGGGTTCTCTGTGCGAGTCTTACAGCGTACGCAGAAATGGGTTTTTCCAGTTTTAGTTTTGAAAGGTAAAGTTCAAACAGTTCAACTCTCTCAGTGACAGTGGGTAGATCTATTAGAATGTGTCGATCAAATCTTCCTGGGCGTAATAATGCCTGCAAAACAAAAAAGACATTTCAATTTTTTATCATAAGCCTGTCAAAAGACAGTGTCCAGCAGCGTCCAATTCTTTTTTCGGAGCATAACTCTATCACGTTCTCTTTGATTGACTTGAAACTTGGAAGAAATGTTACTCTCTCATGAATACGCAGTGCAGTGCACAAGACCTATTTCTCTTCCTTTATTCATTTTTGAGTTAATTCCCTTTGTTGTTTTTCATACTTGTTTTCCGCCTTGTTTCTTACCTTATCTTAGCATACTTTTCTTTCTATTTAACAAACTTAAAAAAAAGAAAAAATAGGAAAGAACATTCATAACTTTCTACAACCAAAAAATATGACCAAGATATTTAAATGATTGAAGCTATGGCCTAGTCTATATGCTTATAGGGAAAGAAGGATAATGAGTAGAAATTCTTCACCCCATACCTTATCCAAGATATCGGCCCTATTTGTAGCAGCTAGTATAAGGACACCCTCCGTTGTTCCCATTCCATCCATCTCTACCAACAACTGATTCAACGTCTGTTCCGCTTCCGTGTTCCAATACATCCTAAATAGAATCAACCACATATGAGCCTGTGCATGAATTTTCCAACAATCTAAAATGTGCATAAGGTGCAAACATTGAGTAGCGTTAACAGCCACATACTGTACATATTAAGTCACATGATGGTCTTAAGATACTTTGAGACCTTATCTATCTACTTAACGCATAGTAAAGACTCTGGTCAGACTGTGCGGATGCACAGGCTGATCATAGTCTTTGCTTTGCCCTAATTTTAAATTGTTGGAAATCTCACGCACAGGTTCATATTACCTAGGATTTCCCATAAAACTGACAACTGCTGCCTGAGGAGCAGTCTGATCTGGGTTTGTATTATTTGCTCTGACCTGTCTGTCAGAATACTTAGGGTCAGTAATTTTAAACTTACTTAGTGGAAGGCAATATTCAAGAGTATTTAAAAAAAATACTTAGTGTAAGGGAAAAAATGACAAACTTGGAGCCAGCAATAGTATTTTTGCGTTTGACCTTGACCTTAGGGTTATCTGAATAAAAGATGTTTGAAAAACATTTATGCCTCGTATAAGCAGGTGAATAGCCTATTCTTTGTCAATCAACAAAGGGTAATAACTCAGAAAATATGATGAGTATAGTTATGATTCTTGTGCACTGCACTTCTCCTCAATGAGATCTATCCACCTGTGAAGTTTCATGATTCTAGCTTGCATACTTTTTGAGATATATTCTGGACAAAAACAGTCTACCGACTGACCGACCAACCGGCAACTGACAAGTGCAAAGCAATATACCCCTTCTTCTTCGAAAGGGGGCATAACAACTGTATCAAAAATAACATCTTAAGAACAAACCTACTAATTTGTTTTGAAATTCATTGATTGATGAAATAGCTTTTCTAGGAAAAAGCTCAATTCTAATATTAGACCTTCAACCATGACCTTGAAGCTATCAACTAAAAAGCATTAAAGAATATACATGTACAAGAATTCGCACTTCTATTGTGGAAAACAAGATGTGTTTATTAAACACCAATGCTCCTGCCACTGCCATATCTGACCTTGAAATATGACCTTAACCTTGACAGATGACCTTGAATCAGGTACCATTAGACAGGTCTTGTCAAAAGCAATATTCATGTGAAATATGAAGCGCTATCCCTTATCAATCAAAAGGAATGGCCAATGTTAAAAAAAATTTCGGAGGACACACAGACAGCCAGACAAGTCAAAATTAATATGCCCCAGGGGCCTGTTTTACTAAACTTCTTACGAAAAAAATGATCATGAGTCGAAATCACAAATCATACCTGGTGTTTTCATTCATTTTCACATTCTGTCTTGCTATATCTCATTGGAATCGTCTTTGGACAATTCCAATGAGATATAGCAAGACAGAATTCCATATTTCATTACTTCTGAAGAAGCAACTTCAGTTTTTGACTTACGCAAAAAATGATCGCAAGAGGTTTAGTGAAACGGGCCCCTGATCTATGGATCTATCAAGACTTACTGAGCCCCATGCAGCCTCTGTGAACCAATGGCATCAATTTCATCAATATAGATGATACATGGAGTGTTTTCACGAGCACTTTTAAATAGATCTCTGACTCTGGAGGCACCAAGACCTGCAAGGAAAATTGTGTAATTTTAACTTTTTATCTAATCAAGAAATATATTCATAGGTAAACCAAACATAGAGGCAAATAAAACTGACTCCCACTGAACAATCAACATAATTTATTATCCTATGAGGTACCATTTTAATGCTTACAGTGGTAGTTTTAGTTGATATAAAGCCATCAATTTTTGTGCATTCAAATAGGCTCAAAAATTGGTTTTATGTCTCAATATAAACAATTTTATTGAGGCAGCTATCAATGAGAGCTTCCACAGAAAATAGTCTAAAATAAATCTATTTAATTTTTGACATTTTTTCCATTTTTTTGCTTCATGATTCCAAATTAAAGAATATGAAGAGAGTATTTGATAATTTCATTGAGGTATGAAGCTAAAAACCTAATCAAACTCATCTAAAAATCAACTTCAAGTATCCAAACAAACAAATCTTTCTTTTTCCCTTTTTTTTTTTTTTGTTTCATGATATAAAATTATCTGATATGTAGGAAATATTTATTGGTTTCAGGGAGGTATGAAATTATAAACATAATCACTCTTATTTATGAAACAGCTTTGTGCATTCATACAGAGAGATTAGGTTTTTAGTTTCATATCACAATGAAACCAACAAAAATTTCATCTCTTGAATATAATCATGCAGTACCATTCTACTAATAAAATGCAATTTTCCATCAAAGGGTCAAAACTGTCAAAAGTCAATCGGCTGTAACCCAAAAAGCACTTGCACATCTCTGCTTAATAATAATCATTTATGTAAAGTTTGAATCTGTCCATTAGTTGCTTAGAAATTGAGAGGACAAGAAAAAGCTACATATGGACAGAAGGACTGACCTATGGATGAATGGACCGACAGACAAGCCGACTCCTATATATCCCCAAAAAATAGTATATCAATTTTGAATTGAGAATGATAAGAGTTTTATACCCTTGGGCACTGAAGCCGTTTTACTCAATCAAACATGGCATTAATTTATCACGAGACTGATACTCCATCTTTTGACCTTGGACACCAAAACAAAATAGTCTTCTATAGGGTAAGAGTATAGGGAATAATAGGTTAGGTTCATTAAATATCAATGTTTTCTGGTGGGGGTTTGAAGAATTTATTATGAAGAGGCTTTGCCAAGTCATGATTATTTATCACAGCAAAGACCACATAACATTGAAATTTAAGACACTAATAATGTCATTCTATTTATCATGTATTTATTCTCATGGCTGAAAACTAAGGTAAATATTGGATCTGGTTTAGAACATGAGGACTGCCTGTTATCATTTCATGTTATCTGACAGGTGATATCAGGTTAATAAGGCTTTCTTGCATGGTAAAATACTCACCCCCAATCATCTCTACAAACTCTGTCCCAGCTTGTGCAAAGAAAGGTACATTGGCTTCAGCTGCCAGAGCTTTGGCCAACAAGGTTTTACCACAGCCTGGTGGACCCAGTAATAAAGCACCTTTAGGCACTGTGGCTCCTAATTTCTGTAATGAAACAGAAAGCAAATTTCTCGTCTCAAAATCGATCTTTTTCATGTTGTATAATTATTGCTAGACAACCAAAATATCTTCAAAGTAACTTTATTAGAGGCAGTAGATACAAAAATTTCATTGCCTAATGTCATTCATTCCCAGAGAACAAGGTGTTGACTCTGGAGGACACATTTATAGCAAACATTACAAGAAAAGAAGACATTACTTTTTACTTTTACAATTTCTCCTTAAACCAGTTTCATTTGCATTTTTTTAAAGAACAAAATTTTGGTCCTTTTCAAATTAAACAGACTATTATTAATTTGTAATTTCATTTATCCAATAAGCATAATTATCATAACATTCCAAAGACTTGGCTAACTCCCGATTGTTTCATGCATGATGACTGTCCCAGGACAACTGTTATCAAGCCTGCAAAGTTTTGTCCATAGCTTCAGATAAGCCTTTTTTTAACATTCGACCATAATCTGTGACATTGACTTTGGAACTGTTGAAAAATTTCTTTCAATTGGCAAATTTCCTCATGATGGAGAATGTAAGAGTTATGGTCCATCGATATTTTTAAACGTTTGATATTTCTTTCAAATAGTACATCTGTTCATGAAGGAAGACATTTTGAAATCTGACCATAAATGCAGGAGTAATTGTCAGGACAAAATCAGACACTCCCTAGTGTTGGGCAACTGGTTTCAAATCATAATTGAAAATTGGTTTTTAATTGGAAGAGTAAATCAACTAATGAATGATTGTTTAATCGTTTTCTTAGAAATTAATACAGTACTTCCAGTATCATCCTTTGAAGAATAGAATATGAAAGTTTTGCTGAGACTCATGACTCTTTCAGCAGATTTTTCTACCAACTTCAAGGCTCAGCATTCAACAGTTGAAACTGCCTATAAACATATAGGCAGTAACATCTGTTTCACGTTGAGCCATCAAACTGATATCAGTTTCGAAAACAATATGATATTGGCTTTCATTTATGTGTTAGGAAGTGAGTAATCAATTATGAAATTTCTAAGTCAATTATCACAAATGGAAGCCCCAAATAACTGGTTATGATTTATGATTGATTAATCTGCCGATCTGCCAAACACACACACACAAACACCAATCTGCTAACCTCAGGGTTTTAAGGGAAGCAGGTTTTACAAGTCCGAGACTCTAATAAGTAACCAGGACCCTAAAAACTATCTAATGTGAGTTACAAAGTCTTCAATTCTTTCCTGATGTTGAGCTAAAAACAGACAATACACATCAAATACTTTCTGTACCTTTAACCAGGAAATAGCTTTAAATTCATACAAAAACAAATCTAGTGCTAAAAAGAAATAGTCTATGTTTCAAGCAGGCACTTCCAAACTTCAAGAAAGGACATCTGAGATCCCAATTATCGAGTCTGTTGACCTCACTTTCTTGAAGTCAGACTAAACACCTGTAACTAACAACAAGTGGGCTAGACGAAAAAACTTTCTACTAACAGCCATGTCGAATTCAAAGATGTTCCTGTATGCATTACCTTGAATTTATTGGGTGTCTTAATATATTCCACAAACTCCATGATCTCAACTTTGGCTTCATGTAGGCCGGCTACATCTTTAAATCGGAGATTCTTTACCATCTGATCACCTCGCTTTACTTTAAGCTTAACTGGCTCTCGCAACATGTCTGTAAACTGAAATTCAAATATGATGCAAGGGTGTGACCATTAGTACACACTCTTTACACATAGAAACATTATATAATATCTTATGCCCTTTAGAAATCATAAGTGGATGATGATAACATCATTCCTACAGCTTATCAAAGCCGTAGTTATGATGCTTTGATCATCCACTAACATTCAAATGATAATAATAATATTTTCAAACAATATTTTCTCCTGTCGTAAATATCAGCCCAGTTCACTTAAAATCTTGTCTAATGTTTAATTAAAAAGTGTTTGATTTTCACTAACTTTAGCAACTGATTCAAGAATCGAAATGTAGCATTAAGAATGTCAGCAACTGATTTAAGAATTGAAATGCAGCATTAAGAATGTTAATCAATTTAATTATATATAAGTATAGAACTTAGAAACAAAATATTACTCGCTCATAAAATTTATCAACTCACCAAATAGCTCTGCCAGGGACACAAATAACAAGAGCTGTCAGAGGACAGCGAAGCTCGACTATTCCTAGTGCTGGATAGTAACAGCAAATCAATATCGACATTGGAAATTCAATACAATTTAAGTCAAGAGAAAAAAATCTTTGTCTAGAGGCTGATATTACGGTCACAGAAGCATGTGCAAAGTTTCAAAGAAATAGCTTTAGTAGGAGAAGAGATACAACTAACATAAAACAGTTGCACATAAAAACATAACCAAGATTTTTAAGGTGGAAAAAGGGTTGAAATTCCACTAAATTAAATATCAGAGTAATGAATCTGTTCTGTGGGCTAATATTATGGTCAAAGAAGCATGTGTAAAGTTTCCAAGCAACAGCTTTAGTAGATACAGATGTACATCAGTTGCACGTCAAAAACTTAACCAAGATTTCTAAGTCCAAAAAGGGTTAAAAATCCACTAAATTCAATACCAGAGAATTGAATCTTTGTCAAGAGGCTGTTATTATGATCACAGAAGCATGTGCAAAGTTTCAAAACAATAGCTTTACTAGAATTAGAGATATCACTGATGTACAACATTTGCACGTAAAAACTTAACCAAGAATTTCTGAGTCTGAAAAAGGTTAAAATTCTATGAAATTCAATATGAGAGTAATTAATCTTTGTTTAGAAGCTGATATCATGGTAACAGAAGTATGTGTGAAGTTTCGAAGCAAAAGCCTAGGTAGAAATAGAGCTATAACTGATATACAACATTTGCACGTAAAAACTTAACCAGGAATATTTAAGTCCGAAAAGGGTTAAAATTCCGCTAAATTCAATATCAGAGTATTTAATCTTTGTCAAGAGGGTGATATTCTGGTCACAGAAGAATGTGTAAAGTTTCAAAGCAATAGCTTTTATAGAAACAGAAATATTACAGAAAAACAACATTTGCACGTAAAAACTTAACCAAGATTTTCTAAGTCCGAAAAAGGGTTAAAATTCCACTAAATCAATACCAGAATAGTGAATCTTTGTCAAGAGGTTGATATTATTATCACAGAAGCATGTGTAAAGTTTCAAAGCAATAGCTTTTATAGAAACAGAAATATTACAGAAAAACAACATTTGCACGTAAAAACTTAACCAAGATTTTCTAAGTCCGAAAAAGGGTTAAAATTCCACTAAAATCAATACCAGAGTAGTGAATCTTTGTCGAGAGGTTGATATTATTATCACAGAAGCATGTGTAAAGTTTCAAAGCAATAGCTTTTATAGAAACAGAAATAATTCAGATAAACAACATTTGCAAGTAAAAACTTAACCAAGAATTTCTAAGTAAGAAAAAGGGTTAAAATTCCACTAAATTCAATATCAGGGCATTGAATCTTTGTCTAGAGGCTGATATTATGGTCACAGAAGCATGTTTAAAGTTTCAAAGCAATAGCTTTTATAGAAACAGAAATATTACAGATAAACAACATTTGCACGTAAAAACTTAACCCAAGATTTCTAAGTCCGAAAAGGGTTAAAATTCCACTAAATTCTATATCAGGGTATTGAATCTTTGTCTAGAGGCTGATATTATGGTCACAGAAGCATGTGCAAAGTTTCAAAGCAATAGCTTTAATAGAAACAGAGATTTTAAACACTTGCACGTAAAAACTTAACCAACGCATTACGCCGACGCTGACGCTGACGCCGACGCCGACGCCCGGGTGACTGGAATAGCCCCCCTATTCTTCGAATAGTCGAGCTAAAAACCAACATTATAGTATCCAAATTTACACTACTTCATATCTTACCATATCTGAGATAGAGCCTGGTGCTGCTTGATCTTTGTCTGTCTTTGTTTTTGGCTTTCCCTTGACTTTTGGAATCCTTTTCTGTAATCTTACATCCATCAAAAATCCCACAATTAAGGTAAGAGCAATCAGCATGAACAAGGCCTCACCAAAAGATCCAGCTGAACTGTAAAACAAAGACATGCCACCCAGAAAGAAGAGGAGGTTTTTCGGATTTCAAATTTAAATATTTCACTAGACCTTGCTCAAGCCCTATCTTGTGGAAACTCATTGGAATTGTCTCGATGAGACAATTTGATTGAGTACCCACACCATAGGGTTTTACTGAGAAATAAAGATTTTAGCTAGTAGTTACCCCTCTAATCTGTGCCTCTGGTGCCACCATGTTGATATATGACATATCAATTGCTTACATATAACAAAATTGAGAACAACAAGAATGCATTGTCAATTTTCTTCCAAAATCTAACAAATACAGCTTTACACTAGCTGTAGTCACAAGGTTTTAGATGAAAATAATGAAATTGATCTCTTTGTGGAAACCTTTTATGATTCTTCCATTTATTATTTCAAACGCAAAGGTTTGTAATTGTTTAACAATAAATTTGTATTTTACAACACTACAGACATCTTTCTCTTTCTGTTCATTGCATGTGCCTGCTTTCACAGACAGTTTAGTCTAAGATCAATCTGCACAGATGTGCAGCCTGATCTTAGCATAAACATACTGCTTTATTGAGTCAGTGTTGGAAAATTCAAGCTGAACATGTTGAAATAAAGTACAAACAAGAGGGCCGTTGGCCCTGGGTCGCTCACCTGAGAAAAAAGCTTCATTACCTAGGTATGTCCATGCAACCACAGAAAAAGAGATTTTTACTTATTCAATCAGATAACATTTGAAATAATCCTCCCCCCCCCTCTGCTCCTCCCCTGGTCATTATTTATTTAAGCTTTTTTCATAAAAGGTCTGTGATCAGCTAATCTATGCCAGATATACAGGCTGAGTCTGAGACTTTCAAAGTTTTCTTTAATGAGTTGATCAATCCATGTCAAATATAAAGGCTGTAGGGATTCAAAATTCTCAACAAAGCACTCGCCCTCCCCCAAGATGCTCTGCACCTGGTGAATCTACAGTCATGATTTTAGCGGATTTAATTAATATCCATATGCTGATCATTCATACCAATATTCAAGTCTGTAGGACTCCTGGTTCATTAGAAGAAGTTTAAAAATTTCAAAAATGATCCAAAGTACTACCCCCTCCCCAAGACACTCAGCACCTGGTGACCCTACAGTCATGATTTTAGCTATTTTTATTAATGTCAATATATTGATCACCCATTACAATTTTCAAGTCTGTAGGGTTCCTGATCCAGGAGAAGAATAAGGTTAAAGATTACAAAATTGATCCAAAGTACTACCCCCTCCCCCCTAATGCTCCGCATCTGGTGGCCCTACATTCATGCTTTTAGCTATTTTATTTAAGATCCATATGCTTATCATCCATGCCAATATTGAAGTCTGTAGGGCTCCTGGTTCATTAGAAGATGAAGGTTAAAGATACCAAATTTTCACAAAAGTACTACCCTCTCCCCCCTGGTGCTCCGCCCCTGGTGGCATTACAGTCATGATTTTCGCTATCTTTATTAACGTCTATGAGCTGATCCTCCATGCCAATTTTCAAGTCTGTAGGGCTTGTGGTTCAGAAGAAGAAGAAGGTTAAAGATTACAAAATTTTCACAAAAGTACTACACCCTCCCCCCTGGTGCTCCGCACCTGGTGGCCCAAAAGATATGATTTTAGCTATTTTAATTCAGGTCTATGAACTGATCATCCATGCCAAGTTTTAAGTCTGTAGGACTACTGGTTGAGAAGAAGAAGAATTTTAAAGATTTTCTTAAAATTTCACTGTTTGTTGCCATAGCAACCAGAGTTTTTCATGGATTTCAATTCTTTTAGCTTTTTTTGAAGGGGACCACCTAAGCAACATTTCTGTAAAATTTGGTGTAAATTGGCCAAGTAGTTTAGGAGGAGATGTCGTTTAAAGAAATTGTTGACGGACACCGGATGACGACCGACGACCGACGGACGGACGCCGGATGAAAGGTGATCACAATAGCTCACATGAGCACTTCGTGCTCAGGTGAGCTAAAAATGGCACTTTGATTAAAACACTGTTTAAAATAAGCAGGATTAGGGTAAACAATTAAATAAGGCTATTTATCGATGGCTACAATTCAGGTAGCTTGCTCAACAATAGAATTGTATACTAACTTCAGTAATTGGTAATTTATCTCTGGCTATCATGCCTAATTGGCTTGCTTAAACATTCCGGTGTATATGAAATTGGTAATTACTTCTGTGGCTAAAATACAATAACTTTTCCCAAACGTTGAGTTATATACTTACTTGACAAATATAACAGGAAAAATTTCAGAGGCAAAGACTCTGGTCACACTGTGCAATGCAAAGACTAGCAAGAGGCTTTACTGTGCGTACATGTCATATTATTTAAATGTCACACACATGCTTATATGTTATTGGTAATTTGTCTGTATCTAGAATATGATTTGCTTGCCCTTACATGAGTAATGCACTTACTTGACATATTTAATTTGTTTGCAGCTAAATATTGTAAGTTTGATCAAAGGTAGAGTTATGTTCTTACTTGACATATGTAATTGGTAATTTGTCTGTGGCTACAATACCATTGGCTTTCTCAGACCTAGAGTTTTGTACTTACTTGACATATGTAATTGGTAATTTGTCTGTGGCTACAATATTATTGGCCTGCTCAAACTCCTGTACTTTATGCTCAAACCAGCCTTTTGTGTCAGACACAAGATAGAATTGATCTGGGAACTGGTTCTGAAAAACAATGAGGGTATTTTGAGTAAAATAAATTGTGATTGCTGAAGAGGATTGTGTCTGGTCAAGCTGCAGGGACTAACCCTTACCATGCTAAACACAGAATATTTCTGCTTTGGCCGGAGGAATAGATAAAGATCAGTCTGCTTATTATTTTTCCCTTTTAAGCCAGAAGATATAACAATGATAATTCATTTCAAACATAAATGATCAATCTTAATTGGTGCACCCAGGGCTTTCAACACTTCTATTTAAATGCAATTTTGTGGAGAGCTTAATTCAGCATGACAAGACTAAATGAAACTGATAAGGGTTTTACACTTTCTAAAAGTCCAATGCTCCATTTCACTGACTATCAATTAACCAAAAAGCCATGAATGGCTTGAGTCGCTCCACAGGCTTGAAGTTCTTGAAATAGCAAATCTAAGGTTTGACTAGATTTTAAGATATTTAGGGTTCTACTGATGTTGAAATAATTTTCAACAAGAGCTGTCACTGTAAGATGACAATGCCCCCGACACCGCTTTGATAGTAATAAGGAAGTTATGGCCAATGTTAAAGTTTTTGGACGGAATGACGGACGGACGGACGGACAGACGGACGGACAGACGGACGGACAGACGGACGGACGGACAAGTCAAATTTATTATGCCTCCCTATCGGGGGCATAAAAATGCCACTATATAACATATAGAGAAATGACCTCCACCCATAGAATACATATTTTTCATCTGATCACAATAATTTTTGGCAGACTGATAATGCTTCACACAAGAATCATTCCAGTGAAATTTGGTTGATATCCATCAATTACATTCTGAGAAAATGATTTTCAAAGTTTCCACTATATAACATATAGAGAAATGACCTCCGCCCCTTAAATGCATATTTTTCATCCGATCACAATAATTTTTGGTAGACTGATAAAGGATCACCCAAGGATCATTCCAGTGAAATTCAATTTATGTCCATCAATTACATTCTGAGAAAATGATTTTCAAAGTTTTCACTTTATAACATATAGAGAAATGACCTCCGCCCATAAAATGCAAATTTTTCATCTGATCACAATATTTTTTGGTAGACTGATGAAGGGTCACCCAAGGATCATTCCAGTGAAATTTGGTTTATATCCATCAATTACATTCTGAGAAAATGATTTTCAAAGTTTCCACTATATAACATATAGAGAAATGACCTCCGCCCATAAAATACATATTTTTCATCTGATCACAATAATTTTTGGCAGACTGATAATGCTTCACACAAGAATCATTCCAGTGAAATTTGATTGATATCCATCAATTACATTCTGAGAAAATGATTTTCAAAGTTTCCACTATATAACATATAGAGAAATGACCTCCGCCCATTAAATGCATACTTTTCATCCGATCACAATAATTTTTGGTAGACTGATAAAGGGTCACCCAAGGATCATTCCAGTGAAATTTAGTTTATATCCATCAATTACATTCTGAGAAAATGATTTTCAAAGTTTCCACTTTATAACATATAGAGAAATGACCTCCGCCCATAAAATGCATATTTTTCATCTGATCACAATATTTTTTGGTAGACTGATGTAGGGTCACCCAAGGATCATTCCAGTGAAATTTGATTGATATCCATCAATTACATTCTGAGAAAATGATTTTCAAAGTTTCCACTATATAACATATAGAGAAATGACCTCCGCCCATAAAATGCATATTTTTCATCTGATCACAATATTTTTTGGTAGACTGATGTAGGGTCACCCAAGGATCATTCCAGTGAAATTTGATTGATATCCATCAATTACATTCTGAGAAAATGATTTTCAAAGTTTCCACTATATAACATATATAGAAATGACCTCCACCCATAAAATGCATATTTTTCATCCGATCACAATAATTTTTGGTAGACTGATAAAGGGTCACCCAAGGATCATTCATGTAAAATTTAATTAGTATCTATCAATTAGAATCTGAGAAAAGTCACTTTTTTCCATACTTGGAAATTAGCCACGCCCATTAAATCCATGTTTTTCATTGGATCAAAATTTCTTGAAAGAGGGTCACCCAAGGATCATTCCTGTGAAGTTTGGTTGAAATTCATCCAGTAGTTTCTGAGGAGAAGATTTTTAAAGAAAAAGTTTACGACTGCATGCACGGGCAGACGGACGGATGCACGATGGACACAACACCATGACAATAGCCCCAGTGGCTTTCAGCCAGTGGAGCTAAAAATTGACCAAGATCAATTCTTATGGATGCCTACACTTTACTGCACCTAGCTTTAAAGTGTCAGATAGTTGATTAAGAAGGGGTATTATTTTTCATTAAATAAATTTTCATTTAGAGAAATTTCCCTTTAAAGGTTACTCTTTAGTGAACATAACATATACAGTAAAACTTCAGTAGCTCGAACACTTAAGGGACTTGATAATTTGTTCGAGAGATCGGTTGTTCGACCAATCCAAAAAAATTTATAAAGATAACAGAAGATGGGAATGTGTGACTCCGGTAATACATCATATCCGAATATACGTATACTTATTTGGTTCTTCAATTCCATTTTTTAATTCACTAACTTTTAGGTTTCTCACGATTGGTCCACGGGATTGAAAATGAATAAAGAAAATAAATGAAATAACTTTCGAGTCTTATTGTTGCATTCCCTTTGTTTACAAAAAGCCTACCGTTTTATTGTTCCTGTTACGTATGTGGCCTCAATTTCAATTGAAAAATTAATTAGAGTCCAATTCAAACAATGTTCAAATGTTGAACTTTAAACGTTTGTCGAGTATAAAAATTTACGTCAGCCTTTGAGAAAATGTAGATCAATCTTAATTTAAAACCCATATTTCTACACGAGTCACTCGTCCGGACCCTTCTTGTCATACTTTCAAGCAGACGTTTCGTATCCGTCTGTTTTTTGACATCGCTAAGTTAACTAGTCGCCGAAACATCAATTAGAAACAATATATAGTAATGAATTTAGACAGCAGATGGCCAAACAACAACTTAATTCCATTCAATAAAACAGTGTATTTTTCACGGAATAAGTAATTATGACGCACGGTGCGTAATTGACAATAAGGTGTCAAACAAGAGCTGTCGGAGGACAGCGAAGCTCGACTATTCCTAGTGCTGGATAGTAACAGCAAATCAATATCGACATTGGAAATTCAATAAATGAAAGTCAAGAGAAAAGATTCTTTGTCTAGAGGCTGATATTATGGTCACAGAAGCATGTGCAGAGTTTCAAAGCAATAGCTTTAGTAGGAACAGATATACAACTAACATAAAACAGTTGCACATAAAAACATAACCAAGATTTTCAAGGCCGAAAAGGATTAAAATTCCACTAAATTAAATATCAGAGTAATGAATCTTTTTCTGTGGGCTAATATTATGGTCAAAGAAGCATGTGTTTAGTTTCCAAGCAACAGCTGTAGTAGAAATAGAGATATTACAGAAATACAACATTTGCACGTAAAAACTTAACCAAGAATTTCTAAGTCCATAAAGGGTTATAAATCCACTAAATTCTATACCAGAGAATTGAATCTTTATTAAGAGGCTGTTGTTATGATCATTGAAGCATGTGCAAAGTTTGAAAGCAATAGCTTTAATAGAATTAGAGATATAACTGAATTACAACATTTGCACGTAAAAGTTTAACCAAGAATTTCTGAGTCTGAAAAAGGTTAAAATTCCACTAAATTCAATATCAGAGTAATAAATCTTTGTCAAGAGGCTGATATCATGGTAACAGAAGCATGTGTTGAGTTTCCAAGCAAAAACCTATGTAGAAATAGAGCTATAACTGATGTACAACATTTGCACGTAAAAACTTAACCAAGATTTCTAAGTCCGAAAAGGGTTGAAATTCCACTTAATTCACAATCAGAGTATTGAATCTTTGTCTAGAGGCTGATATTATGGTCACAGAAGCATGTGCAAAGTTTCAAAGCAATAGCTTTAGTAGAAATAGAGATATTACAGAAATACAACATTTGCACATAAAAACTTAACCAAGATTTTCTAAGTCCGAAAAGGGTTAAAATTCCATTAAATTCAATATCAGAGTAATGAATCTTTGTCAAGAGGCTGATATTATGGTCACAGAAGCATGTGTAAAGTTGCAATGCAATTGCTTTTATAGAAACAGAAATATTACAGATAAACAACATTTGCACGTAAAAACTTAACCAAGATTTCTAAGTCCGAAAAGGGTTAAAATTCCACTAAATTCAATATCAGAGTAATGAATCTTTGTCTAGATGCTGATATTATGGTCACAGAAGCATGTGCAAAGTTTCAAAGCAATAGCTTTAATAGATACAGAGATTTTAAACACTTGCACATAAAAACTTAACCAAAGCATTACGCAGACGCCGACGCTGACGCCGACACCTGGGTGACTGGAATAGCCCCCCTATTCTTCGAATAGTCGAGCTAAAAAGGATTACGAGTTGAAAATGTGAAAATCACTTAACTATGACATCTTATTCTTAGCGATGGACCCTTTGTTTCGAATTTTTCCAGGTAAAATATAAAAGAATTTTAAAATTCAGGACAGAATAATGTGTTCAAGAGTTCGACCGTCCTGATGTACGAGTTTTCCGAGGTCAAAGACTATAAATTATGAGCAAAATCTGCCGGGACTGAGATCCTTGTTCGAATTTTCCATAGTGTTTGAGATTGCCCCTGTTCGAGAGACCTAAGTTTGACTGTATTCAAAGTTGTGAGTAAATGTCTACAACATTTCCAGAGAGAGTTTTGACCAGTCTAAAACTTTGTGCCCCGCCCTGCATTCAGGATGACAGAACTGTGCAAACAGTTTGCAAATTAAACCCTAATTTGCATCTTCACTTGTGTGCAAAGCGGGGTATAATTTTCAAACAGTTTGCACCCTTTTTTCATCCTGAACACAGGGCTGGTAATTGGATAAGAGAGGTTTTGATTTTTAATGTATGAGAATTATATTGCCCTCTTCCGTTTTGAGGTATTATAATTAACTTAAAAGCTGTTTTTCTCTTGAAAGAATTGGATTCAGATGATAGGTCAATTTTTAAAGCACTGCACTGATTTTCTGAATCTAGAATGATCATTCTGACCCATGATGGACCAAATCTCTTTTTCAAATATCTATTTAATGGAATTCCCAAATAGTCCTTTTTCACATGACAGGTCAAATATTTATCATATGGGAGGACACCTATGAAACCTACAGGAATGCCCTTGTATCTTGCATCAGCATATAAATCCAGAAAAATCTTCTCCTTCCGTCCTTGTTCATTGTCCAGTGGTAAAATACGAGCTCCTCGAACCTGAATTATACAAATATTTATTTTAGGGTTATTTCATGTTTTTGAGGGCTCCATGAACATGATTTATACAAAAAATACAGTTAATCTTGTATTAAGCGACCACCAAATGGACCAACAACAAGCGGTTTTTAAAGAGAGTGGTCGCTTACTACATGGTAATTTGTTTACAAATAAGAAACATTATAGTTTCTTGATTACATTGAATATGTATATTATTGCAAGATTCTCTCTAAACTTGTGTTGATAATACTCAATGGAATTGTCTCATTTAGACGCTTCTGGTGAGTTTTAACAACATAGAATTCATGATCATCTCAATAATTAGGCCAATAATACATACATGCCCGAGCAAGATGGACTGTATCAAACAAGAGGGCAATAGTGGCCCTTAATCACTAACCTGATTGAACTGTCTAAGATTCTCAAAAGAAGTATGAGAAAAAGAATGATGAATGACTGAGCTAAACAAAGCTGTTGCTTCTATACAACTTGAGAATCCTTTTTTTACAATTATAAGGTTGACTAACAAGGATTTTTATAATTGATTTCGTGACCTAGTTTTTGACCCCAGATGACCCAATTTCGATCTCATCCGAGATTTCATCTAGACAATCATTCTGACCAAATTTCAGGTTGATTGGCCAAAAAATGTGGCCTCTAGACTGCAAACAAGGTTTTTCTTAGATTTGACCCTGTGACCTAGTTTTTTACCCCAGATGACCCAATTTCAAACTCGCCCGACAAATATAGCATTTGTTGTTTGTGAAATCAAATTTTAATCAATCTTACTGGTAAAACAAACAATGATTCTATTGGTACATTTTTTTTTATCATTTCACTGGTTTGGCGGTGAGATCATCAACAAAGGTTTCTTAAGCAACCAATGGAATCATTCCTAAAATTGCAGTTCTAAATTCAAAGGATCAGGAAATCGTGGAGAACCCTAGTTTTATACCTCCATGAATTAAAAAATTCTTTCACCTTTAGAAATGTTGACTTTTACTCACCATGCCTTTAGATAGCAGTTCCTTTTCAAAATCAGCCCATGTCATCTCTACTGTACGAGACTGAATCACGTAACTCATACCAACTGATATAGCAAATGCTGAAAATGTTTAAAAATAAATGTGTCAACTGTCACAGGAAATGGGACCATCTGGGGAGTGAGCAAAGTATTGACCCAGATCAGAGTGCCTAGGCTGACAAGGATTAAAATGCTTGCTTTAGGCATAATTCCTGATCCTAAAATGACCATTCTACCTTCCTGCATAATTGTCTGTAAATGTAACCTATTAATCTCAACCTCAAAAATCAGCTTCTCTTGAGGAAATCTCATGATATAATATTTTTGTAAAAAGTCTCATATTAGTACTTGCAAATATCCCTTTGATCCTTTTCACAAATTATTCATCCTGAGATTTTTTGAGACAAGCAGTATGATATGGGTATACAATTTTTATTTTGACCTATTTGTCTGTTTATTTGGAGTCAATACGGTACCTGTAAATATGATCACAGTGAGAACAAATGGCCTCTCCATTCTCTCTCTATTGTATGGTTAACCAAGATTCGATAATGTAGCCCTCTCCCTGATAATCTGTTGGAGATAATCTCCATCAGACTATCAGAGAGAGGGCTATGTTAAATCAGCTAGAGGTTTCCCCTACTACATAAAGAATCTGTTGTTGTTGTCTTTTTTCTTTCAGAAAATTCATCATTTTTCTAGTAAAAAATTGTAAATTCAGATAAAATCTGCTCCTTGAGGTTTTAGGTTGACCTATCATGATAGTGCGGAGTCCTTGGTCTAGAGATAGAGTGTTGGCCTCTTGACCCACAGGTCCTGTGTTCGATTCCCGTTAGAGGCTATTGCTTATGGTTCTTTCATTGGCCCATACATTCGGCACAAGTACTGGTGAATTTTCCAGGAAGCAGAATCAAGAGGGATTTATCTTAGTTGTAAGAACTTGTTTACCAATCGATGTTAAATAGATAGGTTTTAACTAAACTAATTATGACCTATCAATCCAAATATTTAGGGTCAATACGGTACCTGTAAATATGAGCACAGTGAGAACAGATAGTCTCTCCATTCGTTCTCTATCACTCTCCTTCTGTCTATCTTCATTGTCTTTCTTCCCCTCATTTTTCTGTTCATTAGAATTGGGTTGGTTTGAAAAACATCTTTTCTGGGCTGCAATATACAAGAGGACAAAGATGGACCTATATCATATGAGCCTGTGTGTGACATTTCCAACAATTTCATGTGTGTGTGTGTTGGAAAGTCGTTGAGTAGCCTGGACACTCACACAGTGCATTAAAATCAATTTTGGGTTGTAAATAGTGATTTTAGGATCGTACCCATCTTTTGAGCGCATATTTAAGACTCTGATCAGACTGTGCAGCCGCACAGACTGATCTGAGTCTGAACGTTGCCCATGTGTAAAATTGTTGGAAATGTCACACACAGGCTTATATATCAGCACTGGTCTCCTGTTCAGAAGGAAAGAGCTTGGCATCCTGGTAAAGGCGAGGTGTTTCCTTGGACAATACAATTAAAAGGCAACGTCTCAATCCGCCAAACTGTAAATCTGTAGCAGTGGTTTAAAACCCTACAGAAAAGGGATCTACTACCACTCAATTTCTTATGCACAATGGATAACATCCAGGCAGCGAATAAATAACAAGAGTTGTCAGCGGACAACGTAGCTCGCCAAAACTGCTGCTTATCACAAACAGCACTTGACCAAAGATCTAAGTTCAAGGTGAAATTTTTTATGTTGAAGTCCATGATCCAATACATGTTTATCAGTCTGATTTGGATTTAAGAAAGAAATATAAAAAAGATTTTTTTGTTTCAACTACATGTAAAAGGTTAGGTAAAAAGAAAGCCTTTAGCCTGATGAAGTTACAAATGGAATTTCATTGTATTAAATAAAAGGTTGATCATCTAATCATGGCATTTATGAAGTAAATTGTCCTAGCTGTAAGCATTCAAAAAAATATGCAAGTTTAAAGCAATATGCTAAAGATCAAAAAGTCAAGATCACAAAGTCAAGGGATTTGATCACAGGAATAGCCTATCTCACCAGTTGAGTAAGGATATTGGGTATAATGGCCATAGGTATAAGCACTCAGAAAATATAAGCAAGGTTAAAGTTTGGGATTAAAGTTTTCTAAGTACAAAAACAAGATGTGTTTGTGAAACACAAATGCCCCTGTAACAGCATTTTTTTTCAAAGTTTGACCTTGACAGATGACCTTGACCTTGTCACATAACCTTGACTTTGGTACCAGCGGATGCGGATCATTAAGATCTATCATCATACCAAATATTAGCTTTGTATCTTGAATAGGCTTGAAGATATTGGCAAGGTTAAGTTTTCGGGTTAAGTTTTCGGACAGACGGACGTACCGATGGACAGACAGACAGACACGAGTAAAACAATATGCCCCCGATCTCTCGATACGGGGGCATAAAAAGTCAAGGTCAAGGTCAAAATGTCAAGGAGCTTGGTCTCTGGGGAAAGCCTACTAGTGAGTGTGTTTATGAAGTAATGATGTCCTCAAGTAAAACAATCAGAAAATATAAGCAAGGTTAAAGTTTTTTGGTTAAAGTTTTTGGTTAAAGTTTTTCAAAGTCCAAAAAAGGTCAAGGTCAAAGTCAAAAGTCAAGAAGCTTGGTAACCAGTGAAAGCCTATCAGCTAGTGACTGTGTAATTGAAGTAATGTACCCCTAGGTAAAATCATTCAAAAAATATACGCAAGGTTAAAGTTTTTTAGGTTAAAGTTTTTGGTTAAAGTTTTTCTAAAGTTTTTGGTATAAGTTTTTCTAAGTCCATAAAAGTTCCAGGTCAAGGTCAAAATGTCAAGGCACTTGGTCTCTGGTGTAAGGGTATCATGTGGTGAGTGAGTATATGAAGAAATGTATCCTTAGGTAAAAGCATTCAGAAAATATAAGCAAGGATACAGTTTTTTGGTTAAAGTTTCTGGTTAAAGTTTTCTTAAAAGGGTCAAGGTCACTGTCTCAAAGTCAATTTGACATGGGTGCTTGTCTTAAATGAAAGCCTATACCTTAATGAGTGTTTATGTAAAATATAAAGCCTCTAGGATTAATATTGATAGAATTAAAAAACTTTAACATAATGTGGACGCCACACCAATGCCGACATCTGAGGGTATGACAATAGCTCTTCCGTGATTTTCATCCCAGGCTAGCTAAAAAGTCAGTCAAGAGCTATACATAGCAGCTAGCTAATGTTAATTGTTACCTTTACTCTGTTCACTGAAATATAGACTATATATAGTTCTTTCATGGTGATTTACTGTTTTGCTTAAAAGTGAAATTTGTTGTCCAGAGGTGAAGGCTATGACGTTCTTAACTGTTGCCTTATGCCGAAGGCAAAGAGCAACAGTTCTGAATGTCATACCTGACACTGTAAGCAATACCATAAAATAACTGTTTGATTACCTGATCATTACTGGGAAAATTTGTTTGATTTTCTAATTTTGTGTACCTGTAAAACTCCCAGAAAGAGTCCTATCCAGGAGTCCACTCTGCTGTAATAATCCTCTCACTGCTTTCAGTTCTTTCTTGATGTGCCGCAGTTTACTGTAACTCCATCTCTGTAATTAGAGGATAATCGTTTGTTTCAGTGTAAGATCAATTTATACTTAATCAAGTGAACAACAAAAGCTACATTTTCACAAGTGACAGAGACTCAAGTGAAAATATAGCTCTTCTTGTTCGCATAATGAAATGTGTGTGACATTTCCAACAATTTCACATATGCCCAAGTAAAGTCTCTGGTCAGCCTGTGCATCCGCACAGACTGACCACACTCTTTACCATGCACCATGCACCATGCAGACAGATACTACTAAACCCCTCTTCATAATAGTCAGTGAACATTACAAATTGTATTGTATTGTTGTACTCGTATTTTATCACTAAAATGTACATCCATTATCATGCATGTGAAATTGTTGGAAATAACATGCCCAGGCTCAAATATAAATTATCAATCTTAATCGGAAACAAACAATTATTTTTATTTCTGGAATGCAAAATTGAGATAAAATGTTAAATTTTTGTGACAAATCTTTTCAAGGCATGTCATTTCACATTTGATTGCTATGCAAAGTCATGACCTCAATTGTTTACTTGTCTCTGCTTAGATGATGCTTAAAAGGGTTAAGTGAATGAAAGCAGGGTGTATATATTTTTTTCTTTTTTTTTACGTTTTCACTGATTTGGCAGTGATTTTATCAAATGATTACAAATGTATTTACTGTTATTTCTCAATATTCCACCAAAAAGCATTAAACTAAATAAATCTTTCTTTAACAATTATGCAGTTGAATTAAAACTTTGTTTCAAAAAAGTTGACTATATTTGGGACATTTTAACCCTTGTCATGATGATCCCGGAATATTCCTGCTTTGGCAGGAGGTATAGACAAACATCAGCCTGCACATATGTGCAGTCTGATCTTAGTCTATACAACCTGATTTTCCTTTTTAGTCCGGAAAAGTTTCAGAAATTATATTTTCAAAATCTAATGCTGACTCACAATTAGGAAATACAGAGCTTTCAGCACTTTGATTTATATATAATTTTGCCAAGGTTTTTTTATTCAGCATGACAAGTGTTAACCAGCCCAGCACATTTTTTCCCAAAAGCACGTAGCGTAGGACAGGATCACACTAAATAACTTTGTAGAATGATCTTAGTCTACACTGTTGCCTAAAGCTTCTTGTAAAACAGTAAGTAGGAGACGAATTAGACTGCTGTTGAAAGGGAAAAGAAGTTGCAGCATATTTACTTTAGGGTCTTTCAAACATTTCAGGGCTTGTAGAAGTGCTTGAAATTCAGGAGTCATTGACTCCTAAACCATGAGATTTTCAGGGTCAAAACTCATTCTAAAGGTGTAAAAACAATAGAAAAGGGAAAAGGTGAGTAAAATTTTACAGGTTCAAGTATGAATTGACCTTTTCATGTAATAATATAAAAGGTACAATTAATAGGTAGAATTCTAAATAGTAATACTGTATTCAAGATATATCATTGAAAATTTGTGTGATAAACCCCATTTTTGAGCCTCAGAATTTTCTCTGAAGGGGGTCAAAATGCCCTACTTTGGAGAAATTTGTAAGGGTCAAAATAGGATGATTTCAGATTTGAGGGTCAAAATCCTGTTTTAAGAGTCAAACCCTAGCCCTCCATTTATAATTTTTCATCCTTGTGACCTCCATTACTGACTTGCTGTGAAGAGGTAAGGAATTAGTCTGTTGGTTAGCACTTTTTAATGGCTCAATACAACATCTTTTAAAATATTAAATTTCATCTATATAACATGTAAAGAAATGACCTCCGCCAATAAGAAACATATTTGCAATCCAACTGCAATAGTTTTTGTGGTCTGATAAGGGGTCACCCAAGGATCATTCAAAGTCAAATTTGGTTGATATTCATCAATAAGGTTCTCTAAAAGGTCACTTTAAATTACTATATATTGAAATTAGCCACATTTTTCATGGGGTCAAAATTGCCAATTCCTGAACACCATTGAAAGCGGGTCACTACTGGCTCATTCCTGTAAAGTTTCGTTGAAATTCATCCAATAGTTTGTGTGGTGGAGAATTTCTACGACAAAATAATGCAGCCCCAATACGTTTTTCTTACAGAGTTGTATGTATACTATAAATGGACAACACAAATTCTTGTTGAATGCTACTATAGTATGAGAATTCTGCTCACAAGAAGTGTGGAAAACATGGAAGAAATCTCACAGGCCTGAATCTATAAATAATGATGACAAGATGATTGCTAAGGTTTTCAAACAAAGCTTGAAATTCATTGCTACTACTGCTTCAGAGATTTACTCTGAGCATTTTTTTTTTGAAAAATGTAATAACTGAATTATGAAGATAATGCTTAATTATATATTTACATAGGTGCATGATATGAACAAATTAGATAAAGGTCCACTAGACAATGTTGAATACCTATTACACTGCAAAATCATTATAATGCTGTGTGGGAAACGAATCAGCAAAAAAGTGGAGTACCATACTATAACACTCCCCAAAACCTCCTCCACAAACACACACACACACACACACACACAAAAGGCAACCTGGGTCATTCCAGAGATCCAATTAATTCAATCTATCTTCCACCAACTTTCTTGAAATGGAAGGCTCTAATTCAGTTGTCAAAACCAATGTTACAATTTTTTGAACAAAATAATGGACTGGCTCTTCTCGGCTAACACAGACCTTCTGATCACCTTATAAATAAGGATTTACTTTTGAGAGAGGTAGAGCTTTTCATTTTCGGTAAAAGTGTTTCAGATAAAAATGAAATTAATATAACGGAGGAGATCGATTCATGAATTTGAGCAACTTTAAGCTAAACAACAGGATAAAAGCAATCAAGTCTGACCTTGGGCATTGTATGCCTTTGCCAACATTACCTTGCCTCTTGAAATCATCAATTAGTTTATGGTACCCAATGTTTTAAATTTGATGAAAATGGCTGAGAAAATAGCATTCATATCGAATCAGGATCAAACACTGCCATGCTCCACTGGTTTAAAATTACAGACAACAGACAATCACAGTAGCTCACTTTGAGCACTATGTGCTAAGGTGAACTGAAAATAAGGCAAACAGTTCCTCTGTGGATGGAAACTAAGGCAAAGGGTCCAGTGTGAACAGGATTTAGGTCTAACAGACTGGATACCTTTCTAGAGCACTGCATTGGTAAAGACATTTTTATTTCTTTTTTTCTTGACCCTTATGTTAATTCAAATATTCCATCTATATTGTATAATCAGAGGTACAGATAAGAGGGGGTAAAGCCAGTCTAAAATCTTTATTTCTGGCTTAAACCATATGTTGTGGGAACTCATTTGAATATAAGCGATATCAGAGGAAAATTAATTTAGTAAAATCAACCAGATAATCTTGTTTGGTTGTTATCTTTTAGGTCTATGGAGACATTTGCTGTTTACTTTATCAAAATTGATTGAGAAATAAGGAAGGTATTGAAGTTTAAAGTTCGCGGATTACCTCCCCTTTTCTGTCACTTGATTTCATGTTTCAAATTGAAGTACATAAATGCCCTAATAGATACTCGAATGCGCTCAAATCCACACTAAGGCAGGCCATTGGAACTCCCAATTGCACTTGACAAATAAGGATAGAAGTTAAGAATTAAAAGTAGCTTCAACATTTCATCATGAAAGTGAACAAGGGTGCTTTACTCCCTTGATTACATCCTTTGATATCGCTATGAATAGTCCCAACAAGACAATTTTAATGAGCACCTAGGATATACAAGTATATAAAAGTACTAGTGAAATCATTTTAATTTGAAATTCAATATGGCCCTGTAGTGATCGATATTGGGTAGACTCATGACCAGGTGCCCGGTTGGCTCACTTGGTAGAGCGCCGTGCTAGTGTTCCTGGGTTTGTGGGTTCGAGTTTCATGTTGGGCACATCTTTTCCGCCCTTAGTTACTTCAATGTTGTCAGAAGTAAACGGAGAACGCTGGGTTCAGCCATTTGTATGGGACCAGCTCCAATCCCTTAAAAGGGACAGGAGTGTAGTGATTGATATTGGGTAGACCCACAGCAAGCATGTACCCTCTCTACATAACACACAGCAGGCTGATTACAAAAATTGGGGGTACAAGCTTCAATTTAGGGGTAAATCACCCCCATTTGAGTTTTTTTGGTTTTTGGGAACACTGCAGGGGTCGTGGTGTTCGAGTCCCATGTCAGGCAAATCTTTTCTGCCCTTAGTTACTTCACCCCTATAGCTATTTAATTGATATCCGACATACCTGATATTTGGCAAATCTTGAAGCTGCGAGATTTGTAGGACTAATGTTTATGTAACTTGCATATTGGGGTTGAAGGATTCGTTGTATATTGATCAGGTACTGTTTTCTAAGCAACTGTCTATTCATCTGACATGAAAGTATCATTCGATTCATAACTGATTTCTACGAAATCATGAAGCAAAACGAAAATTACAGATTTTTCTATTATTTACTTTTTCACTCTCATCATTTGGGGCGGTTTGTTTCTATTTCATGAAATACTTATAGGAAATACATTTATTGCCTTAAAAGTAAAATGAAAACACGTAATTATACTTCTTAATGATAAGTTTTTAAAGTTTCTTTTAACTAACATAAAGATGTAAAACTAGAACAAATGATTTTCATGTGGTAATATATTTATTCGGTTCAGAACAAATATCTTTTTTTTGCTTTACTAAACAAGCACAACCAATTTAGTCTGGAAACTTCTTCGATTCATTATTATTACTTTTCGTATCTATGCTCCAATAAATCGATTAAAAAAGAGCTGCCTGAATTTTACATGACATCATATTTTTATTTTCTGATGATATCAAGTTAATTAAAAATTGATTCTTTCACAAATTTTATAAAGTCCCAGTCTACTGCATAGTATTGTCCGAGATACTGCGTATTACACTGGGCAAAATGAAAATCTCTAGACTGTTGTTATGCCAAAGAAATGTAAAGGTAAAAACTTCAATTTGGACAGGGGTGCGGATATACGGGTTTTCTCCGATTGTACCTGAAAAAGTAATATAATAATAGGTACTACCTATAGATGGGAAAATTTATCTCAAGAACAAATGCCATTCAGTTTCTTGATTAATTCATTCACTCATGTTAGGTTATAAATTTTCTTTGAAAAGAAATCATGGTCAGTCTGGTATTTTGAAGTCACAAATGAATGCACAAGGAATATTGTTTCGAGTTTAATATTCAATGCTATCTTAACCCTTGTCTTGCTGAATAAAATCCTTGGCAAAATTACATTAAAGTCAAAGTGCTGAAAGCTCGAGATGAACTTATTGTGAGTCTGTATTATTTGAAAATAGAATTGTTAATTTTGTCTAGTTTGATAAGGAAAATCAGGTGGTATAGACTGAGATCAGACTGTACATTATGTGAAGGCTGATTTTTGTGTATACAGTGTACCCCTGCCAAAGCAGGAATATTCTGGGTTTAGCATGACATGGATTAAGAACAATTATTCATCAATTGGTTGGAGACAATTGCCGGTAGAGATATATGCCTGCAGAGATAGGAAGGTGTTAAATGACAAGATTTATAGAAAAATATCTTCTCTGAAATGACTTTTTGGATGCAATGGTTGATGTTAGGATTATTCTTTGGATAACCCATCTTGTCAAACCAAGGGTTATAAACGTTTTACTTATCTTACCCTTGGCTGATTGAATGGGTAATTTCTGTACGCATGACGTCACAGAACGGAAGATGAGGCGGACCAATCAGTAACCTTCTTACAAAAAGGTCCGACAGCGGGAGGTATGTTAGATCAATATACCCTGCGGCTACTTTCCAGATGTGAAATTAACCCTTAGAATTGCGCTTAACCCCTTCAGTTTTAGGTAATTGTGACACTTAGCAAGACTGAAAATCACAATCACAAAAACTGATTGAAATTCCTATATCTGTTCAAATAACAACATATCTTTTCAATAATTTGATGGTACATTGAAAGGTTCTCAAATTCTTCTTTTTCTACCCTCGATGACAGTGTATTACGATTTTTCAATGTTTATTTGAATTTTCATGTTATGTAATCAATCAATACCTGTTTTCAATGTTTTAGACCTTATCCAGGGTTTCACACTAACTACTTTTTGCTACCAGCCTTAAGGACCTGTTAGCCCTAAATATTCCAGGTCCTCCCTGATAACAACAGGTCCTGCATGAAAACCATGTTTCATTTTCAGCGATTCAAGGAACAAATTGCAAGGAAAACAATGTAGGAAAAGAAGAAATTGCTTTTCACAAGCAATTCCTTCTTTTTTAACAATGTTTACCAAATGGTAATGCAAATTTTAGTAATGGAAAGGCAGTTGTTTTTCAAAACTTGACAGATTTGAAATACTTAATTGTGCCCTTTACAACAGGCCTGAAGGACCTGCAGCTTGATTATAGCTACCAGTCCTCCCTAAAATCCATAGGTCTCGGGCCTGAGGACTGGTGTTAGTGTTGATCCCTGTTATCGATGGCATACTCCAATATAGTAGAATGCATCTATATTGAGGTACGCTAAATTTAGAATTTGGAATAAATTCAATAATTAAGCCGTCTTATAAATAGAAATAATTTAGAAATGATATTTTACTTGAATTTTCATATGAATTATTTTATTCGGGAGTTTTTCTCCTTCTTTTCCAGCAGACTTTTCTTTAAACACATTAAATGACAAGATAAATAAAGAGAATAAAATATTCTACCGGTTGGGGGACTATAGGTTTGCTGGATTACGTCTGTCCGTCCGTCTGTCCGTCACGCTTTTGTCCGGGCTATATCTTCTGAACCATATGTGCTAGCAACTTCAAACTTGGTACACTGGTAGATCTCATTGAGGAGAAGTGTCATGTTCAAGATCCATTACTCTGCCATGCCCACTTTTTGAGTTATTGCCCTTTGTTGTTTTTACCCTTATATTCTTGTCCGGAACATATCTCCTAAACTACGTGTGCTAGCAACTTCAAACTTGGTACACTTATAGATCTCATTGAGGAGAAGTGTCATGTTCAAGATCCATTACTCTGCCACACCCACTTTTTGAGTTATTGCCATTTGTTGTTTTTACCCTTATATTCTTGTCCGGAACATATCTCCTAAACTACGTGTGCTAGCAACTTCAAACTTTGTACACTTATAGATCTCATTAAGGAGAAGTGTCATGTTCAAGATCCATAACTCTGCCATGCACACTTTTTGAGTTATTGCCCTTTGTTGTTTTTACCTTTACATTTTTGTCGGGAACATATCTCCTAAACTATAAGTGCTAGCAACTTCAAACTTTGTACACTTATAGATCTTATTGAGGACAAGTGTCATGTTAAAGAACTGTTATTCTGCCACGCCCACTTTTTGAGTTATTGCCCTTTGTTGTTTTTACCCTTACATTTTTGTCCGGATCATAATCTCCTAAACTATGTGTGCTAACAACTTCAAACTTGGTTCACTGATAGATCTTATCGAGGACAAGTGTCATGTACAAGAACTGTTACTCTGCCATGTCCACTTTTTGAGTTATTGCCCTTTGTTGTTTTTAGTCTTACATTCTTGTCTTGATCATATCTCCTAAACTATAAGTGCTAACAACTTTAAACTTTGCTCTCATATAGATCTCATTGAGGACAAGTGTCATGTACAAAAACTGTTTCCCTGCCTCATCCTCTTTTTGAGTTATTGCCCTTTGTTGTTTTTACCTTTACATTTTTGTTGGGAACATATCTTCTAAACCATAAGTGCAAGAAACTTCAAACTTGCTACACTTATAGATATCATTGAGGACAAGTGAAATGTACAAGAACTGTCATTCTACCATGTCCACTTTTTGAGTAATTGCCCTTTGTTGTTTCTATCCTTCCATTTTTTTCCCGTATTTATCTCCTAAACCATAAGCCCTAGCAACTTAAAACTTTGTACACTGGTAGATCTCATTGAGAAGAAGTGTAATGCACAAGAACTGTTACTCTGCCACATCCACTTTTTTAGCTATTGTCCGTTGTTGTTTTTTATCCTGACATTTTTGTCCGGACCATATCTCCTGAGCCATCAGTGCTAGCAACTTCAAACTTTGTACACTTATAGATCTCATTGAGGACAAGTGGCATGTACAAGAATCATTCTTCTCAAGCCACTTTTGGAGTTTTTGCCATTGGTTGTTTTTACTCTTATATTTTTGTTTGGGACATTTTGTTCAATGTGTAAGCAACTTCAAATTTTGTATACAGTTATAGATCTAGTAAGTAGGAGATATATTATAAGAAAGGACTTTTTGTTATCCGGTGGGGGACTCCTGTATTGCATCGCAATACGACATACGACGTTTAAAACTATGGCGTGTAATCGGTTGCAAAATTATATGAAAAAATAATTGTTCTATAGTATGAATATTTATTCCAAAAATAAATAAATTATGGTAAAAAGAAAATATATATTCAATAAATTTAATTATTTGTTCTATAGTTATTCATATTTATTCAATAATGAACAATATTGATTCTATAATTATGATTATTTTTTAAAAAAAATAAATAATTTATTCAATAATCAAAAATATTTATTCTATAATTGTAAATATTTGTTGAGAAATGGAAAAAATATTTATTGTATAATTCAAAATATTTATTGTATAATTCAAAATATTTATTGTATTATCTAAAATATTTGTTCAAATATTGAACATAAATAATTATTTCTTTAATTTGAAATAATTTATTCAACACCTCACACAAAATATTTATTCAATAATTAGCATGCTGGGGAGGAAGTGGCTAGCCATAGACTGGGAACATGATCGATTTTCACGATCTAGACTGGCAAATCTACGTTATTTCCCGGAAGATTTAACGAAGTTGACTGTGTTAATACTTTCAAAGAGAGAAAAAGTGACGAAATTCATCTACCCTTCAATTAAATTTAACCGATTTATTGATTTCGGTGGTACTCCCCTTTGGCTGGCCAGTTGTTAAGAAAAATCAGTTTGGCGAAATCGTATTACTTAAAACTGTTCCTAAATGAAAGTCTCTTTGAGGAAAGGTGAGCTCTTGTGACCAATGAATGTCGTGCGTTGTGTGTCGTCCGGCATCAACAATTTGAGTGTTTACACTCAACAGGCCACAAATATGGCAAATCTTCATGAAACTTGGTCAGAATTTTGGCCAGGTCACAAGAATGAACCATATTGAAAATGGGAGGGATCTATGCCATATCACGAGGAATGGGGCCTTGTTGACAATTTTCTTGTTTACACTCTAGAAGCCATATTAATGACCCAATCTTAATGAACCTTGGTCAGAATAATGGTCAGGTCACAAGAACGAACCCCATTGAGAATCCATGTCATATCACGGGGAAAGGGGTCTTAATAAAAATTTTCTTGTTAACACTCTAGAAGCCATAATTATGGTCCAATCTTGATGACGTTGGTCAAAATATTGGTCAGGTCACAAGAATGGACCCTATTGAAAATGGAAAGGATCCATGCCATATTACATGAAAAGGAGTCTAATGACAACTTTCTTGTTTTCACTCTAGAGGCCACACATATGGCCCAATTTTCATAAAATTTGGTCAGAATGTATACTGAGTATATAGTCAAAATGATAATCCCATTTGAGAAATGTATTGTCATATGAGAAAATACAGGAAAAATAGCCTTTATTCTCTTTATCAACTATAGGGGTTATCAGTATTTCAATATGTTTATCTTGTCAAAGGTTGAATCCCCCCTCCAAGGAAAAACTTGTTTAGAAGTGGCTAGAAACTTATGCAGGGATCATGGGAACAGAATAATCTTTTTCTTTAAATATTTAGTGATCATTTAATGATTTTTAAAGCATTTAATTTTGCTAAGTGGGGAGTCAAAAAGATGAAGGTGAGTGATATAGGGACATTATGGTCCTCTGTTCAATTCATCACATTGTCTCTCGCGACTCAAGGACTGTCATATGAATTTCCTCAAGAAGACTTTCATTTAGGAACAGTTTTAAGTTATACAATTTCGCCAAACTGATTTTTCTTAACAGCTGGCCAGCCAAAGGGGAGTACCGCAGAAAATCAATTAATCGGATAAATTTAATTGATGGGTAGATGAATTTCGTCAGTTTTTTACTCTTTGAAAGTAATATCAGAGTCAACTTCGTAATTGAGCCTGTTAAAATCTTCCGGGAAGTAGCGTGGATTGGGGAGATTTCCAGTCTAACGTGAAAGTCGATCATGTTCCCAGTCTATGGCTAGCCACTTCCTTCCCAGAATACTAATTATTAAATAAATATTTTGTGTGAGGTATTGAATAAATTATTTTAAATTATAGAAATAATTATTTATGTTCAATTTTTGAACAAATAATTTAGATTATACAATAAATATTTTGAATTATACAATAAATATTTTAAATTATACAATAAATATTTTTTTCATTTTCCAACAAATATTTACAATTATAGAATAAATATTTTTGATTTTTGAATAGATTATTTATTTTTTTTAAAAAATAATCATAATTATAGAATCAATATTGTTCATTATTGAATAAATATAAATAACTATAGAACAAATAATTAAATTTATTGAATATATATTTTCTTTTTACCATAATTTATTTATTTTTGGAATATATATTCTTATTATAGAACAATTATTTTTTTCATATAATTTTGCAACAGAATACACGCCATATGAAACAAAGCAATCACGTGCAATGTCCAATCCAAATCGAATTACACATGTATTTGTAATTAAAAAGGGATTATTTGATTTTTATCTCTAATAAATATGATATACGTGTTTTAATGTGGGGTAGTCTAAAATCTCATGACTACAGAATATTCAAGTTATGATTAAGTAGTGTTGCCGCCCGTTGACTATATTCTATGTTGTATAGAAATATATTTGCTTTCAAATGGGGGATAGATTAACTCAAAATCATTTCATGTTATTTTTGTTAGTTGGCAAAAAATACAAAACACGTGAAAGATAATGTCTGAATTCCCAACTCACATTTTTGATGTAAATTTAGGGGGGAGGGGAGCTTCGGAAACATTCACGGTGGGCAATGAGGAAACCTTCGGCTTACTATTCCTATCATTCTGATAAAAAGGAACTGATTTATATTTTGTTGATTTTATAAATCTATCTGTCACCGAATAAAAACGTACTAAAAAGTTAGTTTCTTCGATGCGACACATTTTCTTTATCCAAGAATGAAGGGTTATCTACACAGTCGTCGCAGCACAACAGGTTGCCATAGGGATTAAAAGGTACCGATGTCGTTTGTAAGAAGCTCTCTGATTGGCAGTCACAGAAATCGCGTCTGACCTTTTGATTGGTTGGCTAAAAATAAATCGTACAGAAAATACCTATTCATTCAGTCAAGGGGTATTCGAGAAGATCTTATCGATTCGATACCCCTTGACTCGTGAAGATGTGGATAACCCTCTCTGTGATTTCTTGGTGATTATGTAGCTATGTCATGGCAAATGGGGCTTATGTGATTCAACATTACTTGTAACCACATTCTATACATTCGTTG
Source organism: Fragum whitleyi (assembly GCA_948146395.1). Lineage (NCBI taxonomy): Eukaryota > Metazoa > Mollusca > Bivalvia > Cardiida > Cardiidae > Fragum > Fragum whitleyi. Next base: position 7,638,095 of record OX411552.1, on the reverse strand, counting down.
ACAGATTTCATGAAACTTTCATAACATGGAATTTATCATATAATTATGCTCAAATTAAACCCCTTTGAAAGGATATTCTGTGTCATGAAAAAAAGGCACTTTTGTGTAAGATTGTTTTTTGACTTAAGATTTTAAACCAAAACATTGAAACGGCAGCTGAGAAAAAGTGTAGTTATGATGTTTTGGTTGTCAATTGTCAATTTTTTTTGGAATCAAGGATCAAGTTTCTTGAATTTTTTGTCATTTAGGAACAGTGATTATGATTACGCTTAAAACTCTTGCAAAAAGTCATATTTTCTCATCGTCATGATTTCTAGGCGTATGGCTACAAATGTCCTTCACTAGATCGCTTGGGAAAATAACAATTTCCTGAATAACTCACAAGGACAATTTACAAGAGACTTTAAAAATGATAATGAGCATGTGACAAGCTTGCTCATTTGTTTTTTTTTATTGTTTTTAAGTCTTGAAGTAATATTCTGATCATGTTTGGCAATAACAAATACACACATCATAAGTTTATTTTGGTCCATAACTATAGATAACAGAAATTTGCAAATTTCCTTTGCTTGAGGATATGCAGGAAAATTTGACCACAGGGCGTAGATTGCTGCTTGAGCAATCGAGCAAAAGCACATTCAAGTTAATGCAGTAATAACCAACAAGAAATTAGGAGTAGACGTGTCAGACTGGAAGGCGTCCTCGGGCCTTTGCATGAAGTCAAGTTTTCCTTATATAATGAATAGACCCATTTAGTGTTGAATATATCATGTTACCTGAATAGATCTGTTTATGTGCAGGTTCAATTTTTTTGAAGCAGCGTTTGGAAAAAAGATTGACTTTTTCAACTTATTTGCCAAGCTTGCAAAAATTCGATGTTCAACAGACAGGCCCACTTCAAGAATTAAGGGGATAGTCAGGCTGTCTGTTCTGAGGGGGTATAAAACACTGTGTGGGGAATTTTCATATCAATCAAAAGTTGTTATTTTTGTGTGTTAAATGTCTGTTTTAACAATGACCGATGATAAAGGTGTGTAAAGCCCTTTTTAGCTCACCTGAGCACGAAGTGCTCAAGGTGAGCTATTGGGATCGTAGAATGTCCGTTGTCCCTCGTGCGTCTTCCACAATTTCTTTAAACATCTTCTCCTCCTAAACCAGTGGGCCAATCTTGATGAAACTTGGCAGGGAAGTTCCTTGGGTCAAGCTCTTCCAAAGTTGTTAAAATAAATGAAATCCACCCTTAACTTTCCCTATACCCTTAACAAAAAGGGTGAAAATATGAAAATCTTTAAAAATCTTCTTCTCTGAAACCAGAAGGCAGACAGCTTTTATTTTTGGTATGTAGCATCATCTAGTGGACCTCTACCTAGTTTGTTCATATCAAGACCCTGGGGTCATATTTGGGCTTTGCCCGGGCCCAACCCTTTTTACATAGAATCGAAGCGAGAAAATCTTTAAAAATCTTCTTCTCTGAAACCAGATGGCCGACAGCTTTTTTATATTTGGTGTGTAGCATCACCTAGTGGGCCTCTACCAAGTTTGTTCATATCAAGACCCTTGGGTCATATTTGGGCTTTGCACGGGTGCATCCCTTTATCTTCTATGAGCACGAAGGGTAAAAAAACGAAAATCTTCAAAAATCTTCTTCTATGAAACCAGATGGCAGACAGCTTTCATATTTGGTATGTAGCATCATCTAGTGGACCTCTACCAAGTTTGTTCATATCAAGACCCTAGGATCATATTTGGGCTCCACCCGGGCCCAACCCTTTTTACATAGAATCAAATAGTGAAAATCTTTTAAAATCTTCTTTAATCGAAACCAGAGGACACACTGCCTTCATTTTTGGTATGTAGCATCATCTAGTGGGCCCCTACCAAGTTTGTTCATATTATGACCCTTGGGTCATATTTGGGCTCCAACCGGGCGCATTCCTTTCAGCTCATCTTAGCACGATGGGTGAAAATAGGAAAACCTTCAAAAATCTTCTTCTCTGAAACCAGAAGGCAGACAGCTTTCATATTTAGTATGAAGCATCATCTTGTGGACATCTTTCAAGTTTGTTCATATCAAGACCCTGGGGTCACATTTAGGGTCCACCCGGGTGTATCCCTTTTTACATAGAATCAAAGAGCAAAAAGGCATATCTGTCTTGCTCTTCGCTGAAAACGTTCCATGATCTTAGGCAATTATCTTCTTTTTGACATCTGCCTATCTAATTAATGTGATGTACCAGGGGTCAAAGAGACTCAGGTGAGCGATCTAGGACCATCTTGGTCCTCTTGTAGATTATATTTTTTGGTCAGATAATAAAAGTAATCTTTTTCCATGATAATGGTCTTTTTGAAGAGGAAATTATGTACTGAAAGAGGGAAAAAGGATATCTTTTTTAAGGGGAGAATGGTGTGAAATTTCAACCCCAAAACAGCTATTAAAAACGTCTGATTAGGGGTATGAACATTTACTCCAAAAATCAAGGAGCCTAGCCCAAAATCGAGAGGCCATGGGGTGATTAGGCGATTGCTAGTCTTTTCTCCTCAGTTTCCATATAATGGATATCCAAGGCAAATTATGGAGGGGAGAATAATGCAACATTTTAAAGACTAAAGGGAGAGGATTAACTTACTAATGCTATGAATATGCAAATTAGAGATACTTGCCCTTAGATAAATGGCTATTGGTAATCCCTATAGCAAGAGTCCTCCTATTTAGGGTTGAGGATCCTTTTCCTTGAATGGATCACGTCTATCTATGCACTAGGTCTGTCACAATTAGATTTGAACCATTTTAAAATTTTGTCATCTAGTAATGAGTTTATATATCACATTATATTTTACCTTTTAGGAGATAATCAGACAAGTCTATGAGCAAGGTTCTACTTATGGTTTTGTGGAGTCATCCCAGAGAGTTGTGGACAAATCAAAGACTGTGATAGTGGAGTACAGGTGGGTAAAGATATGCGTGCTGGTCTTTTGCTAGCATTTCATTTGCAGGACTCCTTGAGTCATTGACCCGTTTATGTTGACCATGAATTGCCAAGCCTGGTTTGCTCAGTTGGTAACACATTGGGCTCATTCGGAACACCACTTGGCTAATATCAGGAACAACCTCGGATGTACATAGACAGACTATTTTTAAAAATTATGGGGAAACCTTGGAAAAAACTCGATGACATCAGTTAAAATGGCGTTGGCCCTGGAAACTTTGAGTGAAAACATTCGACGTCGCCAACGCTACTCGTTTAAGTCACTGACGTGAGGCCATGGTATCCTTATATAAATATCTTTCGATTCTTAAATAATTGCTGAAAAATCTAAATTTTTGAGAATAATTTGTCTTTCTTAAAAATTAAGATTTTTCAGCCGTTATTTACTGCAAATATATCAATCTTAAGTTAGCACTGGATGTTTCTGCACTAGTTTTTCTTACACTGTTTCCGCCTAACAAACTACACAATTTTGTTACATACCCATCCGCCTTATATACATCCGAGGTCTGTTGCAGTTTAAAGAAATGGCGGATTGATGTTCCGAATGACATTGGGCTGTCAATCCAGGGGTTGTGAGTTCAGGGCCTGGAGGACCTGTTGATCCTAAATATTACATGTCCTTCCTGATAACAACAGGTCCTACATAAAAACCATGTTTGATTTTTAGCAATTTAAGGGATAACTTACAAGAAAAACATTGTTGGAAAAGAAGAAATTGCTTTTGACAAGCAATTTCTTCTTTTTCTACAATATTTTCCATTTTGTTATACAAATTTTAATTTTGGAGAGGCATTTATTTTTCAAAACTGGACAGATTCAAAATTCTAATCACTGGCATTTTTTACAGGCCTGAAGGACTTGCAGCACGGTAACACATACCAGTCCTCCCTAAAATCCACTGTTCTCAGCCCGAGGACTGGCTAGTACTTATCCTTGCGAGTTCGAAACTGGCTTGGCAAGCTTTCATCCATTGACAAAGGTCTTAGTGACACACGTCAGTAGGTGTATGACAATTAGCACATCTGAGTGGGTTGAGCAGCTTGTTCCTCGAAAAAGGTTTTGCTTTTGTACTGGTGTTAGAAACAATAGGAAACAAGAGATGTTTGTTAAAATTTTTGCCCCCCTTATAAAAGTAGATCAATACCATATTCTTTGTCAATCAACAAAAGGCAATAACTCACAAAATATGATGAATAGAGTTATGGTTCTTGTGCACTGCACTTCTCCTCAATGAGGTCTATCCACCTGTGAAGTTTCATGATTCTAGCCTGCATACTTTATGAGATATGCTCCGGACAAAAAAGAGTCTACGGACGGACCTACCGACCGACCGACAAGTGCAAAGCAATATACCCCTCTTCTTTGAGGGGGGCAAAATTATGAGTAGGTACACCAGTTCCTGTGATAAACTGCAGTTCAGTTGAAAGTGGTGAAAAACCCCATGCAAAGACACAAATTGACTGGGATTATCTGAGAGGTTAAGCTGCATTTGAAAGTATCAAAACAACAGTAACAGTAAGAGCTATTGTCATACCCTCAGATGTCGGCCTCAGTGTCAGCTTAAGTGTTGGCGTCTGTATTAGGTTAAAGTCTTGTATTTCTATCAATATTGATTCTAGAGGCTTTATATTTTACATAAACACTCATTAGGGTATAGGCTTTCATTTAATACAAGCACCCATGTCAAAATGACCTTGAGACAGTGACCTTGACCCCTTTAAAAAACTTTAACCAAAAACTTCAACCAAAAAAACTTTAACCAAAAAATTTAACTTTGCTTATATATTCTGAATGCTTTACCTTGGGACATCATTACTTCAAATACACACTCACCAGGTGATAGGCTTTTATCAGAGACCAAGTGCCTTGACGTTTTGACCTTGACCTTTTATGGACTTAAAATCTTAACTAAAAACTTTAATCGAAAACTATAGCCTTGCTTATATTTCTGGAATGATTTTACTTCATAAACACAGTCACTAGCTGATAGGCTTTTACTGGTTACCAAGGTCCATGACTTTTGACTTTGACCTTGACCTTTTATGGACTAAGAAAAACATTAACCAAAAACTTTAACCAAAGAACTTTTACCTTGCTTATATTTTCTGATTGTTTTACTTAGGGACATCATTACTTCATAAACACACTCACTAGTAGACTGGTGACAGTCTCTTAAATAGAGGTATATATGAAAAAAGAAAGATAGAAAAAATGTTTCATGTCTATAAGCCTGCCAGAGTTTCAGATAAAGGAAAATTAACTCAATATATGTGTGTGGTTGGTTTGTGGTTTAAAGTGGTTATGCACCTTGTTTACTTATAAATCTAAACTCTGGGACTGAATGCCAGTCTAACTCACTAGGTGATAGGCTTTCACCAGAGACCAAGCTCCTTGACATTTTGACCTTGACCTTGACTTTTTTTGGACTTAAAAAAACTTTAACCAAAAATCTTTAACCTTGCTTATATTTTCTGACTGCTTATACCTATGACCCATATACCTAATACTAGTATCCTTACTCAACTTGTGAGATAGGCTTTTCTTGTGATAAATATTTTGACTTTGTGACCTTGACTTTGAATCTTTAGCATATTGCTTTAAACTTGCATATTTTTTTGAATGCTTACATCTCTGACAATTTACTTCATATGGGCGATGATTAAATGATCAACCTTCTATTTAATACATGTACAATGAAATTCCATTTATAACTTCATCAGTCTATATGCTTTCTTTTTACCTAATCTTTTACATGTAGTTGAAACATTTTTTTATATATATATATATATACATTTCTTTCTTACCTCTAAATCAGACTGATATATATTGGATCATGGACTTTAAGGTAAAAAAAATTTACCTTGAACTTAGATATTTGGTCAAGTGCTGTTTGTGACAAGCAGCAGTTTGGGCAAGCTACGTTGGCCGCTGACAACTCTTGTTAAAAAATGGAGCTTATCCATTGAAAACAATGGAAGAGGGAATTTTTCACTAAAAATGTTCTCAATTATATCATCAGATTTCCTTGAAACTTTCACAGCACTGTATGAACTAATTGTGAGTCGGTATATCTTTTGGAAAAACTATTTTATTATACTATTCTAGCCTAAAAACGGAAAAAAGCAGTGGTATAAACTAAGATCAGACTGCTCATATGCGCATGATGTTTGTCTATGCCTCCCACAAAGGCATGAATATTCCTAGTTCAGCATGTCAAAGGTTAACATGACTGTGCATTATACATGTTATTGAATTTAGGGGGAAAAAAAAGATTTTTAGAAATCTTGTTATTAAAACTCACCACCTTGGGCACTAGTGTTATATGTATTTCATCTAATTAACTGAAGTGTTACTATCAAATGAGCCTGTGCGTGACATTTCCAACAACTTGAAAAATGTTCGAGGTGCAAACATTGAGCAGCATAGACAGCCAACTACAGTAAATGTAATGTTACCTGATGGTGCTCAAGTACTTTGAGACCTTATCTATCTATTTAACTCATAGTGAAGACTCTGGTCAGACTGTGTGGATGCACAGGCTGGGCAGAGTCTTTGCTATGTACATATATGAAATTGTTGGAAATCTCACGCACAGGCTCAAATGTATTTCAGCTTAATAATTAATATTATTTGGAGCGTTAGTTTTACATGTATTTTCAGTTCACCCAACATTGCAAAGCCATTTCATACAGGTCATCTGAGGTCAACTATCCTGGGTAATTTTGTTGCAAATCTGTACGAACATCTAGGATGGAATGTTATACGACTGAACTATCTAGGGGACTGGGGGACACAATTTGGTACGCATCTTTTACAGATTATTGTGACTTGTCACATAAAAATGGACCATCTGTGAATTCCGTAAAATTTACCCTAGTCATGCTGAACCCGGAATATTCCTACTTTGGCATTAGGTATATACAAAGATCATCCTGCACATATGTGCAGTCTGATCTTAGTTCATACCACCAAAATTTCATTTTTTAAACCAGAAAGGTGAAAAACAATGCATTTCAGAAATCAATACTCACTAATATTTGAAAACTTCCAGTGCTTTTAGCACTTTGATTTTGCATTTAATTTTCAAGGATTTTTATTCAGCATGACAAGGGTTAATAAGTTAAAAGTGAATTGACACAGCTCAACTATGGGCCCCCTTTTTGAAAATAATTGTATTGGAAGGTAGAATGATCACTCTAGATTCAGAAGTTGGCTGAAAATCAAAAAAAAAATCATGGTCAGACTGTGCTTTCGGCACAGGATGACTAGGATAAATATTTTTTTGAAATTCCAAGATGGTCCCTTTTGGTGTGATTGGTCACATTTAGTAAAAATAAGAAGTATCAACCAATGCCCAAGTTTTGTTCAATATGTAGTTGATTCACACATTATCCATCAGAGTTCGAAATTATAAATCTATTTTATTTCACACCTTTGGGCTTGCTGAATTTCATAAGAGGTTTATTTTAGCCTTTATATCATTTGAGTGTTTTATTACGGCACCTGAGCACAAGGTGCTCATAGTGAGTTATTGTGATGGATCTATGTCCAACATACATATACATGTACATGTCTGTCTGTCAACAACCAAAAAAAAATTCTTCGCTTTCTTTGACTACCCTAATAGCTTAGTTGTGTGCTCGCTGGACTTATAACCCAGTGGTTGTGAGTTTGAGACATTTAATAGTCATTGCCTCTGTCCACCCAGCTGTAAATGGATAAAAGTGGTGAAAAACCTACTTGATACAACAAATAATAAAAAGACCAACTGCCTATCTTTTCACTATCAAAAGGTAATATCAGAAAAGTTTAGCTTATATAACCCTTGTCATGCTGAGCCTGGCACATTCCTGATTTGGCAGGAGGTATAGACAAAGATCAGCCTGCACATATGTGCAGATAAGATAAGATTTGATCTTGGTATTTACTTGGTAACCTTGAAAAATGTGCTTGTCGGCAGGTAGAAAAGCCCATGTCGGACAAGTCAGGCATGGGAATTCCACACCCCTGGATACAGTCTAGTTTTGCCTGCTTTCTACTTAATCATTGTGGATTAAACTTAAGCTAGACTGGTTGAAATAAAATGTTTTTTTTTTTAATTGAGCCTGTGCATGAAATTTCCAACAATTTCACATGTGTGCAAAGCAAAGCTTCTGGCCAGCCTGTTCTGACCAGAGTTTACTGTGCACTATATTGATAGTTATGGTCATAATAGCTCCTTAGGCGGTCAGCATATATTCTTATTGCATTGTGTCTTTATCTACACTGTTCAAAGTTTGTACCTTACACATGTGTGAAATTGTTGTAATTGTCATGCAGTGGTTGAGGGTTAAGAGAATTTTTGGATTAGAAAAAAAACAAACAAATCTATCCAACAATTCTATGTGTGTGTGACTAGCATATATTGTCAGGTTTTGACAACCACACACTGGATTTAAAACACTCTCCGATTGTGATTAGAGATATGAGGTCCTAAGTTATCTTTACAGCTTGTAGTGAAGACTTTGATCAGACTGTGCACATGGACAGTCTGGTCTGGATCTTGATTTCGCCTAATGTGAAATTGTTTGAAATGTCATGCACAAGCTCACTGTAGTTTCTTCACTTCTTAGGCAGAACTCTGGTTTTGATGTTTCAGCACAAAACAGTTGTAACTGCCTATAAACATATAGGAAGTTACAACTGTTTTGTGTGAGTAATCAATAAGTAAACAATTTTATTTGTTCCTGTAGGTTTACTGGCAGTTGGGTTCAAGAAATACGGCTGTGAAAAAGCTCTAGAAGAGAATCCTTTACATCATTTATTTGAGGTTAGTGCAGACATACAGACTTGTGCTAGCTTTTCAAATCTGGGAGTCATTGACCACTTGACTGAGAATTTCTAGGGGTCAAACCTATTGTTAAAGGGATCAAAGCAATAAGAAAAGTGGTTAACATCTTTTGTAATGGTGATAGAATTCTTCAATTTTCTCCTTCAATTCTTAAAAAGAGATTCATGTGAAATATAATTTTCATCAAGAATATTTTTTGGTTCAGCTTGATAAGGGTTAAAACATCCATAGGCACTTAGGGTTCCAGATAAGAGGGGATAGTCTAAAATCTTTATTTCCCAATATAGTGAATTATGAAATTGCCAGCATGTCTATCAGGCACCCCATGGTGCCAAAATTAACTGACACTAAATGTACCCAAATTACATTTCCTATCCTGAGGTGCGTTTGTTAGAGCAAGATGAAAAAGCCTGGGAAATGAGATTTTTATCACATCATCATGAATTATTTTTCGATAACTTGATTGAAAACATGTTGTCAAGACTACTGGTTTCAGCCAAGCAAGCGTTGTTTCCTCATTTATAATTATTAAGATTCTTATTAATCCACTTCAAGATCTTGCTCTGCCAAGTGCTTTATCATAAAAAAAACTTAATTAGAATCTTAAGAATCTACAGTTAAAAAGATAGTGAAATTGACACTCATTCCGATTAATATCATTCTAGAATATTCAGTCAGCGCTCTATTCATTTCTAACTCTCATTCAAACAATGCAAAAAATGAGCAAAAATCTCTAAAATGATTAGAAAAATAACTACATTCAAAATTAAAACCACTAGAAAAAAGCTACGAATTCACTGACTTAATTGAATTTTGTAAACAAATGTATTTATTAAAAGGAAGTTAATACTTATTGCTAATTTTGTTCATCTTGAACATAATTAGCAATAATAAATTACCTCCCCTGAATTTCACTCAAAACTCACTCCTCCCACTCATTCAGTTTCATTTGAAAATCATTCACCTTGTCAAATTCATGATATTGTTAACTGTAGCTCACATGAATACCTCCGAGTGCTTCATTTTGCTTTTAAGCCGAACAACATCTGGTACATGCTACTTTGTTCACATTGTAGGTATATGTTAAAGTGAATGCAGATGTAGACAAAGAGAAGGTAGAGAAAAATCAAACCACATATACAGCAGGGCTTGATGCTTTTAAAAAGATGGAAGAAGGTATCCACCATATATCAGGGGTCCAGTTAAAGGGGGAAAAGCCAGTCTAAAATCTTTGTATCACAATGAAACCCTATATTGTTGGTACTCATTTGAATTGTCTTGATGAGACATTTCGAATGAGTACTAACAACATAGGGTTTGATTAAGGAATAATGAACCATTTTAATTTGAAAACCAAAATACCCCCTCTGTATGTAGCTCTGTATATACTTTAAAAAAAAGCCCACTTAAAAGCAACACAAATATTGCAATGAGACTTTAACTTATCAAAAATCTCTATTGAAGGATTGGTGCAACACTATTGTGTGTGCATATTTATTATAAGCTTTTACAATAGTGTTACGCTGACCCCTTTCTATTTGCTTGGTGAAACAATTACCAGATTGATCTGATAATCAAAAGATCAATTAACTAACCAAATTACTTATTTAAATGGAGGTCTATTGACCTCCATCATTTTCTGGCTTTTCATGCCCCTGCTGTGTGTGTTTTAATGTGTGTATCCTATTCTTGTTTTGAGCATCACTTCTATATTTATTGATGAATTTTGTAAGTATGTTGGGTGAGTACAAGTGTCCTTCGAAGAGATCATATTGAAAAAACAACGTTCATGGTCACAGCTGAAGGTCAAGTGGGCTAGGAGTGAAGGTCAAACTCTGATTTTCTGTCATGAGAACAACATCTAAATTAATCTATAGATTTCAAAATAACTGGGTACAGTTGTTTCCCTCAATAAGTATAAGTGTCTTGGGAATAGTTTGTTTTGATTACCCAAAGGTCAAGGTAAACACTCAAGGTCAAACAATAAAATTTGATAAAATTGGTATTGTCCAAAGTATATCTCCTACAAATATGAGTATATTTCAAATAACTTAACTTACTTGTTCTCCTTTATAAGTACTATTGTCATGCAAAATGATTGTCCAGGTAGTTCAAAGGTCAAGGTCACAGAGTGCCCAATATTTTGATTTATGTCCATGACAATATATTTCAGAGACAAGTGATTTTCAGATATCTGAGGCAAGGTACCATAATAGATGTAAAGGCCTAGTGCCAGCAATATACTAGTTACAAACCTTTTTAGAAAATAAGGCATGCAGAAAATTTACAGACTGCTCTGCATTCAGGATGACAAAACGGTGCAAACTGTTAAGTAAATTATACCCTGCTTTGCATGCATGTACATGCACAAAGCAGGGTATGATTAACATACATTTTGGATAGATCTTTATCCTGAATGCTCAGCTTTTTTCATCAGTTGCTTTATTTATTACAAGTAAATTGCAAATTTGGTTTAAACCAGGGGTGTGGAAATACGCATGTTCTTCGCTTGTCCCTGGTCAAGTGAAAGATGATTTTTACTTGGCCGGGATCAAAATAAACTTGTCCAAAAGAGGGAATGGATAAATTTACAGAAAACATTGTTTCTTAAGACAAATGGCCTTAGGAAATGTACTTTTCTGCAGGTGGAAAAGCCCATGTCGGATATGTCAGGCATGGGAATTCCACACCTCTGTTTAAACCTATGTAACAAGTTTTCTCTTCGTAGATAAGTATCTTTAACTTTTAGGAGACCCAGAGTTCATAAAGTTGTGGGAAAAGTTCAGAAAGATCAGTTTAGAGGAATACAATAAAGTTTATAAAGTAAGTAGAATTCTGAAATTGCTTATCAACCTTTGACCTGGTGAAAACTTAGGACTGTTTTAGGAAAAATTCCACAGACACTAATTACTATTGCAGTGAAAAAATGAAATAAAGAAAGAAAGGAAAAAGTACCAAATATGATAGAAAAGCTGAGAAAGAAAGGAGAACTTGTTTGATACAAGCATGTTCTCACATAACTCGCATTTTTTTCTTTAGCAAACAACCATCACAGATCTCCTTGTCTATCACATATGTAGGATCGCATTCTGAATGACATCTTTACAACATCATCTAATGAATGTTATTGCAGTTATTTATTATCCCCCGCTGTTTGGCGAAGGGGATATAGTAATGGTCTCCGTCCATCATTCTGTTCTTCCATCATTCCATCATCCTGCCATTCTGTCACTGAAATTGTCCGGAGCATATCTCCTAAAGTATAAAAGCTATCAACTTGACACTTAATAGGTGGATAAATCTCAAGGAGGAAAAGTGCAGTGCACAAGATCTTCAACTCTTGCTTGCATAATTTTTAGTTATTGATTAGGCTTCAGTTTACCATCAGGCGTTGATGGCGGGGGATGGCCATGTCCGCCATGGCTCTTGTTATCTAGACAATCCATAAATAGATTATAACATACAAAACTTGCGTGAATGTGAAAAAAAGAATTTGATTTTGTAAGAGAAAAGTTGATCTTAACATGTTTTTTTGTGACCACAAATATACTTTTATCCCCTTGCTAAAGATTCATTTCTATTTTCATCTCCTTGTATAGATACATCGGGGGCATATTGTTTTTGTCCTATCTGTTTGTCTGTGACTCTGTTTGTCCACCCCAAAATTTTTTGATTGGTTAGTAATAAGTGTCTTCATATTTCTCATTGAGGGGTCAGTGCAACACTTTTGTAGGTGCCTATGATTTAATAGGGACCTTCAACAGTGTTGCGCTGAGCCCTAGACATGTGCATTACTCGTGACAAGGCATGTGCATTGCTTGTGACAAGGCCTTTCGACTTCAAGGCCATGAGCCAAAGATAAATGTAATTTTTTCAGCGTCAAATATGTGGAGGATTGAAACCTGCCATTGAATTTCCATGTTCTGTTGATAACAGAATTGCATTTAGATTTTCAGATGATTACCTAATTGAATTTAGGTTTGCTAAATATACCATGTTGTATTAAACATCTGTTTCTTATAAATGGCAGTGGTTGGGGAATTGGTGTTTAAGGTAGTGGACCCTTAATTGTTCCGCAACATTTTGGAAGTAATGAACTTTTACCAATGTTAACCAAGGTTTCCAAATAATTTTCATTAGGAAACCTTGGTCAGTATTGAAAAAGATCATTAGTAATGAAATGTTAAGGAAATATAATGGGTCCACTACCTTAAAAAACACATTTTGTTCATATCATAGAGACTTGGAGTCAATTTTACCCACAACCATTTTGAATCTATGTATGCCCAGGCTTCATTAGACCTGGTTGACAGACTAGCAGAGGAAGGCAAAATAGAAACAGACAGGTAAGGGTATTCAATCTTGATGTTTATGTAATTTGAATCTTTTAAAGATTTTTTTTGATATGGCATTTCAGGACTGAGAGCAACACTGTTGGATGTGCCTATATAAACACCGTATTTCTCCTAATAAATTCTCCAGGGAGCTATACATAACACGGTTAGGGAGCTTTTGTTTAGTATGCATTTTGTGATTAAAAAAAATGAATGTCTCTTAGGTCCTTTTCCTTTAATTTGAGGTGAATTTCCTCTAAACAATCATATAAATGACTCTGTCACTTGAAGTCATTTTGACTTGAAACTTGGCAGTTATGTTTCTCTCATGATAACGATGTGTAGTTCACAAGAACTGTACCCCTACCTAGCTTTATTTTTGAGTTATTTTCCTTTGTTGTTTTTCATTTTCATACTTGTACATCTAGAAGTGTAACAGAGGTATTCTGTGACAATTTGCTGCCTTATTTTCATACTTGTACATCTAGAAGTGTAATAGAGGTATTCTGTGACAATTTGCTGCCTTATTTTCATACTTGTACATCTAGAAGTGTAACAGAGGTATTCTGTGACAATTTGCCTCCTTATTTTCATACTTGCACATCTAGCAGTGTAACAGAGGTATTCTGTGACAGTTTGCTGCCTTATTTTCATACTTGCACATCTAACAGTGTAACAGAGGTATTCTTTGACAATTTTCTGCCTTATTTTAACTTGCAAGATTAGGGCTTGTGTTTGACCCTTAAAACAGGGTTTTGTCTCAAAAAAACACATTTTGACCTTCAAAAATTTCCTGCAGAGGGTCATTTTGACCTACTGAATTTCAAATGGTGCAACCTATGCAATATGAAAAATTATATAGATCAATTGATTGGCAACTTCTCAAGTTTTGCTCTAATTTGACCCTTACAAAACCAGTTTTGTCATCCCCAATCACTACCCCCCACACACCTCGAATTTTATGGTCAAGAGGTCAGTGACTCCCAAATTTGAAAATCTATCATAAGCCCTGAAGATCACACCTTACATGCTCACTAATTCAGTAAATTAATTAATTAATGACTACTCATTTTATCTCCTGCATTCAGTTTAGGTAGAAGAGTAATGCCTGTAGATGCCAGAGAAAATCCAGTTGTTTTACAGAAAAGTGATGGTACAGGCATATATTTAACTAGGTAAGTACTGAAATTGTAACTTGAAGTAAGAGCGTTTTTAACAATGTTATTTTGTGATCTTGAATATGAGACATCATAATGAATGCGATACTTCATTTAACAATCAGCATTATCCCTGGAAAATTTTAATAGATGAATTTCGTTGATTTATTGCAGATATTTTTATCCTTTTATAAAATGAAAGTCGAGTTTGTGTTCATAAAATACCAATTTATTAAACATTTATTGAAAGCAGTTAAAAAATTTGGCAAATCCTCATGAAATCTTTTTGAAATCAAGAAATTCTTTATAACTTGTAATTTCTGCTTTTGCCTGATGTTATCCTCAATATTTTCTTTAGAGGCTTATGGTAACTTCGATTTACTCTTAAAGTGGTAGAAAACTTTCTGCATCATATTTAATTTACACAAGTCATCTTTGTGTTAGATGTGTTAGTCTGTGTCACATTTGATGCCTATTTTGATATGTATTTTCAGAGATTTAGCAGCTATATATGACAGATATGATAAGTTTAAGTTTGATAGAATATTTTATGTGGTAGGTATCCATATTTAATTTGCAATGTAACGAACCTGACATTAAGAGTAACACAATTTTAACCTAAAATATTTATAATAACTGCACTTCATAAGATTTAAAAACTTGCAATGAGAAGATACAAAAACTATTTTAAATATCTGTAGTTACTGCATAACATAAGATAACTTCTTAAAAATTGGAGGAATTGAAAAAGGTGTTCTTTTTGCAAGTATACACATTTCGGAGACACAATGTATATGCTGTAGATCAATGGATGGAGTCCAAAATTTTTATACACATACCTTGAAACAAACAATTCATGAAAATCAAGGATTGAAAATTTCTGTGGTCCCCATGTCCATCCATCCATCCATCCATCCATCCATCCATCCATCTGACACATTTTGTTTGAATCTCTGGACCTTCATTCATATCATTGATAATTTGATTGTCTGTGTAAGTGATGTTTTATAGGTAGATGATGCCCAAAAGAGACATTTTCAAAACTTACAGTATGTAATGGAACACTTGCCAGGTTGGAAAAATAGGTAAAAAAATCTCTCTCTTAAATGCTTAATTGTGGATTATTGAAAAAATAGTTGTAGATTAGAACTTGGTAAAATTCATTGTAAAAATGTAACGTCATAACTTGCTTAGTAATTGTGTGCAAAATGACACTCTTTAAAAGCCTTTGTCTTTAAGTATTTTTATTTGATCTCTGTTTTGCATTAAAGAAATACTATTATGCATGTATTTTTTCATGAATGATTGATAAATATATCATTTTGTGAACAACAAAAGCTATGTTTTTACTAGTAAAACTATATCTTTTGTTGGTCACTCAATGAAAGAATTAAAAATCTTACATTGAACCAAATTTCTCTCCTCTATTTCTTTCACAGTTGACTCAGTTAATGTTTAGCAAAATAGTAGGGGTAGAAAAAACTATCAAAAGGCTATGAATAGTTTCTATTCCTAAATTATGCCAACATGAACACCTGCAAATATGCATTTAATAATAAAAGTTAAACATGTAATATAGAATCAACTGTTTGGAGCCCTTACACAACATCCTATATCAACAAAGTAGAAAAAGTACAACGTAGAGCAGCAAGATGGGTTCAAAATAATTTTTCTCATTATGACAGTGTCACCTGCATGCAGAAGGATCTTGGCTGGCAAACTCTTCAATATAGACGAGACATCACCAGAGTCACCATGTTTTATAAAATTGTGAATTGTTTTGTTGCAGTACCCATACCAACTTATCTTGAAAGACCAGTTAGGATCACCCGACATATGCACACAAAATCTTTTAGACAGATCCACACAAATGCTTCCTACTTTAAATATTCTTTTTTTCCTTATACAGTGATACTTTGGAACAGCCTACCAGAAACAATCATACAGCAACCCGATATTGCCGCATTCAAGAAGAGTCTTGATTCTTTTCAGATAGTGAGCCGTCCCTGAATAACCAAAATTGTTTTACCAGATCTTTTAATCTAACACTCACAATACTTTTAAAATTTGGCACCCTAACAAATGACTAACAGTTCTTATTCCAGCACAGACGCGCACCTGCCAGTAATACCCGAAAGGGGAGTCAGGCAGTATATATAGATAGATAGATAGATAGAAGGTTTTGTACAAAATAAATAGGATCTGTCGTGAGATTTTGTTTGAGATAAGTTGTTCTTGACCTTGTCTTTAATAGAAATGTTATCTAGCGAGCCTTGGCGAGCTTAATAACTTTCCTATTCAAGACCAGGTTAAGAACAGCTTGTCTCAAACAAAATCAAGTAACAGATTCTTTGTCACACAAACATCAAATTTTAGTTTGTTAAAAACCATTTTTTTGAACACCCAGATGAAAGAATACCTCAAAACATGCACTAAATGAAATTGTGATGATGTCATTTAGAATTTGATGTCACACATGTTAAAGGTGGCAATGGACAGCGACCTCCTGACTCTATAAACTGAAAGTGTTGGCTTTTTGGGTGGTTTTTTTACGGCTCTTTTTGCGTATTGTTTAAAAAGGCCGGTTTTCATAAGATTCTGCTTATTGAAGCAATATGGAATAATGATGATAAAATTTCATAGCTTAGATTCTTTTCAACATTTTGATGTCATTTGAATCTGGATCATTTAATTGAACAATAAAATACTTTATAAATGTCATTCAACTAGGAAAAGATACTATAAAACAACAAAAAACCTTCTTATTTGCATGTATGCTGATTTTTTTTTTTAAACCAAATAAAGGAAAATATGGTTTTTAAACGTATCGGAAAGTAAGACAAATTCATTGGACAATTTCTTAAAAAAATAGGTTTTTGTGGCATTTTCCCCCCTTAAGGTTACAAAAATTTGTGCATTTTTATCTTTTGAAGGCACATAATGCAAATGGAATTGCTCGAAGAGAAACTTCCTTGGCAACAGCCACTGTGTACATGTATAAGGTCTATCAACATATATGTTTTTTTTTATAGCTATCAGCTGGTTCTGATTTTATATATTACTTTACAGTGTTAATCTAAAACATGTGAACAAGAAAAAATTCATTTTGCGGGAAAAAACGATGTCATGTGTCCATTGCTACTTTAAGCCAAGGATATCTCTAATGGCTTTTTACTATAGAAGACAAGGGGAACTATTTGTCCACAGACAAGTGGCCTTGAAAACTTTACTTGTCTGCAGACAGAAATGCCTGTTTTGGACATGTCATGCATTAGAATTCAACACCCCTTGAGGAAGTATCATACCTGTCAATATATATTGTACTGGTGGATGTGTTTGCAAAGGATTTGAGTATTTATCAAGTTGATATCTTGTAATTTTCCAGGTTAAATACAGACTTACACATAAGGTTTGGTAGAGTTGATGGTATGAGCTCAAGGAAAGGAAATGTGGTGTTTTTGTCAGAATTGTTAGACAAATCAAGGGATCTTTGTAAACAAACTTTATTGGAAAAGGAATGTAAGTAATAAGGGAGTCCATCTAATTTTATAGGAATAACAAAAGTATAGGACCTGTCATTGTGTTTACTTGAAGACAAGAAGACTTCAAATGAGTCTAGAATAGAAAACTAATTATGCTCGCTTAGGTTCTCTGAATAACGTTTCTATTCTGGGCTGACATACTGATGATAATTGTTTATTTAAGTGTTAGAACAAATGATTTTTCATGGAGACAAAAAAGCTTTATTGTCATAGGTGGCTTTGCCATGAGTGAAAATATATCATTAGTTGTTCACAAAATGAATCATTTATTGATCTTAACATGTAAAAGAAGTGATTATTCAATTTATTTCAATGCTAAAATGAGAAGAGTTTTAGAACAAATTTTTCTCAAGCATAGCATTTTGTGATTACTAAGCAATGCCTGACACCATTTCTAGATTTGGCTCCACTAAGATAACTTTAAATAGGGTGAAGTGAACAGTAGCAGGATATAATTTTGCTGGTTTAGCTTTGAGATTATCAAGTGATTACCTTTATTTCTCAATTATCGACCAAAAAGCTTTACAGAAAAACAATTAGTGTGTTAATCTTAACATTTTATGAGTTCCTTTAACAAAGAAATGCCACACCATCCTATGATAAGGTTATGATGAGGTTATGATGAGGTTGTGCTGATGTTATTTAAGGAGTGATCTGACTCATATGTAAGCTAGGGTAGAAATTGATTGGAGTCTTGTGTAAATTGTCATAAAGCTACATTCACTGTTACCTTTAGGAATTCGTAGTAGCTTGTTATCTCTGGTAGATCTTGGGCTTACTGTTTTACCAGTGTCCATCTGTCTGTCTGTCTGCAAAAATCTAACCTGAAAACTTAACCTGGAAGCCAAAATTTTCCTGTAACTTCAACACTTTTCAAATGACAATGCTTATATTTGGCATGAGGTTTCATCTCAAGAAAACAACATCATTCATTGTCAAGGTCATCTATCAAGGTCAAACTTCTGAAAATTTAGCATTTCAGGACATAAGTATTGTGTGAATACAGAGGTTCACAAGTACCAACAACAAAGGGTTTGTACTGTAATTATTGAAATACTTCAATCTTAAATCCAAAATACCCCTCTATCTGTAGCTCTGGAGCATATCTTTTCCTTTCAGTTTAAAGCCACCATTAAAGCACATTTGGTAAGACATCAGACTCCAAACCTTCAATCATGGGGTATCTTAGTTTGATCCCCAATGGTGGCACATAATCTTTCTGAAATTTGTGTAGTAGCATTGGGTGAACGATAGTAATCTTTATTATAGACTATTCGAAATCCAATGATAAGTGCTGCACCTATTGTAATATGGTTGAAAATTTGTTGAAAGCTACTGTAATCCCTATTCAAACAATCAAACAACATGATAAATCTTTCATCAAACAAAATTTTACTCTCTTTCAGCAACTAAAGTGTCAATGGAGGAAATCGACGATATTTCTGAAGAACTCGGCAGAAGTGTAGTCATTATACAAGACTTTAAAAAACAACGATTAAAAAATTACGTTTTTAATTGGGACAGAATGTTGTTCTTTAAACAGGATTCAGGAGTCTTCTTTCATTATTGTCATTCAAGGTTATATAAGTAAGTTTGTCTTAAGGTAGTGGACCAACAATAGTTCTGCAACATTTAGGAATTCAATATCTTTCACTATGTTAACTGAGGTTTCCTAATGAAATCATTAGGAAACCTCGGTTAACAATGTTAAAGTTAATGAGTACCAAAACATTGCAAAACTGCTACAGGTTCAGTACCTTTAAAGTTGAATAGAATGTTTAAATGAAAAATTATGAGTACTATTTTGATTTAGGGACCATCTAAGAGCAAAAGATGTCAAGTCTGGTCAAACTGTGTGATCTGGGCAGACTGAACAGAGTGGGGAATTTTCCTGAATCTAGAATAACTATTCTATCTTCCTTTGTAATTATTTCCATAATCCATCTCCTAGTTGACCTATGCTGGACCAAATCCTTTTTTCCTAATATTAGTCAAATTAGAGCATTCAGGTGGTCCCTTTTCGTATGATGAGTCACATGTTTCTTGAAGGTAGCTAAGAAAGTTCTAAGCTGTTTTCAATCTAACAATTTCAAATGCTTGTTTTCTGTGTAGAAACCATAAATGAGATTAAGATGGATTAATTTAATATCAGGGTGTTATTACCATCCTATGTTGCATGTTGAAGGCTCAAAGCTGAACAGTTGTAAGTTCTTAATTGTTTTTAGGCGGTTACATCTGATTTGTGCCGAGCTATTGACCTGTTTTTTTGTGCAAAATAGTGTAATACATGTATTTCTTTAACATTTCGTGAAAGTTTTCATCCTAAATGCAGGGCTGGTATTTGCAGTCTAAAATCTACAATTGTCCTTTCAGTTTAGAAACCTATAATGAGATCCAGATAGATGATACGCTAGATTTTAACCCAGAGATTCTGTCACATAATAAAGAGGCCACCAAATTATTACAGGAAATACAAGGGTATGCTTAAATCTTTTCTTTCTGAATAAAAACCTGCTAAATAAAAGCCATCACAATATTACATGTACAGTGGACCTTGTTTTAAGCAACCACTAATGGGGCCACCAAAAAGCGGTTGTTAAAGAAAATGGCTGCTTAATACACATTTGGGTTACGCATAGAAAAAACAACTTTTTTGATTGAATATTCATATCATTGCAAAGTCACATTAATCCTATGTTATTAAAACTCAGTAGAATCTTCTCATTGAGACGATTCTAGTGAGTTTTAACAACATTGGATTCATTTTCAATAATTGTTGGACAGACTTTACCTTCTTTTTAAGATATTTTGATTTAAAGAAGGTTATTTTAAAAACAGTCGCTTAATAAAAATCTTGGCTTAATAGACATGGTCGCTCAAGCAAGATTAACTGTACATGAAAATCATGTGCTGAAAGTACTTGTGAGTAAGTATTTATTTTGAAAATACAATTTTTAGCTGGGTCTAAGGTATGATGATCACCTTGGTGTTGTTGCCATTGCATTACAAACTTTAATTTAGGTCACTTCTCTGTTGTTATTAAAGATATCTTTTTGAAACTTGGCATGTATGTTCACCATCACAAGAGCTACCAAGTTTATCAAGGGGGATAACTCTTGAAGCAGTTTTGCCAGAGTAATGCCCCTTATTGTTGAAGATTTTTTGCATTATCAAGCACCTGCAGCCGAGCGCTGCACACATATGTTAAACTCCTATGTTTTTAAAAGGAAAACCAATAGGTTAAGACTATAACACATATGCTGACTGATTTTTTGATCATCTGAGCACATCGTGCTTAAAGGTGAGCTTTTGTGATCATTGGATGTCTGTCGTGCGTCGTCAGTGGTCAGACGTCAACAATTTAAGTGTTTACACTCTAGAGGCCAGAAATATGGACCAATCATGAAACTTGATCGGAATGTTCTCCAGGTCACAAGGATTAACCCTATTAAAAATGGGAAGGATCCATGCCATATCACAGGAAAAGGGGCCTAAAAGACAATTTTCTTGTTTACTCTCTAGAGGCCTCAAATATGGTCCAATCATCATGAAACTTGGTCAGAATGTTCTCCAGGTCACAAGGATAAATCCTAAGTGGAAGGACCTGTGCCATATCACAGGAAAAGGGGCTTTAATGACAATTTTCTTGTTTACATTCTAGAGGCCACAAATATTGCCCAATATTCATGAAACTTCGTCATAATGTTGGTCAGGTCACAAGGATGAAACCTATTGAAAATGGGAAGGATCCATGCCATTTCACAGGAAAAGGTGTCTTAATGATGATTTTCTTGTTATAACTCTAGGGGCCACAATTTTGGAAACTTTCTGTTGGTTCTGTTGGTTTTATGTAGGAATTATCTCCTTTTTGACATCTGCCTATTTAATTGATGTGATGTCCCAGGGGTCAAAGAGATTCAGGTGAGCTACATAGGACCATCATGGTCCTCTTGTTGTCAATGCAGGAACACTCATGGGTTCAACATGAAATGGGTTAAGATTAAAAACTCATCTATTTTCTGAGTAAAACATTCACATAAGGAACCATTAAAAAGTATTTTAAAAAATGGTCACCTGGAATTAAAAAACAATAATTTTCATTGTTATTAAGAATCATTGCATAGTTCTTACTGATTTGTATGCATAGATTTGTCTGTCATATTTAGTCTAGAGAGTTACCTCTACATTTATAAATGGATTTTTATAACTTGGCCCAATTTCTTTCCATTATGAGTAGATGTGCTATTTGACGGAAAGTTTTAGATAGCACTAGGTTAACCCTTTGCTGTTTAATCCCTGCTTTTTACGTGCCTGTGATTTTATGATTGAGAAAACATTGTGAAAAAAGAAGAAATTGCTTCTGACAAGCAGTTTCTTCTTTTTCCACACTATGTTCTACCCTACTGAATTGTTATTTTTCAAATTTAATCCACTTTAAATTTTCGTCTGCAAAACCTTTGAATTTGGACAGGTCCAAAATTTTGTGAAACAGGAAAGGGTTAATGTCAAATGCGTAAAAGTGAGCTTAACAGCATTTGTCCTAGGACAACTATTTAGACTTTCAGACAAGTCCAAATTAAGATATAATTTAGTATGGTCAAAGTAAGTGATTAAGGTAGTGGACCCATAATAGTTCCGCGACATTCTGGAAGTGATGAACTTTATCAGTATTTACCAAGTTTTCCTAATGATTTCATATGAGAAACCTCTGTCAACATAGTAAAAGTTCATTACTTCCGAAATGTTGCAGAAATATTATGTCTACTACCTTAAGTATGACAAGTTTTTCTGTTTATTAAATAGGTACAATGAGGGTGTTGACCTTGCTATTTTAACCCTGGAACCTCATTATATTGTAAAATATACTTTAAATATTTGGTAAGTACTGCTGGTTTATGTGTTTGAGTATGTATATCACTACCCTCAGAGTGGAGAGGGGGGGGTGCTAAAAAATAGCAATGGACATTGATCTGTCCATTTATCCGTCTGTGGTCACAATTAAGTCTAGAAATTTTCTCAGACACTATTACAGCTAGAGCTTTGAAATTTATACATAATGTGTGTCTGCATAAGAAGTTGTACACCTGCAAGTTTTGAAACCCTTGCTATCATTGGTTACTGAATTATCTTCCCTTGAGCTTGTAAATTTCAGTAGATTGCATTTATCAGGAGAATTAGTCCTGAACTGTTGCTCAATGAAAACATTTCTGATTACACAGCTTTTTGTATGCTTCTGTGGAAAGCTATCCCATAACAAATATTACTATTGATTAATCTTTACATTTAATAATATTTATTGATTTAATGGCGTTGCAAAATGAAAAGAAAAACCTTATCACACTTATGTTTGAATCTGCTTAATACTCCTGTACTTCGTTGAAAGCAACAACTCTCTTTATCTCTTCAATATCTACTTAGGGCATGTGAACTGATATTTGAGATGCTTAGTTTTGTCAGAGGATAGCCAGCACTTGCTAGCTATTTGTCAATTCCTCAATATTTTCCAGCCACGCTGCTAACCAAGCCTATAGATCTTGTCGTGTGGAAAATGCAGACCCTGAGGTTGCTAAGGTAACTAGTTGCACTTAGATTTTCTAAATATATTTTCAAATTGCTTAAAAAAGACAGGGATCTGATGAATAACAATCGTGGTGCATTTTGACAAAAGGGTGTGATGTTTGACCCCCAACATCGGCACTCATCCTTTCTGAGTATTTGTCCCTACCGATCGAATAGGTCTATAATTGTAGATCCATGTGTGCCAGCAGCTATGGGCTAGAAAATGATTTAATTATAGTACTTGTATGAGAAATACTAGGAATTCATTGTTAGGTGCTCCAGCTGTTGTGGTATAACTAAAAGATTGTTGAAAGCGGCAATTAACCCCATTCAAAACAAAAAATACTGTATTAGCAGTTTCATCAGTGTCTACAATGCTCCATTTCACAAAGCCTCATTTGAACACATTAACATGTCTAGATTTCACTCTGTAGTATTCTTAGAATTGCTTTGCTTAAAAGAATATCTATTTACCTTACATTTGAAATGAAACAACTATTTTATACTTAATATTTACTCCCATATTTTGATTATTGTTGTCCTGTTTGGAGAAGGAATACCAAACGAAATTTATCTTAAATTAACATGCTCCAGAAAAGGGCTGCTCGCATCATACTTGGCGCCTCAATTAGAACTCCTTCAAAACCTCTTTTTACCAAACTGAAATGGTTGAGTTTTGATAACAGGTGCAATTATCATACTGCACTACTAATATTTAAATCTCTGAACAATCTCACGCCTAAATACATTACAGATATTATTTCATTCTCTAAAAATTGTACATATAACTTAAGATCTGCTTCCCCCCATGACATAACTAACTCAAGATATTGGACATCTTTTAAGAAAAGATCGTTCTCTTATGCCAGTATGGAATAAAATTCATACGAGAATCAAACACAATTCACATTTTTAAAAAAAGAATAAAGGCTTATTGACTGAACCAAGAAAAAATATAACTATTTTTGCCTGATTCTATTTCAAATATAGGTGTGTTAAGTTATATAGTGTGTCTGTCCATACGTGGTTCTATCAATTTCTTAAAAAATGTTGTGCTGAATTTTGTCTTTATCAATTGCTAATATTTATGCTCATTGATTAATATGTTTTAAACGTGTGTTGTTTGGTTTTTTGTTTGTGTGTCTGTGAGAGAGAGAGTTAGAGAGAGAAAGAGAGATAGAAAGAGAGAGAACGAGAAAGAGAGAGAAGGCAACATTGTAAAAAAAAGACACTTTTTCATCTCATTGTTAATTGAAAATGATTGTCTTAATGTTTTTACCGTCTTTAAATAAAGATATTATTATTATTATTATTATTATGTGATGGCTAAGCAAGTAACATTTGGAGGATTCAGTGCAAGACTGTATTTAGTGTATATACAATGTATATACACTAAGTCTACTCTTGCGCTAAACCCTCGAGTTGTAGATGCCCATCAACATATAGGTAGTTACAACAGTTTCACTCTAAGCTATCGAAATTATGGGAACTTTAGGTGTCTGAAATTTTGTGGTATTAATGGTAATCATTCTTTCTTATTTTTCAGGCGTACCTTCACCTATTTAGAGCCAGTAGACTTGTTATTGCCAATGGAATGAGATTGTTAGGATTAAATCCATTAAATAAGATGTAATAACCAGTATCCACTGTATTGTTTGACAATTTTACGGTGTTTAACATTTTCCTGTTTTACAAAATTTTGGACCTGTCCAAATTCAAAGGTTTTGCAGACGAAAATTTAAAGTGGATTTAATTTGAAAAATAACCATTCAGTAGGTTAGAAAATAGTGTGGATAAAGAAGAAATTGCTTGTCAGAAGCAATTTCTTCTTTTTATACGCCCGTCGAAGACGGGACATATTATGGGATCACCCGTGGCGTCCGGGCGTCCGGCGGCGTCCTCTTCTTTGTCCGGAGCATAACTCTGTCACTTGAAGTCCGATTGACTTCAAACTTGGCAATTGTATTCTTCTCATCATTGCGGAGTGCAGTGCACAAGAACCATAACTCTACCTGGCCTATTTTTTTAGTTATTGCCCTTTGTTGTTTTTCATACTAGAATCTTGTCCGGAGTATATCTCTAAAAGTATAATAGCTAGGATCATGAAACTTCATGGGTGTATAGATCTCACCAAGGGGGAGTGCAGTGCACAAGAACCACAACTCTACCTGGCCTACTTTTTGAGTTATTGCCCTTTGTTGTTTTTCAGACTTGAATCTTGTCCGGAGTATATCTCTTAAAGTATAATAGCTAGGATCATGAAACTTCATGGGTGTATAGATCTCACCAAGGGGTAGTGCAGTGCACAAGAACCATAACTCTACCTGGCCTATTTTTCGAGTTATTGCCCTTTGTTGTTTTTCATACTAGAATCTTGTCCGGAGTATATCTCTTAAAGTATAATAGCTAGGATCATGAAACTTCATGGGTGTATAGATCTCACCAAGGGGGAGTGCAGTGCACAAGAACCATAACTGTACCTGGCCTTTTTTTTGAGTTATTGCCCTTTGTTGTTTTTCAGACTTGAATCTTGTCCGGAGTATATCTCTTAAAGTATAATAGCTAGGATCATGAAACTTCATGGGTGTATAGATCTCAACAAGGGGTAGTGCAATGCACAAGAACCATAACTCTACCTGGCCTATATTTTGAGTTATTTCCCTTTGTTGTTTTTCAGACTTGAATCTTGTCTGGAGTATATCTCTTAAAGTATAATAGCTAGGATCATGAAACTTCATGGGTGTATAGATCTCACCAAGGGGTAGTGCAGTGCACAAGAACCATAACTCTACCTGGCCAATTTTTTGAGTTATTGCTCTTTGTTCCTTTTCAGACTTGAATCTTGTCCGGAGTATATCTGTAAAAGTATAATAGCTAGGATCATGAAACTTCATGGGTGTATAGATCTTGCCCAGGGGGAGTGCAGTGTACAATAACCATAATTCTACCTGGCCTATTTTTTGAGTTATCGCCCTTTGTTGTTTTTCAGACTTGAATCTTGTCCAGAGTATATCTGTAAAAGTATAATAGCTAGGATCATGAAACTTCATGGGTGCAAAAAATATTCATTCAAAATAACCTCAGTTCTATTCAAACCCCCAGTTAATACTAAGCAGTGTGACGGGCGTATCTTGTGACAATTTGGCACCTTGTTTCACAATGTTTTCTCAATCAAAAAATCACAGGCACGTAAAAAGCAGGGATTAAACAGCAAAAGGTTAATAAATCTCAACTTTGCTTATTTCTAGGCAAAGGCATGATTAAATTTTGGAGTAAATAGTTCTTCCAGTGTCTGTCTGTCCATATGCCTGTTCTTAAGTCTGTCCAAAACTTAAGTAGGAAAATGGTGTTGACTTTCTGCAATAATATCTAACATTCATTCTGATGGGTAACTTAGGTGTTTTTATCTCTGACATAACATGGAACTGTTTCATTGATAGGATACCAAAACATTGTAACTATAGCATTTTAAAGAAGCAATCACAACATTAAGGGCTACCACTAACATTTTGATTTTATATTTGGGACCATTTTTATACGCCCGTCGAAGACGGGACGTATTATGGGATCACCCGTGGCGTCCGGCGGCCGGGCGTCCGGCGGCGTCCACTTCTTTGTCCGGAGCATAACTCTGTCACTTGAAGTCCGATGGACTTCAAACTTGGCAATTGTATTCATCTCAATATTACGGAGTGCAGTGCACAAGAACCATAACTCTACCTGGCCTATTTTTTGAGTTATTGCCCTTTGTTGTTTTTCATACTAGAATCTTGTCCGGAGTATATCTCTAAAAGTATAATAGATATCATGAAACTTCATGGGTGTATAGATCTCACCAAGGGGGAGTGCAGTGCACAAGAACCATAACTCTACCTGGCCTATTTTTTGAGTTATTGCCCTTTGTTGTATTTCAGACTTGAATCTTGTCCGGAGTATATCTCTAAAAGTATAATAGCTAGGATCATGAAACTTCATGCTTGTATAGATCTCACCAAGGGGAAGTGCAGTGCAAAAGAACCATAACTCTACCTTGCCTTTTTTTGAGTTATTGCCCTTTGTTGTTTTTCAGACTTGAATCTTGTCCGGAGTATATCTCTAAAAGTATAATAGTTAGGATCATGAAACTTCATGGGTGTATAGATCTCACAAAGGGGGAGTGCAGTACAAAAGAACCATAACTCTACCTGGCCTATTTTTTGAGTTATTGCCCTTTGTTGTTTTTCATACTAGAATCTTGTCCGGAGTATATCTCTAAAAGTATAATAGCTAGGATCATGAAACTTCATGGGTGTATAGATCTCACCAAGGGGGAGTGCAGTGCAAAAGAACCATAACTCTACCTGGCCTTTTTTTGAGTTATTGCCCTTTGTTGTTTTTCAGACATGAATCTTGTCCGGAGTATATCTGTAAAAGTATTATAGTTAGGATCATGAAAGTTCATGGGTGTATAGATCTCACCAAAGGGGAGTGCAGCGCACAAGAACCATAACTCTACCTGGCCTATTTTTTGAGTTATTGCCCTTTGTTGTTTTTCAGACTTGAATCTTGTCCGGAGTATATCTCTAAAAGTATAATAGCTAGGATCATGAAACTTCATGGGTGTATAGATCTCACCAAGGGGGAGTGCAGTGCACAAGAACCATAACTCTACCTTGCCTTTTTTTGAGTTATTGCCCTTTGTTGTTTTTCAGACTTGAATCTTGTCCGGAGTATATCTCTAAAAGTATAATAGTTAGGATCATGAAACTTCATGGGTGTATAGATCTCACAAAGGGGGAGTGCAGTGCAAAAGAACCATAACTCTACCTTGCCTTTTTTTGAGTTATTGCCCTTTGTTGTTTTTCAGACTTGAATCTTGTCCGGAGTATATCTCTAAAAGTATAATAGTTAGGATCATGAAACTTCATGGGTGTATAGATCTCACCAAGGGGCAGTGATCAGATTCTGTTGGACTACATTCATTTTGAAATGCAACATTAAAATGGCCAATGCTGTCTGAAATAAGAGTTTGTTTGTTTATTTGAATGGGTTTTCGCTTTCAACAATTTGGCAGTTATAACTTGGTGGCCGGAGCACCTAACAATGGATTCGTGGTATTTCGTTCACCTGTACTACCATTACACCCAAGCCGCCGTCATAGCGCAGTTGGTAGCGCGTCGGACTGTCAATCTAGAGTTCGCGGGTTCGATCCCCGACGGCGGCACTCATTCTTTCCGACTATTTGTCTCTCACCAATGGGTTGATAATCGTAGACCTATGTGAGATAGCGGCTGGAGGCTAGGAAAGAATGTGGTGGTTGTACTGGTGAGAGAAATACCAGGAATCCATTGTTAGGTGCTCCAGCCGCCGCGATATAACTGAAATAATGTTGAAAGCGGCGTTAAACTCCATTCAATCAATCAATCAACCATTACACCCTTTCCTAGCCTCCGACTGCTATCTCACATAGGTTTACAATTATATACCCATAGGTGAGAGACAATCGTCGGAAAGGATATTTGCCGCCACCGGGGATCGAACCCACAACTTCAAGATTGGAAGTCTTATGTCTAACCAACTGCGCTATGGTGGCGGCCTGAAATAAGAGAACTATAGGTATATTGACTAAAATTACTTTCAGTTTTTACAACTATAAACCATGCTGAATAAAGACGTGGTAATACAGTTGGAATAAAAATCGAATTGCTGAAAGCACTGGATGCACAAATGGTGAATAAGTATTTATTTTGAAAATAAAGATGTTGAGTTATTCATGTTTAGAAAGAAAAATAAGGTAGTATTGACTAAGATCAGTCTGCACATATGTGTAGTCTGATCTTGGTCTATACTACTTCACAAAGCAGGAATAATGTCAAAACATGGCCAGGGTTAAACTTGATACATGTCTAGTTCATGAGTGTGTATCAGGGGTCCAGATAAGGGGGGTTAAACCAGTCTAAAATCTTCCTTTCACAATGAAACCCTATGTGGAGGGTACTCAATTGTATTATCTTGATGAGATGTTTAAAATGAGTACCAACCATATAAGGCTTACTTGATTAATAATGAAATTATTTAAATTTGAAAAAAACAATATACCCCCTCACCTGTAGCTCTGGGGTATGAGAGGCATTTCAAAGTCAGATTTACAATACATTTATTTACATAAAAAGGAATATTGCACACCATTCATAAAAAAATCATTTAATGCTGATTTAATTCCCTTTAATGGGTCAGCCTTATTTAAGTAAATGGACATACGGGTACATTGTCAATCATAATCTTCTGTTCACGACATATTTTTACCTTTATCAAAGATTTGAAGACTTTCACCGAAGTTTCAAAATGAACACTAGGTGAACACTGTTAAAGTTCATTACTTTGCGCAACTACTATTATTTTGGGTCGTCTACCTTAATGAATTAGACTTGTCAGTTTAAAGGTTTGTAAACTGAGCCCTCTTTCGTTAAAAAAGAGCACTGCTCTCAATCAAAAAATTATTGTCAAATGGCAGCACTGCCATCCATCAAGTGATAAATTGAAACCTAAATTTTACTTCACACTATTAGTTCACCAGATATTTTATTTTTCTACAGGCATTTCTGGAACGTATTTCACTGGTTTTGGTTTAATGGGTGGTGGTTTCTTTTTACTAAATCTTAGCTTTGGCTTGATGGACGCTACATGGAATTTCATTAGATTTGGGAATGTTTTGTCCTTTATTGACTCTTTCCTTTCTTCATTTCTTTCACAGTCTTTCTCACCCATTGCCATGTAGTCGTTGTGAATATCATGTTTTCCGTTTTCAATTACTTTTCTGTTGTTTTCAAGTGAGATTTTATTATCAGGTCTGTTTTCACATGTATGGTCCATATCCATATAAACATCTTGCGTTGGTTCGCGTGTTAATACTGCTTTGGAATTGGTATTTTCTGTTTCACTGTTTTCTTTAAAGTCTTTAGTGGATGGTATTGGAGAACCTTCATAATTCTCACACAAGTCATTAGACACACTGTTGTCCATATCAATATATGTGTCTTGGGTTGACTGACGCTTTAGTAATTGCACAGAGTCAGTTCCGTCGCCCATTATTCCTATATTTTGTACATTTTCACTATTTATGATATTACCTAGAGTTTTGCTAGTCATCTGATCTCTTTCAACTGTTCGATTTTCATCAGTACTAGCATTATCCATTTCCATATACGTATCCTGTGTTGGTTGGCGTGGTAGAACATTTTGTTTACAAGACGTTGGTGATTCAGAGTTGTTTTCAATTTCTGTTGAAGTATTTGTATTAGAAACAGCAGTAACTTCCTTTTGTCCATTTCTTGCATTCCACATTTCCATGTACTGTCCAGTAGATTTGGTCTGACCATCAACGTTATCTGTAGAAACTTCTTCCGTCCCAACTGAGAGTGCAGCATTGACGTAATCACTGTCTAGAGAACACGTGTCCTCAGTGTTCCCGTTGTTTGTTGTTGGTCTGTTTTGTATTGGAGTTAGATATTTATCCGGATCTTCGATAGCTAGAGGAGATATTTTCTTCTCTCTTTTGTCCTTGTTATATATAGGGTATATGTAACCATATTCATTTTGGCTGTCCACGTGAGCTATAGCGGTACTATTTAAAGTCGATTCAACTGACTTCACGCTGGATTTGATGCTATCATAAGGACCAGAATCAACCTTTGAGACCCGAGTTCTTATCTTTGTTACTTTAACACTGGACTCGGGCGGTGCCGGGAGTGGACGTCGTAAGTTCAGAGAGCTCGGCAAAGTCCTGATTGTGTTGCATATACGGCGGTATATTCTCCTGGGCGATCGTTGATGTTTTTCAACTTCTTTCTCTTCTACTCGTCTGCAAATATGAATTAAAATTTGATGAGTCAATCAATATTTTTTTTAGTGTTAGGCTACATGCAACACTTATCACGAGTTTTGAACTACGTAAAAATATTAAATCCATTTTACTTTTGTCAAAAAATGATTATTTCTCGGCTGAAAAGTGGTTGAAACGTAGTAGAGATTTTCTGTGACAAATAACTTAAACGCATTATTATGTAAGTAGTGATTTTGTCAAAAAACATATTACTTTTGTCTCAGTATTGTGGATTTGTAATTCACATTTTGCTGTTTTAAAAAAAACCTACTCATTCACACGATCAACGAAATTCATTATTTATACCTTCTTATTCATACATATAAAGTACAACTATAACTCGAATATATATAAAAACCAAACAAATACAATAGAAATACGACATTGAAAATGGCAAAGTTCGTAAAATAACGAACTTTGGTGTATTTCTGAATGCTGTTTTATTAGCGAGTGATTTTTTCTAATAGCAAAAAATGAGTTACAAACCAACAAAAGCGAGACAAAAGTAATGCATATTATGATAAAATCACTACTTAAATGATAACACGTTTAAAAAAGAACGACCTATTTTTTCTGAAATAAGTGGTAAACGGGGGCAAAAGAGAGAACAATCATATCAATTTATATGATCATACCCGAATCAATTAAAACAAAAGAGCATCCCCATGAAATCGACAGCCAAAAGCTTCAAGTTCGTAACTGCCTATACAGTGTAAAGGCACTTGGGGCCCGTTTTACAAAACGTCTTAGCATAATTTTTTTTGCGCAAGTCAAAAGTTTAAGTTGCTTCTTGAATAGTAATCAAACATTGAATTATGCCATGCATCATCTCGTTGAAATCGTCTTCTAAAGACGATTCCGACGAGATATTGCAAGGCAAAATCTAACAATGAATGAAAACACCAGATTCGATTTGTGATTATGACTTACGATTATTTTTTTCGTAAGAAGATTAGTAAAACGGGCCCTTGGTCATCTTGATAATCCATTTACCTTGCTATACAACATAGGACACAGATAGTGACTGACATCAGTAGTAAGCCACAGGCCACGATCAGACATACGATCAGCACTGAAAATATACAGAGAAAAATAATTATACAATATCTGCAAATAACGAAACCCTAATTCATTTAATTATAGCTTTAATATCAGGGTCCGAGGTTATAAAAGTTTTCTCAGGCTCAGGCTCAATTTTCTCAAATTTCGATTTGAGATTAAAGCAGTTTTTCTATTTTATTACTCATTGTAATGTATTAACATAAAAGATGATATTAATAAATTGTTATAAATAACAACTTGTTAATATTATCTTTTATTTTCATACATTTATTTTAATATAAAATTTGAGAAAATTGAGCCTGAGCCCGAGAAAAGTTTTATAACCTTGGGCCAGATATGGGACAAAATTCGTACAGAAATACGTAATCCCAAGAAAACATAGGTTGTTTCCCTGGTAGTAAATATACGTCCCCAGCTTCAAGTGATTGTGTTTCTTAATACCAGAGATATCAGAACATGTGAATGTTCTTGCTTGGGACAACGACGACGCGGATGCTACATAGCTATTTATAATATGAACTACGTCCCGAGAGAGAAATAACCTCGTTGAATATTGTACAATATTACACGGGTTTTATTACACTAGTGGAATAACTATGCAAAATAGCTCGGTACGA
Organism: Fragum whitleyi; assembly: GCA_948146395.1. Classification (NCBI taxonomy): domain Eukaryota; kingdom Metazoa; phylum Mollusca; class Bivalvia; order Cardiida; family Cardiidae; genus Fragum; species Fragum whitleyi. Next base: position 7,605,143 of record OX411552.1, on the reverse strand, counting down.
ATAGCAACGTTATTTTGTAACAGCGAAAACGACGTCATAAATTATATATTGTGACGTTAAGTTTGGCGTAAAATTGAAAAGTTGAATTTCAAGAATTTAGACGAGTTTTTGCAAATATTCGCGTCATATTATAAAAAGAAAATAAAAGTTGTGCTCATGATATACAGAATTTATTAAACTCGTCATCTGAAACAGATAAAAACTTAGCGAATCCTCGTTTTTATCTATTTATTAGATGATTCGTTTAATAAATTCGGTATTCCATGACCACTCATTCAATATCCTCTATGTCTCTGAATTTCTCGAAAAAACAGACGAGGTGAAATGGAGTTTGAAAAGAAAAAAAAAGATTTTCATAAATACTTCCTATGTACGTCCTATGTTAAAACATAGAAGACTTTCAAGCTACCTCATAACATTTCGTTATTAATTCAATACGCGTCTATATGCTTTACAAAACGTCGTGAATACGACTAGGGGTTAAATATGATACTCTAGTAATATTTTATATCGATACATTGTATAAGAGACACTGAACTTCAGTTTTAATGTGTAAAAGTCATGTGAACTTTAATGGTCCTTTGCTAAATAGGCCATGTTAAAATTGCAACGTTTCATTGATTTTACAAAGATAGTTTTAGTAGTTTAAAAAGCTACGTCGTTGTTGTTTATCTCAACATGATAAGTACTCCTTAATTTAGTTTGTCGACCAACACGGGACTTAAAATGCATTTTTGATGTTAAGATAGTGAGCTGAGAGCTCCAGTTCGATGAATCACGAAAGTCAATAGGGATATCATTTTAACCCGTGTCATGCTTATCCCGTAATATTCCTGCTTTGGAAGGAGGTATGGACAAACATCAGCCTGCACATATGTGCAGTCTGATCTTAGTCCATACAACCTGATTCCCCTTTTTAAACCAGAAAAGTTTCAGAAATTATATTTTCAGAATAAAATACTGACTCACAAGTAGGAAATACAGAGCTTTCAGTACTTTGATTTATATACGATTTTGCCAAGGTTTTTTATTTAGTATGACAAGGGTTAAAAGACTCGGACCGCTAGCTTCTGTTGGATACGCAAGTCAGATATTTCTAGCTTTAAAAAGGTTGTCGGACAGTAAAGCGCCGTCGCGGAGATATTTAACGTGACGTCACTGTAGTGACCGTAGTTTAGAGGTAGAGCGTCGGCTTCTTGACCAAGAGGTCACAAGTTTGATTACCGGGAGCGGCTATCGATCTTTTATTGGCCAACAGATTCGGCGTGAGTACTGGTTCATTTTCGAGAAGGGTGAATCGAAGATACAAGAACTACTATCCGAATGTAAAATAAATAGGTTTAAACTGAGAAAGAAAAACTGAATAAATAGAGGATATTGAATGAGTGGTCATTGAATACTGAATATATTCTATAAACAGATAAAAACGAGACTGCGCCGAGTTTTTATCTGTTAATAGATGACGAGTTAAATAAATTCGGTATTTGATGAGCACAAATTTTATATTCTATATATAATATGACCCTATTTTTGCGAAAAATCGTCAAAATTATTAAAATTCGACATTTCAATTTTCTGTGAAACGTATAACGCCGATTCAAACTGACGTCACAATATATACATTATGACGTCATTTTCATGGTTACTAAATAGCGTTGCTATTCACTCTGAGCTCATTTACATAATTATTCCACAAGTGTAATAACACCCGTGTATTATCAAAAATATTCAACGAGGTTATTTCACTCCCGCGACGTAGGTCATGTTATAACATAAAAAATACACGTCTCTGAGACAAGCTATGCATCCACAGTTAAGAACATCATGAAATTTTGACAGCGTGAATGATTTTTTGAATAATTTCGGAATGAAATTGAAATTCTTCGATGATTTATTAACAAAATTAGCGATATTTATTGTCTCCCTTTAATAAAATATGCATTCAAGTTCTATAATTAGCTTGCTGTGTCTCCACGAACAAATCAGACGCATACACATTTAATTTAGTCAGTAAAATCCCGTTTTTTTCTTAAGATTTTATTTTAAATGGAAGATGTTGATTTTTTATGTTTTGGTGGTTTGGGTGTGTATGGAATGAATGAATGAAGCGCTGATCGAGTGATCTTGAATGGTTTTGTTAGATGAATGTCAATTTTATTATGTGATTAAATGAATTCACGTGAAAATTAGCTTGTAAAGACCTCTTCTTTGATATTATTTTTTAGTTTAATGTTCTCGTACAGTTAGCTACATTATGAAAATGACATTCACCTCAATCAAAACCATTCTAAATCGCTCACTCAGAGCTCCAATCATTCATTCCAAACACTCATTGAAACCATTCAAAAACGACCAAACCCATTGAAAAATATTGAATCAACAACGTCATTCAAAATAAATTTAGCGCCTCATAGGTTCTTGAAGAAATTTGAAGCTATGTTTAGAACTTGTATGCATTTTTATTAAAGGTAGGTAATCAATATCGCAAATTTAGTTCATCAAGAACAAAATTTGCGATATAGGATAACCTCCCATTAAGTTCACTCAAAACTCGCTTTACACACTCATTCAATTGAATTCCTAAATTATTCCAATATCATTCAGCTTGTCAATTTCACGATGTTGTTAACTGTATTTTTTTAGGTGGGGGGGGATAAATAAAGGGGTCTATATATCAGTCAGTTGATAATCAGCAACTTGCGTTCGAAAAGCGTATTAATTCTTCCACGAAGCATTGAAATTTCAATTAGCACCTTGTATTTAATTTTGTGGTTGTTAAACAGATTCGTATTCCGATTTGCATATTTCACTCATAAATGTCTCATTATATCATATACATATATTTGCATATTATATAATGCTGGCGATGTAGGTATGAATCATGGTGTTTCATAAATTATCAATTTAAAATATCTGTGTTTTTGAGCCAACAAATTAATGAAATTGGAATTGAGATTGTGTACGGTATCAAGGTAGTGGACCCGTAATAGTTCCACAAAATTGCGGAACTAATGAGCTTTACAGTGTTAACCGAGGTTTCCTAATGATTTTCATTAGGAAACCTCGGTCAACATTGTGAAAGAGCATGCGATAATTAACAGATCGCTGCTATCAATCAAAAATCGACTGATCAATCTAATGACACTTGTATAGCTAAATGAATGTCGACCTTGGTCATTTTCCCGCCAATTTGTTTCAAACATTTGCACGGGTTGGCGATTTAAACTATATAATAGTTAAGTAGTTCGGATCTCCCGCTAATCAATGGCTGATTGAATGATGTCCATGTGAAAATATCACGTTTTGATATGTGACCCGTCACGCGAAAAGGGACCATCTGGGAATTCCGTAAAATAAATATTTGAAAAGGAGATTTGGTCTAGCATAGATCAATCAGAGGTCGCATTTTAAATTTTTTTTCACTGGAAGGTAGATTATCCATTCTAGATTCAGAAAATAAGCAAAAAACTAAAAGATTCGACCCTAGCCAGTCTGCGCAATGCGCGCAGTCTTACTAGGCTCGACACTTTACGAACTTCCCTAAACGCGAATCTGTCTAAAACAATTGAGCAACCATGCACACGTGACAGCCGTTTTAACGTGGGTTTTAAAATACATTTGAGCCAATACTGAATTTTGTACGTGTATATAAGGCAGTGCTTTAGGACCACTTACTGATTATTTGCTGGAATCTTTAGTAAGAATCCAGATACAAAGGGCATCGATAAGATTCGGCTGAGACTGTGGCTGCACATGCTGGCCCAAAGTCTTTCTTTTGCGCTCAGGTGCAACCATTTGAAATGTCATGCAAAAGCGTCTAGATTAAGATATAACATTCAGAGAAGAGCAAAATCATCGATAACACCGATATTCGTTGTCTTATAAGGGTCATTCTACGCAAGTTGTATTGTTTGGGGGGGGGGGGGGGGAGGGGTGCTAGGTAATGCTCGCTATTCTGGCCATATCTCCACAGGCGATCTTTTAAGAATTAATCTTCTATACCAATTGATATTGTATAAAACTAGTGAAGTTACATTGCGAAAAAGTCGGGATTTGAAATAATTGCCTGTGCAAATCTCACCTGTTTTTGATTCTCCTGTATCTGTTTGATCAGATCTGGTAGTTGTGATCGACCCCACAATGGTAGTCGATGTAGTGGACATTGTTGATGACGTCACGTTCAACGTTGATGACGTAGTTGGTTTCTTGGATGTGGAACTGACTCCGGATGTCGGAGAGTAACACGTGACTCGAAACTCGGTTTCGGCCGTCTTTGTTGTGCCTTCTGAAATAATTTGTTCGCTTATTTATCTAAACTTTGTTCTGTTACATCGCCAAACGTTGGTTAGGCATATGACTTCCAATCTGGAAGTCGTGGGTTCGATCCCCGGTGGCGGCAAATATCCTTTCTGACGTTTGTCTCTCACCAATGGGTTGATATAATCGTAAACCTATGGGAGATAGCAGTCGGAGGCTAGGAAAGGGTGTAATGGTAGTACAGGTGAAAGAAACACCAGGAATCCATTGTTAGGTGCTCCGGCCGCCGCGATATAACTGCGAAATTGTTGAAAGCGGCGTAAAACCCATTCAAACAAACAAATACATCGCCAAACAAATATCTACTATGTGTTCTGGGTGTCAAAACGTTTGTTAGCATTTAAAAAACGATGCCCCGTTTTGCACGCAAGTACACGTGCGCAGCTTTCCTAAAGCGTTTCACAAACGTTTTTATCCTTAACACAGGACTGGAAACAACTGTTGGCAAGTCGAACTGTTCAAAGATCTACTTAAGATAGTGGACCCGTAAAAGTTTCACAACAATTCGGACCACATGTTCTTTCACAATGTTAACCGAGGTTTCCTAATGAAAATCATTAGGAAACCTCGGTTAACACTGTTAAAGTTCATGACTTCCGAAATGTAGCGGAACTATTGCGGGTCCACAACCTTAAGCTGCACATATATTGAATCAGAAATGTGCAAGTGCGTCATCTGAAACGAATGTCGCCTCTGATGATCTAGTGGAAAATATTCAATCGATCAAGTTTAACATCGCGTTCGTGCGACTTTCTCTTACGCGGGGCTATCGTACTTTAACTTAATAAAACATTACATTGTCATCATTTTTTTTTTCGTAGACAATTTTGAAAGGGTATTACAAAACCATTGTTAGTGTCCTTAAAATTTAGGCACTTTTATAAGTTTAGCGCTGACCTCTCGAGATTAGGGCTTTTGTAAAAAAAAAAAAAAGTAAAATAAAAAAATAAAAAAATCGAATGATTTGGTCAATTGTGATTAAAAGCGTGGAACGGGCGGGGGCTTAAATCAAAAGCGATTGTTTAATAACCCGACATTTTGTCCTACAGGCTATTAGAAAAGACATTTATACCTTGTATTGTAACCCATATTATTTTAATTCGATTGTGAAACAACTGCCTGTGGCTCATATTAGTTATTGAGACACTTACCTACTGACACCTGGTATGTTTCATCAAAATCAGAGAAAACGCTCGTCACATTTACCAGCCCAAGCGTGATATCCAATGTTCTGGACCCAACACTCTCGAGGGTATACGCTTGTCCGACACAAGACACCGTGTCATAGTAATAGTCATTGGGCAGTACAACACGAAGATTCTTCCCGCAATATTCGACATTCCGGGAGGACCTCATTGTTACTGTCATGGTTTGAACCAACGCAGTTGGTGTGATGCTACATTTACATGTAGTCCCTGACTGAGCTGCTACTGGAATGTAGTTGACGAGCTGGGAGTTGGACCCGTCCAGCACGAGGCGGTTAGCAGACGAGAGCGCCACAACCTGGGATCTTCCGGAACAAAACGGTATCTCTGCAATGTCAACGACATAGGAAAATTTATCTTATAACGAAACAAATATTCGTGTGATAACATCCCATATGATATTTTGTGATATCAAATGGATATTTTTAGAAAAATGACATTATGTGGTTATTTTTTAGAAACTTGCATTTCTGTTAGAAACATTGACGAAAACAAGGCAAATAAAGTTTTTAAGATAAATATGATACTGTTACGTGCCAATGTAACACGAACAAAGAAGCCAGCAACAAACTTTACAATTAACAATATTTATTGACAATAATACCAGAATTATTGACAATATGAAATTAATACAAAAACAATTTAGAATACCTTGAATGTTTAATCCTAAAGTTTTAATTTTAGATCCAATTTAATTAAGTTCCTGGTCCACAAATAATAAGTCCAATAATATCCGAATTTAAAATTAAACACGCTTTTAAACACACTTTTAAGATAACAAGAAATCCCCTTTTAGTTTAACACAGTACTACTAAATGAAACCATAAGTCTAAATCAAGTGAACCAAGAATGCTGTAGGAACCCCTTTATATAATACTATAGAACAATCTGGAATAGTATAGAACATAAGAATACTCTAGAGTCTGAATCACCTTCCAAAAGGCCTTTCTAGAAAGATCTAAAATCTTCTACATATCTATTACCTTAAAGTGTCAAGAGATATTGGAAAATCCCCAGACTAATTCTAAAAATAGACATGGTAAATACCATTAGGTTTATTTATAGCTTATACATAACAATACGTAATTTGTGTATTGTATGTAAAATAATAAAAAATATCTTACTCAGTTATGGGAATTGATTATTGTCCAGGCTTTATCAATTCCCCCATCTCGTTACATTTTTTTCTTCATACAAAACACTAAGTATGTATTAAATATATCGAGAGCTCAGTGCGAAACAGTTGAGCAATCGACATATGATTCGTCATACGAAAAGGGATCACCTAGAAAGTGCGCCGGGAAATCATGATGCCTTCAAAACTGCGCGTTCAGATATACGGAATATGGAATGGTCATTCACTTTTCTGTTCGTTACTCTGTTAAATTTGATTAGTTTTAAAAACAGCGTATGGTCGAAACCTGCCTTATTCAGTCAACACAGAACCGTTGTAAATGCCCATAGAAATAAAGGCATTACGCCGGAGGGGCCAGTGCAATACTATTGTAAGTGCCTATTATTATATAGGCACTTACAATAGTATTGAGCTGACCCCTCGATTTGAAACAGTGATGAGTTCAAAGCATTCGGTTTATTTCCACAGTTCGTAATATGATAGACTGATTATATGTGAAATGGAATAATATGCAAATTGTTAACAGTATATCATTGTTCATATACGAAAATTAAGTATTTCAACGGGACATGTTCAGATCTTTTCATTCATTTGAATATTATCTCTTGTTATGCTGGAACCGTAATATTTCTGTTTTGGCAGGAGGGAAAGACAAAAATCAGCCTGTCTATATGTGTAGTCTGATCATAGTTCATGCGAACTGATTTTCCGTTTTAGACCAGAAAAAAATACTGACTCACAATTAGCGTATTCTCCGTTTTGAGCACTTTAATTTGAAGCAACATGACAAGGGTTAAGGCACTTTAACAAACAAGTGGTAGAATCTTAACGCTTCAATATCATAAACAGTACTTAGGTGAAATCAAACATTTAATCCGAGATAAGCTTAATAATTATGCAAAGCCATGATTAGAATAAATTTGTAGATTTGTTATTCGAAGTATTTTTGGTAAAGCAATTTCGGTACGTGTACGACCAAAACAACATCTTTAAACTAGTAAAGTCTCTTTACTATACATAGAGTAAGCTTTAGTTACGATATTTTGATGCTCACTCACACTTTGACTGAATATATGACCCGGTCACACGAAAGATGATCTACCTCTGATCATTGTAGATTCATTAAAGAACAAAAATGTAAAAAAAAAATATTTAAAAATCTGCACTTATCGACCTGTGTGGTTCGCTCAGACTAGTTGGGTCAATGGCGAACATAAATGAGACCCGTCACGCGAAAAGGGACCACCCGGGAATTCAGTAAAATGAATTAATGAAAAAGAGATTTGATCCAGCATATGTCAACCAGAAGTCGCATTCCAAAGATCCTTTCACTGGAAGGTAGGTTGGTCATTCTAGATTCAGAAAATAAGCACGGTGCAAAAAGTTTCGACCCTAGTCAGTCTGCGCAGTCCGCGCAGTCTGACTAGGGTCGACACTTTACGCCCCACTCAGATGGTCCCTTTTCGCGTAACGGGTCACAAATATTATTCAGAATTATTCTATAGGGAAACGTGCTATTTTTTCAAATGAATTGTGCCACGGTCATGGCGCAGTTGGTAGCGCGTCGGACTGTCAATCTAGAGGTCCGGGTTCGATCCCCGACGGCGGCACTTATTCTTTCCGACTATTTGTCTCTCACCAATGGGTTGATAATCGTAGACCTATATGAGATAGCAGATGGAGGCTATGACAGGATGTGGTGGTTGTACTGGTGAGAGAAATACCAGGAAACCATTGTTAGGTGCTCCAGCCGTCGCGATATAACTGAAAAATTGTTGAAAGCGGCTTAAAACTCCATTCAATCAATTCAAATAAATTGCATGAAAAGTTGCATAATCTATTAACTTCGCATTAACTAATAGGCCTTGTCATGAGATTTCAACATGCTAATGAAATACATATTGATAAAAAAAACCCAAACTTTACTTTGATCAGCAGAGTGGAAATAATCACAAGGGCCAGTTATGAAATCCAAAAATTAAAGGAGAACCATATATACATACATAATAGTAAATATAAATACTCTGTACATATGTCCGTATCTAGGTTTCTCTGAATTATCGCAAAGTTGAAATATGTACAGGTCGTTGATGTTCGATATGCATTATTTTTGACATTCTGTCTGCCATATCTCCGATTTGACTTGTGATCGATTCAAAGGAACAATGCTGATTCGAGAGTATTCCTGCTTTGGTAGGGGGGATAGGAAAAGATCAGCCTGCACATATTTGCAGGCTGATCTTTGACTATACCACCTAATTATGATTCCTATCTTAAACCAGGAAAGTTTTTTTAAAAAAAAAGTTCTCAGTAAGTATCCAGTGTTTTCAGCACTTTAATTTTGATGCAAATTTGCCAGGGTCTTTATTTGGCATGACATAGATTAACGCACGTGAAAAATATGTTGATTCTTACCCGTGCACTGTACTAAAAAAGTTATGGAAGGCGACAATAATCCGCATAAAATCCACAAATAACGTATAAACCACATATCCACTATTTATCATAATCTGAAATTAAGGTGTTAAAATGTTACTGCTTCACCAAGCAGGAGAGACCATGGGAAATGTTTTAAACGATGAAATACGCAGATAAATGTGAATAGTTTACTGCGATCAATTTAACTTAAAGCGAAAATTTCAACCCTTCTCTGTCTTGGGGCATTCATGAAGACTCGATTTGGGTCCAATACGGCGTTTAAAATAATACGTTATCGCTATTGTTTTTATACGGATTTTGCGTAATTGATAGTTTAAGCATGGCTTCGTTGATAAATGCAATAGATAGATATTGTTTGCACAACGTTGAAAGAAATTGTCAGCAACCAAAATTCTTTGAGAAGGGAGGCTAAAGAATCAGTCATATGTAACGAATTAGGTTGTGACGCTGTAAACTTTTCGACCAATCAGAAATGTCGTTTAAATCCAATTTAGCTCACTTGAGACTTTTCAATACCCCCGCTGCAACCCATTGTTCGACCATGTTGATCAAAATCACGGACAATGGCGTGGCATATAAAGACCCTCTTATACCACTCCAAAGATTGATGATCCGTGAATGTGTATGTTTTTTCGTTTATAAATATACTAGTCAAAACTTCTAACTGGCCACTTTAAAAACAAAGATATTTTTTTACGTGGTGTTTGGATTTACGTGAAATTTGCTATGTGAATTTTTAAGCAACTTTCCAGATGATTTTTGCGAAAAGTTACAGTTATTTCATTGAATTTAAAGCGCAACAAGAGAAAAGCTCAAAAAGCTCTAAATTCACACAGAGCTCAAAATATTGTCAATGTAGCAATTTTTGTCTCATGGGTCGTTAGCTGCATTATAGACTAGGGAAAAAAAAAACTGAAAAAGTTCGACAATTGTGCGCGGCATATGACCCTAGAAGAAGGTGATAGAGCTTATGTATGCAGAAAAACGGTTCCTAGAAACACACCTTTTACAAACACGTTTTTCTTCAAAGATGCATAAAATATAGACTGATAATTCCCGTTGAGCTTCAAAATGTAATATATGTTTAAAAAAATCAGCTTGATACATCGTTTTTTCACAGCAGACCATATTTGAGCATATTCGCTAGATAAAATGGTTTGCCGGTTGAATTTAAACACCATTTTACCATGTCTCCTATTCTTTCTGTTTCTACTTTAGTCAAAGGTCACACAAAATTGACAATGTTTTCCATTTTTTCTCTTGGCCTGAGTTGCAGCTTACGATTTGCTGACTTTGATTAGTTGAAAGTGTAATATCCCGAGCTCTTTTAAGATTTAGAGCTTTTTGAGCTTTTCCTATTGGTAAATCATAATGGAAATCCATGTACATTATGCTTAAAAATTCACACATCAAATTTCATTTAAATGTCATAACTTCAAAAAAAGTTATCGTCATTTTTAAAGTGGCCAGTTAGGACTTTTGGCCAGTATATGTGACTTCACTTAGAAATTAACTTCTTTTGAACTCTCTCAAATAAGTTTTTGAAAAAAATCGTTCCAGTGGGGGTCGAAGGATGGTCGTATTTAAGAAAATACAGGAAGGTAGAATGATTGTTCTCATTTTAGATTCTGAAAATCAGCGAAGTGCGTCAAGTTTCGACGCTAGTCAGACTGCTCAGTCAGGAATTACTTGAATCAAATCATATCGAGCATGAAACACGAAGTAGATGTGCTTCGCTCCTGTAATTGAGGGTGACATTTCTTTTCCTTCTTTATCTAAATAGCAGGAGAGGATCGAAACAATTTGCAATTTTCCAGGTGATCATTTTATGTGAATTGTCCATTTATGTAATTGCATCGCTGAATGATTGTATACGTCAAATTGAATAATTCGTCACAGTGGAGAAAAGTGTCTTACAATTGGCAGCCACGCGTTTAGGGCGAATATTTTTACTTTGCGATGCTTTCACGGAATAACTTCTGACACTATAATATCTATTTTTGTTTATTCAATTGGCCTGTGCGTGACACTACCAATAAATTCACATGTGCACAAAGCAAAATCTCTGGGCAGACTGTGCACCTGTATGGTCTAACCAGAATCTTCACAACCTAGACAGATATGGTCTCAACCCAAAATTTTATAGGCGAGAAGAGATCCTTCTTATTCAATTGTGTTTTTTTCGCTTCCTTTTTGGATAATAGTAACTATGTTTTTTAACGTCGAACTGAATTATAGAACTAAGATATAATGAATTTGTATAACATTTAAAAAAAAACTTATCATGAATTTTCAAATTCTCGTTTTTACTACTGTCCATTATTAATCTTGAATAGGTCGAGTACGAGTACTCAATCATCTTAGTTGACCAGCGCCAAGTTGCAAAAAGGTAGCCATTTGTAAAGTAAAAGGCGGGAGTTATTTTTAACCAATCACGTTTGTTGTTTCAATTGACACAATTGAAGCAACAAGCCTGAATGGTTAAAAATGACTTCCGGTCTATATCTAACCAATGGTTTTCTTGGGACTGAATGCTTTTACGCATTCTATCGATTTTTCGATTTAATTCAACCAAAATTCGACTTATACTTTAAATATCAACCCATGATATTCACCTGGAATAGTTGGAAACCCATCATAAATGATCCATGACCCATCATCGCACAAGGGGCTACTTGATCTTTTGGACGACAACTAACCTTGCCCAGCCGTCTTCGAGTTTTAAGTATTGTAAGTGTAAATAAATATTCGGCTTTGTTGTTAATGATGATTTTCTTAGATTTTGTTTCCCGTTTCAACATGTTGGCCCGAAAAAAGTTATTTCTATGTAAATATATCATGTGATTGGCGTGAAGTAAAAAAAAATCACTAACATGATAGGGGGTCTTGCGCAAAGTAGAATCCCCACTCTGACGGATGATCACGGTAACATATCTTTCCATCGCGAGTACGATTCCAGAAATTTCGAGAGGAATTAAAAAGTAAATAGGAAAATTGGATTAACTTTGGACAAGCAGCGGCTTGAGCACCTAACAATGGATTCCTGGTATACATATCTCCACTACAACCAACACATCCTTTCCTAGCCTCCAGCTGCTATCTCACTTTGGTCTACGATTATCAACCCATTGGTGATTCGCATATCGTAGCTTAGTACTAATTTGGATTGTTCGATGCCTAATGATAGTTCTCAAGAGTCCTTACTGTACCTTAGTTTATCGGTCGAAGATGTAATCCCCCCCCCCCTAACTACAGGTTGTTTATCAATATTGTACCCCCTATAGTTTCATTTAATATTATTTGGCTAATTTCGCCTGAGACTCTGTGCATATTTCGTAAATCTTCGGAAGATCTCCGAGTTCTCATTCAATAAACCGTTAGAAACACGTTTATAAATACGCAATTTTACAAGCGAGTGAGAGAAAGAAAAAATAGCTCAGTTGGTTAAGGTGTATCGCTACCAATCACACATCTATGGGTTCAAGTCTCCGATGTGCCTTTTTTTTCTCAGTGTTCATATTCATTTCGTCCCTATTACAAGTTCACTCTTGAGGAATATTATTTTTGTTGAATAATTAAACGACCACTTTCTTCTGATTCATATCGCGACATCTAAGATGAAAATATAATCTTTTATTGTTGTTTATAAAAGTGAGATATACACTGCACTTATTTATTTAAAACCCACGAGGAAAAGATGTTTCCCAATTTTCAGAAAACAGCAAAATTTTCCGATTAAGCCTAGTTTCGAACCTGTTCAAAAACCGTTGCCAAAGTTTTTCACAAAGGCACCCTGTATCAGGAGAGCAACCTTTGTTGTTGTTATTTTATATATAGAAAGTTTACTCAATATATGAAAAAATGTGTCTTTAAAATTACAAGAAAGTGGATAAACCCCGATACACCCTCCGTCTAAAAAATATATATGTGATTGTAAGACAAAAAAAATAAGAGAGAAAATTATACTTTCTCTGACACGGTTTGAACCTGGGTTCTCTATCATCAGAGACGGATGTCTTAACCACTATACCACAGGTCTGAGTAGAATACATAGATCCAGTAAACAGTTAAATCTTAGTGATATTTGGCGGAATTCGTCGATCATCGGTGATTTTCCGATTTCATTCGCGGAAAATAAACAGAGTCTCAGGCGAAATTAGCCAAGGAATAACATCACCCATCACACTTAGTCAATTTCATTCCGAAATCGTAATATCATTCGTCTGGTTAATTAAACGCTGTTAATAACTCTAGCTCGATAACAAGAGACTTTGGGAAATTGCACTGTCAGTCTGCCCCACGGGCAATTGTTTCATAATTAAAAAGTTGTCATACAGATAATTTTATAATAGCCTATATGAATATACAGGATTAAGAAACAATTGACTGTTTTCTGTCTCATAAAATGTTGGGAAATTTGATACAGGAAGATGTCAACTGTAAACAATATTCAATGACCATCTTCGTGACTAATTTATTACTATCGATAGAAATCTAACACCGTTTTGAGCGGGTTCATGACCGTATATTTCGTGAAGCGTGACAGAATTGATTCAAATTTTAAAATAAGCTTGAGGTATTTTTACATTTCATGATTCACTAAAAGCTTATTTTCTATATATAGTAACCCGGTGACGTATATATTGGCCTAATTATGTAGAATAGGAGACTGGGTATTACCCATTTTCTTTGTGGTCCCCATTATATTATCGAGAGATGCGCTTTTTAGATTAAGATACCTAAGAATCCAAAAAAGAATTTTAAGATGGAGCTTTCTAAGATAAAGCCGCGAAGATAAAGCCGCTGAATAAAATTTGCAGACATCTATAAATATGATCTAAATAATATGACATCAAAGCTATTTAAAAGTATCAACTTGTGACTTTAATTTTTCAAGATGCTATTTAATCATTAGACGTTGTTATTATTTCAAATGATGAACATGCTATCGTGTTTTGTTAACGTGCTTTTAACATATATATTTTTATATTAATTTATTTAACGTTAATTAAAAATAACTTGGCACCAGAAACCATTGTTTAAATTATCTAAAGAGTTATAGAATGGCTGACATATTTTACAAGTAGCTTAGTAGCTGTCGGGACACTTGTTAATTTTCAAATTTCCGCATCAAAAGAATGGAGATGCATTTGTTTGTATATTCAAAGCTAAAGCTAAGTATTAATCAAATGCTTGTATTGGGCAGTTAGATGTTGAATAAATCTTGTCGACATCCTTGATAAAATCTGTGTCTTATGAATGTTTTTCACAAATTTTAAGGTTTCTTTAAATGAGGCATGTATGGTTAGAATTATATAGAATTATATATATTATATAAGAATTCTAAATTTCGTCTTCAAAACTAGTTATATTTTAACTCCTGAATCCGGGCGAATAACCAGTTAAGTCATTCAGTACCGCACAATTACAGTGCTTATAGCACTTTGATATTTGGAAATGCTGTCATGCGTTCAGGATGCAAAAACTTTCACGAACGTTAAGAAAGTGTACTCTGCTCTGTAAGTGAATACACATACAAAGCAGGGTAACATTTCTCAAACGTTAGGCGAACGTGTTCATCTTCACCTCAGGGCTGGTTACATCCATGGAAATTGACTTTTTTTTTCAAAACAGGAATACGGATATATTGATACCATTTAATGCCTGTCTTTCAAAGTGTTGTTTGTTGAAACTTTATCCCGAAATATGTTGCCTAAGCATAACATTATTCGAGAAAATAGAGGACTATAAAGCACATTTATCCGCATTTCTAGGGGTCAGTGCAATCAAAACTACAGTAAAATCTTAGTCGTTCGCACGCCGGTGGTTCGTAGGTATGTGTTGCTTCGTATACATTCTTTGGTCCCGATATTTTTCCCTCTTTATCTTCGTAAGAAGGCTCCGAGTAATTCGCACGTCGGTGGTTCGTAGTTCGTAGCCCGTGTCAAGTCCCGAGAGTTTCCAAATAACACAAATTAATATATTTAATCCGTAGGTGTGAATTGTGCAATCAATAGCTGTCCTAGGTGTTACAATATACATATACCTTGATTTTCACACCTGTTGATTGGTATAAATCGAAGTTATTGTTTTGCATCAATATTTATAGGCATTGTTTGATTCGTAATTTTCGGCCAGTTTAATCGATTAAGGGTCAATCAGTGACCTTAATTATTGTATTTCATCTTGCTTTCTCATACCGATTATGCATAAATGAATGTGCAAATCTTCGTAGACTTTATTGTTAACATGACTTCCACACAGATTCATCGTAATGCCGAGATTTCATCGTCCACTGAATGAGTACTCAAAGTGATTTGATCTAAAGGGAAAACACTCTGATGTAGTTAATATTTGGTATGTAAATAATTGCCGAAATTACTCTATTTAGGATTAAATATGAAAATCAAAGTGCTGTCAGCACTGTAAATCGTACATCATTGACAGGCTGGGATAGTGCAATAGTTCGCCAATCAAAAGGGCTCAAATTTGGACAATAAGAGTTGGTAAAATCTTTAAATTTGTGAGTTTTTTGTCTTAACAATCCATCTTTTCGAGGACATCGCCAACTCATCCAACCTCGTGGGTCCGATTTTGAAAGTTTGCTGATTCGATAGCCCTCTGCTAGTCTAAATTATTTCTTAGCAGATTTTTACGTTGTTATAATGAGCACGCGCCAAGCTAAAAGCTTGTCTGTTAATATTATTCCTCTCTCTATAGAGTTTAAAAGCCTGTTTAGCAACAAAAATTTTCATTAAACTATTTACAATTTTGATTACCAACATGTTTGTATTTCAAGCATTGGGTTTTCCCAAATACTGTAAATGCATTTTCCCTCAAGAAACACGTGAAATCGCCAACTATGCTTTTTATAAATATCTTTGGTTTCTGACCAATCGATTAAATCTAGCAGCACTCTATGATTATTCATGAGTTGTTCTAAAAATAGATCGCTCTTGCTGCTATCCCAGGGGAAATTCAAATGGCAGCCCGAGAGACGCGTGAGATGATGTAATAATCTAAAATTGACTGTAATATGCATACGCAGAAAAGACATTCATGTTAACGGAGTTACCCACTGGTGGTAGTAAACAAACTTCTCATTTACCGCTATAATAATTAATTTACCATGAAATATCGTTATCCCATTAAGAAATGTGATAAACTCGTGCAAAATAAGAAAAAAGTATTTGTTATTAAAAGTAATAGAGAATATTTATTTTTTTGTAATCGAATTGTTGTGCACTATTCTCGACGCCATTTTGGAACCCAAGTAACACCGGCCTGACCCAGGATCAGAAGCGTCGAACCTCAGAATAAAGCTGCAAATATAGCGTACCTTAACATCGTGTCCGATCTAAGCCATCAAAAGGCTATCGACAGCTTGACATTGGTTTGTTCGTACTATGTTTAGTTCGTATAAATTGTCCAGGTCCCTTGAGATACGAACCACCGAGACTTTACTGTACGTTGTTACGTGCCAATGTAACAAGAACAAAGAAGCCAGCAACAAACTTACAATTAACAATTTTTATTGACAATAATAACATATTTATTGACAATATGAAACTAATACAAAAACAAATTACAATACCTTGAATGTTTAATCCTAAAGTTTTTAATTTTAGATCCAATTTATTTAAGTTCCTGGTCCTCAAATAATAAGTCCAATAATATCCGAATTTAAAATTAAACACGCTTTTAAACACACTTTTAAGATAACGTGAAATCCCCTTTTAGTTTAACACAGTACTACTAAATGAAACCATAAGTCTAAATCAAGTCCACCAAGAATGCTGTAGTATATAATACTATAGAACAATCTGGAATGGCATAGAACATAAGAATACTCTAGAGTCTGAATCACCTTCCAAAAGGCCTTTCTAGAAAGATCTAAAATCTTCTACATACATTTACCTATTAGTCAAGGTAATTGGAAAATTCCCAGACTAATTCTAAAATTAGACACGGTAAATACCATTAGGTTTATTTATAGTTTATATATAACACTTTCCCCCTTGAAAGAAAAAAGAAAGGTTTATGAAATAAATCTTTCTTTTTGTATTATCTTTAGCATATACAATGATAATATACTTTAATACACAATTGATAATATCATGATTCAACATTTGTTGAAACATTTCAGCACATCTAGCATGAAAATACAAACAATTTTCATCAAAAGAATTGAAAAAGAGATATATATACAAACATATATACATACATATTAACAAAAAATATAGTGAAATTGTACTGTTAAATTCAATTTTATATTAAAGATAAGACAATTCAAAATTTTTGACTCTTGACAGAGCATCTGGTATAATGTTGTCTTTTCCTTTCATGTGTCTTACATAAAGATCAAATTCTTGAAGTGACAAACTCCACCTCAATAATCTTTGATTCTTACTCTTAAGTTTGTGGAGAAAACTTAAGGGATTGTGATCACTGAATACAACTATAGGAGAAGTTGCAGATGTTAAATAAACTTCAAAATGTTGGATTGCTAAAATCAAAGCAAGACATTCTTTTTCAATGGTAGAGTAGTTTTTCTGATGTTTGTTTAATTTTTTAGAAAAATAACAAACTGGATGATCAATACCGTCATCGTCTTCTTGCAAAAGAACAGCACCAATACCCACATCACTTGCATCAACAGCTTATTTGAAACATTTGTCAAAATCAGGTGCTAAAAGAACTGGTGTGCTCTTTAGTATGGCTTTCAAGCGATCAATGGCAACTTGACAGTTATCATTCCATTTGAACTTAGCGTTTTTCTTTAATAAGTTTGTTAAAGGTTCAGCTATTATAGAAAAATTCTTACAAAACTTTCTATAGTAGCCATCCATACCAAGAAATCGCATCAGTTGCTTTTTAGTAGCAGGCACAGGAAACTCAGAGATAGCATTGACTTTAGATTCTAAAGGTTTAACTTGACCCTGTCCCACAAGATGTCCTAAGAAAGTAACAGTAGCATGACAAAATTCTGTTTTTCCAAGATTAACGGTCAATTTTGCATCACTGAGACGGTCGAAGAATTGTTTGATTCTTTGAGGGTGGTCACTCCATGTATCTGTATAGATGATGACATCATCGATGTATGCGTCACAGCCATCTAAGCCAGCTATAACCATATTTACAAGCCGCTGAAACGTCACAGGAGAATTTTTCATCCCAAATGGCATAACTTTGTACTGGTACAGACCAGTTGGAGTAGCAAATGCTGATACTTCTTTAGCCCTATCAGTGAGCGGAACTTGCCAGAATCCTTTGAGAAGGTCAAATTTGGTGACATTTTTAGAATTACCGACTTTGTCAATACAGTCATCAATTCTTGGTATTGGAAAAGAGTCAGTTTTTGTCACAGAGTTCACTTTTCGATAGTCAGTACACATTCTGTATGTTCCATTTGGCTTTGTAACTAATATACATGGTGAACTGTAATTACTTTGACTGGGTTCAAAAAAATCATTCTCCAATAAGTAATTCACTTCATCTTGAAGGGCTTTTTGTTTCATTGGAGTTATTCTATAAGGATGTTGTTTTATTGGTTGAGAATCTTCAACAATGACATCATGATATATCTTATCAGTTCTTGTTGGGATGTCAGGAAACAAATGTTCATATTCATTAATCAACTGTTTCAGCTCTTCTCGTTGAGATGGCTCCAAATGTGAAAGTTTGTCGTCAGGATTCTTTAGTATTTCAGAGTTCTCAAGTTTAGGTGGACCAGGAACATATTTTTCACTAAAGTCTGAACTAACTTCTGATTCAATTACGTTTGATTCTTGTGGGACAGTTTTTACAACTGTTACTGGTTTTGAAATAGAGCTATCTCTGTCAAAATACTTTTTTAACATATTCACATGACACATTTGTTTATTTTTACGCCTTCCAGGAGTATTGATAATATAATTCAAATCACTTGTTTTCTTATCAATAGTATATGGGCAATAATATCTTGCCTGTAAGGGTCTGCCAGGTATTGGCAAAAGAGCAAGGATTTTATCACCTGGTTCGAATTTCCTATCAACACTATGCATGTCATATCTTGCCTTCATTTTGCTCTGTGACGATTTAAGATTTGACCTAGCAACCTCACATGCCCTAGACAGTTTATTTCTGAAGTCAGAAACAAACTGTAACAAGTTCAAGGGTGTTTCATCACCAGCAAGAAATTTTTCTTTTAAGAGTGTTAATGGCCCACGAACAGAATGACCAAAAACTAACTCAAAGGGGCTAAAGCCAAGAGATTCTTGAACAGAATCTCTGACTGCAAATAATAGCAAATGAATACCTTCATCCCAATTTTTCTCAGTATCAAAACAATATGACCTTATCATATTTTTTAGGGTCTGGTGAAATCGTTCTAAAGCACCTTGACTTTCAGGGTGATAAGCAGATGACCGATATTGTTTGATACCTAATTCATGCATAACCTGCTGGAATATGCCTGACATGAAGTTTGATCCTTGATCAGACTGAACTGATTTAGGAAGGCCAACAAAAGTAAAGAATTTGACAAGAGCCTTAATAATTGACTTTGCCTTAATATTTCTTAAAGGAATTGCTTCTGGGAAGCGAGTAGAAGCACACATAATTGTCAACAAATATTCAGAACCTGACTTAGTTTTCGGTAAAGGACCAACGCAGTCTATTATTATCCGACTGAAAGGTTCATCAAAAGCTGGAATGGGTTGTAACCTTGCTTTTGGAATAACTTGGTTAGGTTTCCCTACCATTTGACAAGTGTGGCAACTTTTACAATATTCGGAAACGTCCGATTTAAGTCCAGGCCAAAAGAAGTGAGTCATAATCTTGTGATAAGTCTTGTTTACACCTAAATGACCAGACATTGGACTTTCATGGGCTATACTAAGTATTTCATGGCGATATGACTTTGGAACAACAATTTGGTGATAAACAGCCCAATCATCATCAGCTGGGACATCAAATGGTCGCCATTTTCTCATCAGAATACCATTCTTTTTATAGTAACAAACAGGATTCTGAGACATTTCTTTTTCGGGTAATGCCCTATCAATTAACTTTGAAATCTCAGGATCATTTTGCTGTTCCTGGATTAACCGTGACTTTGAAAGCGTTTCATGACCTTGGTTATTTATCCTTGGAGATGACTGACAAAATTTTGACGAGTCTGCCTGAGTATCAGGCAGACTAAGATTAAAAGACTTTTTAATCTCGTCATTGAAATATTGACCAACAAAAGTATCAGTTAAGTCAATATCATTTGAATTTTTCAATGAAGCTTTTTTAGCCATACCCCGAGTTACTGCACATGAAGGGTACAAATCAGGTATTTCCTGCAAAATAGGGTCATCTGTTTGACCTACATTAGTCGTGTCAGTTACAAGAGGATTAACAACAACCTTATCTCCAGCTAAGTCATTGCCTAGCAATAAATGTACACCTTTAAATGGTAAAGAATGTTTAACACCAACAACCACAGAACCAGTAACCAAATCTGAGGACAAATTAACCTTATGAAGAGGAACATTAATAACACCACACTCTACACCCTGAATAAGGACACTAGTACCAGACGAAGTCTTCTCAGAAAAAGGCAGAACATCTGCTAAAATAAGAGATTGAGAAGCTCCTGTGTCTCTTAAAATTTTAATAGGGGTAGGTGGGCACATATCACATGAAAGTGATACAAAACCATGCAACATGAACGGTTCAAAAATCTCCATACAGGAATCAGAATTTGGTTCTGCCTTAACAATTGAATTTAACTCAAAAGAAGGCTGTGATTTAGACTGAAGGCTGGCGAGCCCTGTAGGTTTGGCTGCACTCAGTTCCTTCTTCCTTTTTAATCTAAAACATTCTGAAATAAGGTGACCTGGTCTTTTACAAAAAGTACAATGTACTCGAGATAAGGGATTTTGAGCATTGGTTTCACCAGTAGACTTTGGTTTAGGTGAATTCGATTGACTAGACTTGCTAGATGAATCACCAGACATAGTTTTATTTTGGGGATGTGAGGACGCAGATTTTGCTTTATCAACGAAATAATTTTTGTGTGTAAGGTAGTAATCATCAGCTAAACGAGCTGCTTCATGTATAGTTTCAACCTTTTTTTCATCTAAATGTGACTTAATGTCAGATTGAATGCAATTTTTGAATTGTTCAATTAATATAAGTTGTCTAAGATTATCATAATTGTGGTCTATTTTCTTAGAACAGCACCACCTGTCAAATAATTTTTCTTCGTTTCTTGCAAATTCAACGTGATTCTGGCCAGATTCTTTTCTACAACTTCTAAATTGTTGTCTGTATGCTTCTGGTACCAGCTCATAACCTTTGAGAATGAGTTCTTTTACAGTATCATAATCATTGCTTTGTTCTGTTCTAAGTTGCGAGTAATATTGCGAGCTTTTCCTACTAAGACACTTTGGAGAAGTAAGGTCCATTGCTCCTTTGGCCATTTCAAGTTATTTGCAACTTTTTCAAAATGTTCGAAATATGTATCAACTTCATTTTCTTGAAATTGAGAAACAAGCCTAAAATGTTTTGTTACATCAAAAAGGTCATTATACATATATCTAGGCTGATTTGCTCTATCTTGAATTTCTAATTCTTTTAATCGTAATTGAAATGCTCTTTCTTCTCTCTCCCTCTCTCTTTCTATTTCTCGCTCTCTTTCTTCTCTTTCCCTTTCTTCCTTTTCCCTTTGAAATTGCCTTTCTCTTTCTTTTTTTTCAATTTCTCTCTGTGCTCTTTCTCTTTCAATTTCAATTTCTAATTGCTTTTCTTGAAATTTTCTCTCTTCTCTCTCTCTTTCTATTTCCAATTCCTTCTCTCTTTGTTGGAGTTTTAACAGTTCAAGATCTCTTGAGCTTGAAACTGATGGAACATCAACAATGAGAGACAAAGCCTTTTCATCGAAAATGTCCTCATCAACAAAATATTGAACCAAAATATTCCTAATTTCATGCTTTCGCAATGAGGACTTGACTTCTTTTAATTTCATAATGCTTGGCAAGATTGAGCAAATCAGGCTTTTTACCCAAATTCAATAGCTCCACGGAAGGTTCGTGCGTAAATTTTTCTAAGTCAAAAGACATGGTAGCTTGTTGCTGTATTCAAACAAGAATGTAAGATTTCGATAAATAATAGTGAAAGTACACTCTAGATTTATCAAAATTGAAATATGAAATTAATTTCTTAAATAATTTTGAACACTAGATTTAAATAAAGAATTTGTTTGATTTGTTTTGTTTTGTATGTTTGTTTGTCTGATGTTCGTATCTCGAGACGAGCCCCCAATATGTTACGTGCCAATGTAACAAGAACAAAGAAGCCAGCAACAAACTTTACAATTAATAATCTTAATTGACAATAATAACAGAATTATTGACAATATGAAACTAATACAAAAACAAATTACAATACCTTGAATGTTTAATCCTAAAGTTTTTTTAATTTTAGATCCAATTTATTTAAGTTCCTGGTCCACAAATAATAAGTCCAATAATATCCGAATTTAAAATTAAACACGCTTTTAAACACACTTTTAAGATAACGAGAAATCCCCTTTTAGTTTAACACAGTACTACTAAATGAAACCATAAGTCTAAATCAAGTCCACCAAGAATGCTGTAGTATATAATACTATAGAACAATCTGGAATAGCATAGAACATAAGAATACTCTAGAGTCTGAATCGCCTTCCAAAAGGCCTTTCTAGAAAGATCTAAAATCCTCTACATACATTTACCTATTAGTCAAGGTAATTGGAAAATTCCCAGACTAATTCTAAAAATAGACACGGTAAATACCATTAGGTTTATTTATAGTTTATATATAACAACGTTTAGACATACACACATTCGCACAATTCGACAGAATTTTGAAGAAGGAATCCAAATTTCTTTTACCATTGTGAGTACATACGTACAAAGACATAAATCGGAATTTCGTTGGTCCGCCAAAAGTTTTATTTTCTCCAGTGGAGTTTTTGTATTTGTAAACAGGAAAAAAATCAATGCCTCTATTATAATTGCGGTTACAAAAGCAAAATGACAAGTTTTTAGTAATGAATTAGAGGTATAAGTACATGTATATGAATATTGATTCAAACATGCGCAAATATTCCAAATAAAAGGATTTTGCGACAATATGCAGATATTCCGAATTGGATGAAATATTAGCTCCATCAAGGGTCAATTTTGTCCATATCTGTATACCTGATTACTCCCACTATCTCGCATATCTACATAAATACACGGTGTTGAAGAAAATAAATTCTATTATTTGTCTGGAAAGTCGCTGTTAACGGCATTACTTTCGAGTAGAAAACATTCGCGATATGTATAAGAAATTGTACCCCGCACAAATTGTCGTACCCTGCTTTGTGCTTATACTCACACAATGTAAAACTGTGGGGTACGTAGGGCAGTTGAATTATTTGTTTTTTGCCATCGAGAAATGTTAAAGTGTCAGACCTGTTACATGATAAAATCAAGAATTTTAGACCAATGTTTCGAGCTCTTTCGTTTTCAGGAACAACAAACTGGCACCGTTCAGTGCGTGATCAATCCGATCTGTCTAGCAAAGGAGAAGACATTTTGTTACATTGAAATACATATGAGTTAGTGTGTGACATTTCCAACAATTTCACATGTGCGCAACGTTGAGACTCAGGTCAGTCTGTGCGGTCGGACAGTCTGATCAGAGTCTTAACAGTATGCGCTCAATAGATGGCTACGGACCTAAACTCGCTATTCACAACCCAACATTCATGAATCAGTGTTAATGCACTGCGTGAGTGTCAAGGCTACTCAACGACTTTCAATCACGCACACATGAAATTGTTGGAACTGTCATGCACAGGTTCATTTGTGACCCACCTGATGAACATGAATCATAAAATAAGATAAAGACATTTCTTTTAACAGAAGACAACCGAGGCGTGATGCATCAGGGACTCTCAATACTCCGTGGATGTATATTTAGGGTCCGTGGATGCATTTAAACATTTTAACAGTTCTGTTACAGGGAAGTAGACTAGTGTGATCATTCTAGATCCAGAAATACAGCCAAGTGCTAAACGCTTACGGTCCAATATAATCACAGATCGCTGCTGTCCGTGGGAAAACTTGAAAAAGCAAAAAAAAAAAAAAAAAAAAAAAAAAAAAAAGATTAACCATAAAAAATACTCATTCTTAATGAGATAATTGTTGAACTCCGATATTTTTCACAATTCTGTTTGAAATGTATTCGTAAAAATCGACTTCAACATCGTAGCTGCAGCTTGGATCATGTTATCCATCAACACGGTCCCCTATGTTTCCGTGATTGACCATATTTCCTTGAATCGTCCATTTGATTTTGAGTTGATTTCTGTCATTTAATTTATCATTTGACTATATTAAGATAAAAAGTCTGTAGAAATGAATAACTAATGACCGTTTTCATCTTACATGTAACCTATATTTGTCCAACGGAACGCACGTTGGGGGAGTATGGTGTCTGTTTTATTCCAAACCTATCGGCTGATTTCCGGTTTGTGCGCATGCGCAATAAATGTCAACTGAAAGTGGAAGGTGTTTTGTCAAAATAATTATGGAAAATCAACTGTCAAGTTTTTTCAGTTGATCACAAACTATCAGGAATGGCTCAGTGCAAGCAGACTGCCCAAGACTTTATCAAAAGCACATTCAGTCCACAAGTTGCTGTGTTGTGTAGCAATGATGCGGAACTTTTATGTCAGAAAAACAACCTGTCATTTGTGCAGCTTGTCCAGCCGTTTTGCACGCTGACAACTGAAGGTATAACTACTATATCTGGCGTCAAAATTTTTTATCTTACCACAGCTCCAATGGATTTTTAACTCGGGTCCTCCAAAATCTTTTAGGTCGCCAACGATATCACTGCCAACCTTGCTACTGTAATAATTCTAGGTGTCCTGTCAACTCGGCCCGTTAAAAACTCGGCCTGGGTAAAACTTGGCCTGTCAACTCGGCCTGAATATTACTTATATAGTGTTTAGGCTAGTAAACAGATATACAGGCACACTTATCAGATAGTTAATCAATGTGTGAAATGTATGGTTGATATGCCTAAAGCCGTGGATTGTCTTTTATCCGTGGCTAATAAAAAAGATATTGAACAAATATTGGAAACATTTAATTCTTTCACAAATTATTCTGAAAAAGCAATTTTCATATGTTTTGATCAAATTTGAAAAATGAGATTGGTCCATCTAAATTCAACATAATCGATTTTTTATCTAGAATTTTGGGAATTTCTGAATTTTAAAATGGTGGTCTTCTAAGATGAGCAGATTCGAGCATTTATTTTCAATTATTTAAGTCCAAGTTTAAGGACAAGGTTAAAGATATACTATGCATGTGTAGAATCCAATTTCTTCAGGTGTCATCCCAGTATTGTTCTTAATTTAACCTATTTTTTTGACAGGCCACGGTTAAAGGAAAACCAAGTTTTTCATATGTTATGTATAGCTCCTAATCAAATCATTTGATAATTCCTAAAGCAAGGAAGTCACACATAAGTAGACTGTGTCAACACAAACACAAATTGAGCAAGTTATTTTCTAGTGCCAATTTTCTTTGTTTTAATGACGCCATCTCAGTTTTCTAGAGCTACTTATAGAAATACCCACGGAATTAAGCAAATATAGCATACTTAAAGGAGGTGCGAATTCACAAATGATGACTAAAATCTACGATCTTCATATTTAATACGCATATAACTTGTCATCTTCTTTTGTTTCTTAGAAAAAAATAATTTGAAAAATGAATTTGAATAAAAGGTGAATTATGTATTTAATTATATCTTTTTTATCTTATATTTACACAAATGCCAAATAATAGTAAAATAAGATTATTATTATTAGAAACCCTTTTAACAAGTGATTATTTATTAATTAATATTTATCAATTATGAAAAAAGCACATAAGGTATCCAAAATATTTACATTGCATCGTCATACATAATACATAAACAGGCCTAGTTGACGGGCCGAGTTAACGAGCTGAGTTATTCACAGGCCGAGTTGACTGTGAACCATAATTCGAGCCCATTATAGACAAATGTTTATTCAAATAAATTCAAATGGATTTAATTTGTTTTTTGATCACAAGGTACACTGAGATTATCCAGTGCTCCAGCTAGGCCCTTTCAGAAGGGCACCCTGCCCTGCCTTGCCGTCGACAATCGGCGCCCTGCCCTTTTTCCATCACCCTGTCCTAAACTAGTCCCTAAAATTGTAGCTCTGCATGTCAAATCACCGATTATCTAAATTAAACGCCTTTTCTAGATCAATTAGCAAACTTTGACGTGATCGCCGATGCGTATAATCAACCCGTGAAGGCCATAACTGATTACAGCCAGTAGAGAAGAGGGGCAGGACTTAAATCGGCAAGTCAACCAATCACAACGCGTGATTCTTTATCGAGGAAGCAGTATCCAATAATCTGTGGGTGGAAATTAGCGCGTGCCTGTAAACCAATTTGACAGTCAAAAACAAACAGTGATTATCGAGTAAATGCTTATGATAAGCTATTAACAAGGTTAAAAAGGGGTAATGATCAACCTTTACACCCTTCATAATGAAATTTAGAGTTGTTGGAGGCCTCGGAAGCATATATTTCAATCCCCAAAACCCGTGGTTTTCCCTGTCCGTGACGTGTGAGTGATTTCGATAATTTCTTCAATTTGTCATCTTCGGTACACTTAATTTGAAAAATAAAGACATGCAAAAGCATCACACATATTGAAAGGACTCAATTTAAGACAGTAGACTAAGGTTTATTAATGTTGACTGAGTTGGCAAAAATGAACTTTGTCTGCATGTTCAGTAATTCTAATGAATAAATGCAAGTTTGCCTCATTAAAAAAAAAAAAAAAAATAAATAAATAAATAAAAGAAAAAGTTAAAAAAAAAATAAATAATAAAATTAAAAAAAAAATAAACAAAAAAATAAAAGAAAAAGTTAAAAAAAATAAAAAATTAAAAAAAAAAAATAAAAAAGAAGACTGTAGCAGGGGAATATCTGCTGTATTTCCATCTAATATTTCTACTGCCACCTGCCTGATGAGACCCTTGGAGGAGTTGAAACAGTCAACCTTTTTTAATACCAAAATCCTTTTTAAACTCACCAGAGCCCATCTTTAAGCCCTTAAAAATCAAAATTTTCTTGGGGGTAAACCCCAAACCCCCCTTGTGGAAGGGGGACACCCCCTCCAACACCCTCCCCCTCCTCGCTGCTTCCCGACTCAAAAGTGCCCTTTCAGGGCACTGTGCAACCTGCCCTTTTGGAAACCTAGCTGGAGCACTGTTATCCTTCTCAAATTGGCTTTCTGTATATGAATCCGCACTCTTGCCACAAGTGTAAACCATAGATGAACCAAGATCCTTAGCGAACATCTTGGGCAAGAAGGTGATGCTCCACCTCTAGTAGACCAATGTGATCAATTTAGAGGAAAGTTTTCTTGACCCTTGACAGGTTAATTCTATATCATAAGTAGGGCTGAGTATCAGCTTGGAAAATCACTATCATGATAGTTTTACTATTGTAGCATTGACATCACGATACTATAACTATCATCAGATATCTATCGCGATATATCACAATACTATCAGTTATCTATTTTTTATTTATTTTCTACGTAAGTATCAACAGGTTCTCTCCAAATTGACATGTTCACACTAAGTTTAAATAGTGTGTAACAATGTATAAAAGCGATACTCTTTATAGATGTTTCACTTTCACCTTCCTTTACAAATCTGAAAGGTCCCTGTGTGAACACTGGCATTTCAAAATTTAATTTTCATTATCTCCAAATCTGCAGCCATGTAAGACGAATTCAACCATAAATTTTGACACAATGAAATAATTCCTTTTTTCATCTATAGATTATTAATCAAGCTTGTGTCTGAAAACATGGATAAATTATCATCGTCGGGGGAGAATCATTGCCGAATTTAGTACAAAGCCAAGCTGCTGCTCTTACTGATTTGTTCAGTGTTTGTGTTTTGAGAAAGAAGCATATGCTAGACCATCATATTTAAATGTCAATTCTTTTTTAGACTGCCGAACAGGGATTTCACTCGAAGAAGGCTAGACTGGAATCATTTGATTGATAATTGTTAATTAAATGATTACCGGGTCCCAGAATGTTGTTCCATTCTGTGTTTTCGAAGACTATAAAGTCACTAAAAGATCCTAACCTCAGCCGATCACAACACTTGTTAAGTCTTTATGGCAAGCAATCGACGAGTATTAAAAACAATATGTGACGAGAAATAAATCAAGCTCTCTTTACAAATTATTAAGAAATCTAACTGCATAATTTTCGGATAAAGTCCTACCTGCTGTGAAAAAATAAATAAATTCCGTTTTCCCAAATATAATCTGACAACAGAGTCAAATCAAGTGTATCACTTTATCCTCAAGATGGAAAGGGTTTGACATCTCATGTGGGTTAAAAAGCGTGAGTTGCGTGTCAAGTCCAGAAGCTGACCCAAAATTAGCTGAACAACTGGGGTTGGCGCCGTGGATCACCCGTTCTCCCTCCTCGAAAAATAAACTGTACAGGATGCTTTACCTGATTACGACAGCAAACTGTTTATTTTTCATGACTTTGCTAGATAGCCTCTCTGAGTTAATTTCAGATTATTGGAACTAACATTATCTCTCTTTCTCTCTCTTTCCCTTTTTCTTTTTTATTGACACAAGAGACCAAGAAAACATTGAAATTCTGTGTAAGTAAGCTTTGATTATTTACTATCAAAACTATCGATATTTGGACAAACTATCGCCATAGTTATCGATGTCAGGAACATGCAATCGATACATCGATATCGTGACTGTCACTACCACAATACATCAATCTATCATTACACCCCTATTCATAATCATAACATTTGTCATTTATCACATTGACAAAAAGGATAGATAAAAAGAAGCAATTTCTCCTTTCTTCCACACTTTGTCTCCCATCAATGGATGGATGATCATAAACCTAAAGTGGGCTAGCAGCTTGAGTCTAGGATATCATGAAAAAGAAGTACTTGATAAAAATAAAAAAGAGTGCATTGTTATGTGCACCAGTAGATTATAAGACTGCAAAATCGAACATTTTTTTCCAACAAAAAGTCAGCCAGGCACATTTGTCATTTAGCCATTTTTGATTTTAGTAACAATTCTAAGACCAGCACTAGTTATTTTATATTTAAATTGGCTGAATCAAATGGTAAATTTTGGGTCACAGTCAAGTTTTTGTAGGTGCGCTAACTAGGCAACAGTTTCACAATATTTACATCAAAATCTGCCAAATTGAATGGTAAATTTCGGGTCACAGTCAAGTCTTTATGGGTGCACTGTGCAATAATAGACAATGTGTGAAATATACTATCATAACAAATATTAACAATGATCGAGCAGAACTTCTTTCGTAATAATTACAAAAAATAAAAGATAAGCGATTTCTGAGCGCCCCCAAATCCTGCAAAGGCTTAGATTTTAGTGGACATTGGGAATAAATATGCAGGAATTCCGTGATGGCCTGGATTCATATCCTTTGCAATGTTTGTCACTCACCAATTGGTGGATATTCTTTTATACCTGTCATGTGGGATGTGCAGCTGGTGGCCCTTTGAGGCTGGTGTGTGGGTATTAGTACAAGTCATACCAGGATTAAATGTGGCTTAAAACCCCCTTCAAACAAACAAACAAACATATCTAGTTTTGTAAATTGGAAGGTTGAGTGCCTTGCAGATCATTATTGTTACCTAATGTTAATGTTGTTTGGCATTGTAGTTTACTTCCACTTACAGCACACATTAAAGATCCCAGTAATTCAAGTCACTCTGTGAACAACTTGCGGGTAAATATGGTTGATATGAACAGTCATGTTCCTGCTCCAGCTACGGCCAGAAAAATCATGAATGATGCCGTCAACAACGCACAGTTACAGATCACCGAGGGAAGTCGAGGAAATGTAGTGACTGTTGGCAATTATGATCTCCAACTGAGCCGTAAGTGTATTGGATTTGTCATGGGAAATGGGATTTTGAGTGAATTATTACAAGTTAATAATGCAGTGGTCAGATTATCATTCGAAAAGTCCTGGGTTCAATCCCGGACATCAGCACACATTCTTTCTGACTATTTGTCTCTCACCAATGGGTTGATAATCATAGACCTATGTGGGATAGAAGCTGGAGGATAGGAAAAGATGTTATAGTGGTACTGGTGTGAGAAATACCAGGAATCCATTGTTAGGTTGTCCATTTTTGTGCTTCAATATACATGAAAGAGTTTTGAAAGTGGCGTTAAACCCCATTCAAACAAACAAAATCATTTTATCATAAAGAGGGGGCTTACTGGAGATCTTGTAGTAACTCTCATCCTGCAAGTCCTTCAGGCCTGTAGTTATTACTATTAGTTAATTGTTGAGTAGATCAGTATATTTTTCATGGAGGACCTGACCTGTGAAAGGGCTCTTGCTAGCTTTTCAAATTCACGAGGTATTGACCCCTTGACACTGAGTTCCTCTGGGTCAAAACTACTGTTGAAGGGGCCAAAACAAAACAATGGGATAAAAAGTAGCTATTTCCTGGTAATGCTGATTTATATCTTTAGATTTCTCCTTCATATTTTTATAAGAAATTCATATTTCATATGAATCTCTGATAAGAATATGAAGGAGACAATTTTTATAATACATTTGCAATTTACAGCATAATCAAGATGCACTTGTCCTTTGAAAATGATTGACCCCTTGATAGAAAATTCTAGGGGTCAAGATTGGAACTGGTTTTATGATAGAAAAGGATTTCTTACGAATAATCCGTTTTTTTCCAATCACTTTTGTGGAAAAATGATGGCAAAATTTAGCAAAATTCGAATGCAAAAAATTTGCTTTTCTTTAGATTTTAGTCTTTATTTCCCAAAACAAGCATGTAAATTTACACACTTTACTAATGGGTATAAAATAAAAAAAAAATCTCCAATACATTTTCAAGATTTTTGTCCAAACTGTGTAACTTTACGCAGTTACCTGAAAACAATCTCCTTTCATTTCTAAAATTAGAAGATCAAATATAATTCATTTCAGCTCTAAAGTGTTTCATTTTTGCTCTGAAGTGTGTAATTTTACGAACTTTGTTCGAACTAGAAAAATACGCGTATGCAACCTCTTAAAAGTGCACGCTACTTGTAAATAGCACAATGCAATCAAGTTACGAACTTTGGATAGAAAAAAATCTAGACGGCTTGAATTACTGTGTAAAGTTACACACTTTCAAAAAGAACTGATTTCCTATCCAAAGTACGTAACTACAGTTTCTGAAAAATGACAAAGAAAAATTCTATTTCTTTTTTTTTATTAACATCGCGTAAAGTTTCGTGGTTTTGAAGGAGGTGTAAAACAATTTCAAGAAAGCGGCTTCTCTATAGTGTGTTACTTTATGAAGATAGAAGAAAAAAATAAATTCATTTCAAATAATATACATTTTTCGTAAAGTGCGTAACTTTACGCAGTAATGAACGATTTGGAATTAAATCAAGGCAGCTTGAATATTCCCTTTCTTGAAAGTGTGAAACTTTACACAGTAAATGAAATTTTGAAAACAATCAAAACATCTACGTCAGCTTTAATAAAATGATGGAGAAAATGTGGACACTGAATTTCCCCCTTCTAAAAAAGTGTGTAAATTTACGCGGTTGTAGAAAATTTGGAATAAATCAAAATAATTATGTTGCCTTTACATTCAGTGATGACAACTGCGTAAAGTTACGCACTTTGGAGAGAGAAAATCTAGACAGTTTGAATTTTCTGCTCTTAAAAGTATGTAAACTTTATGAACATTAGATGAAGATAAACAAGTGAGTCTAAATTTTTTTCTCTCAAAAGTGTGTAAATTTACGCGGTTATGGAACATTTGAATTGTATTCAGTGAAAAGTGCGAGAAGCTATGAATTTTGGATTGAAAAAATCTAGACAGCTGAATTTTTTTCCTTTTTAAAAATGTGTGTAATTTTACACGGTTATTAGTAATTTAGAATTATTACCATTACCAAATATATTTTTTAAACGTGCGTAACGCATTATAAACAATTTGAAACTAAACAAAATAATTTAACTTCACATCCACTGTGAAGTGCGTAAAATTACGAACTTAAGACAAAGTTAATCTAGGCAGTCTGAGTTCTTTGTCTAGGGTGTAACTTAATGCGGATTGGAGAAATCTTGAGGCTAACCTTTATACTGTAAAATAATTGAAAAGAGCGTTATGAATCGATCATTGAAGAGAAAATTTTAGACAGAATCTTCTGCCTTCAAATTGTGTTATCTTTGTAGTTATTGAAAATTTGAAATTAGCCAAAAGAATGTGTTGACTCATCCACTTAAAGTGTGTAAACCTAGGTATTTTGGAGAGATTAAAATCTAGACATTTTAATTTTCTCCTCTAAAAACTTTTTACTGTTAACACGATTAAGGAAAATTTGAAATTAATATAAAAAAATATGTTAACGTAAGACCCAGTTACAAGTGCGTAAAGTTACGAACTTAAGACGAAGATAAACTAGTGAGTATGATTTTTCTCTCTAAAAAGTGTGTAACTTTATGCGGTTATGGAACATTTGAAATTAATCAAAATAGTTGTGTTGACTCTATATCCAGTGACAAGTGCGTAAAGTTACGAACTTTGCAGAGAAAAAAACACTAGACAATGTGAATTTCCTCCTTTAAAAGTGTGTTACTCCACGTGGTTATCACATCTTTGAAATTAATAAAAAAATATATATATTTATTTCACATCCAATGACAATTGCGTGAAGGTACGACTTTTTAAGAAAAAATCTAGACTTTTTAAATATTCTCCCGTAAAAATTTACCCGTTATTTAAATTGCAAAATACATCAAAATGTCTATGTATCGATTACACCCTATAACAAGTGACAAATGCGTGAAGTTACGATATTCCGAAAGAAAAACTACAGACTGGATTTTCTCTCTTGCACTTCACGCGGCTATTGAATTTATTTTGGAAATAGCATGGCTTGACTTATCATTTCAACCAAGATGTAATGAACAAGATTCAGATTGGTAGAATATTTAGTTTCATATTCCAGTGGCTACAAAAAAACAGGTCCGATTCCCTACAGATCTATTAGAAATCTGTCCCATTTGGTGAAAAGGCTTTTTGGCATTTTGTATTCAAGATATAATTTTGGATTTTGACCCTAGTTCAATCAAAGGTCTTGAAGAGCTTAATCATTTTTTCTGCAATTAATAGTAAGTAATCAATATTTAGGAGACTGTACTTATACTAGCATTTATTTCTAACAACAGTCGCTTCATTTAAAACTATAATTGTTACCTGGAAACAGCTTTCTACTTGCTTTTATTCCCGATAAAAATATCCACCACACAATACGCAATAAATTTGTGTATTTTCGCAAACAACAAGCGGCACGTCAGTCACGTGACAAGACCGGGTAGATCAAAAGACGCGACTTTTGTTGATAACCCTTTGCGCATAATTATTCAAAGCCGAATTTTCAATTTGATAGAACTAACTTTTAGAATAACGCATAATGCATTCTTTATTTTCTTCACGCCGAGTAACCTTTACTTAATCAATACTTGTAGGTCCATCCTACCAAAATAGCAATAAATAATACAACTATAATAAGGTAGAATCATTCAAAGAACGTATTTGTTTATGAACCAAGATTTCATGCGTGTTAAAGGTTGTGACTGTTGCAAATTACACAATATATTCGGTTTTGCGCCGAATTGAGACGGTCACTGGACAGACCCTTTACTCCAAGTTATACATAGCCTTTTCTAAGCTAAACCGGCAGCCCGCTGATCAGTACGATCCAGTCTTATTGGTAACATTTTTAAAGCGATTGAAAACTTAAATGATAGGATTTGAAGTAACTTGGTATGTTTGTTTTGGCTGTTTTTGTGTGTGTGTGTGTGTTTTTTTTTTTTTTTTTTTTTTTTTTTTTCAACAACCGCTTACGGCTGCGATATGAATGAAAGATTGTTAGAAGCGGAGTTAAACCAAATAAAAAGAAAACAAACAAATTCAACAAAGCTTTCTAATAGTTGTATTATGAAAAGAATAATGCTTACATTCGCCCTGAATTTCGAGATTATTTCAAAAGCTTTTTTAGGAAAAGGCCTAATGAAAGAAAGTCGAAAATAGCTTACATCATTAGATAAAGACGCTACCTAGATTTTGGTGTTAATCAAGCAGGGTCCGGAAAAGGTGTCATTTTGATTCTTTATCGCTTGTTAACACGACAAAAATGCGTGCTTATTGCAAAAATATACCTGTCTTAATTATGATTAATTCTTAAGTCCAGAGAATTTCAGTAAATAAAAAAAACTGACGTTTACTTTTCCCTTTATCGTTTATTGTGTTGTCACTTTTTCAAAGTTCTAAAATAATGATAGGGAAAACATGTGCCATACTTTCACACTTCTTAAATGCAGTGGGTACAGGGATAGCAAGTAGCAATATACTGATTTCCTTGGAAACCGATGAAAAAAACAGAACCGTCCCGCCTAGTTTAGCCGCAAAAATGAATTTCATAGGAATAGTTATTTATGGGGCGGCGCCTTTTATTTGCCGCCCTTTTCACGACTATGTCTCAAATCGAAATTTGGTTCACACTCACTTCTCCTAAACTCATTCCATCTCCACTATGAAAAATCTAATTTAGACCAAATTATTCTAATTTTGAATAATCCTGTCTTACTCCTTAAAGTTTTCAAATTGAAAAATAATAATAATAATAATAATAATTTAATTCAAGTTATTTCAAGATTTCAACATCCTGATTGGCTTAACAATTGAAAGGTTGATTTTATTCCTAAATGAAAACCATTTTCGGTACACATCTTATATTAAAGCATCTTTACAAAATAGTCCCGTGTGAAATCGGAATAAGCATAAATTGATCTTTAGATTTTTTGCTGAATGATACTGAATTAAAATACATGGAGGTAGTATTTGATGATTTCATGGAAGTATGAAACTAAAAACCAAATCAAAATCACGTATGATTTAACTTCGCGTTTTTGGTTTTAGTTTCATATATCCACGAAATCAACAACTATTCTTTTCATATCATAACTTAATTTGAAAACATTTTTATTTCATTTCTTTAATCAATTCTTGTATACGGTATATATCTGTCTTTTTAACCATGCAAAATCCTGTAAATATGTGATAGATATTTAATGAAATATTTAAGGTTTGAATAAAAACATGTATGTTATTCCCGATTTTTATATATATTTTCTATATTTTGGCTATTTTCATTTAGATAATACTTATTTATTACATTCAAGAGAAAGTAATAAGACTAATGGAAAAATAATTCTTAGTATTATCTTAAATTTTAAGACAAAATGAGAATTGGTTAATGTAAGGTTTTTAGACGAAATTAGAAATAAACTTTAAGACATAATGCGTGTAGACGAAATGATAGCTATATATTATTCGTTATCATCATAGTTACCTTTAACAAATAGTTTTTTTCTAGTCATGTCCATCAAGATTCCGTCATTCTGATTGGTTGAAAAATCTTTTCAATGAAAAGGTGAGTATGCAGCTATTTTGTAAGCTTACAAGAAAAGTAGTTCCACGAGGAATATGTTTAATTATTGACACCCCAAATCTTTGCATTTTTGCTTTATCTTATTAAATATTAAGATATAAAAATACTTTGTTGATATCATGGAGGTATGAAAATGAAAACCTAAACACGCCCATTTTTCAGCCGACTGCTTACACATACAAAAGTAAATTACATTGTCACAAAAGAATTGTTATCAAATGAAAGTGTGTAGGCCTATATGATGTATTTTTGTATGTAAAACTATCTAAAGCCTGCTAACGTTTGACAGTTTCGATCCTTGTTTTCTGCTTGATTTTGGTTACAAATCATTAATGCATTTCTCTTTGAACCGGTTTGATTGAAACTTGTTATTGGTTTTTTTTTTTTTGTTTTTTTTTTGCGTGAAAATAATAATTTACCAACGTCTTTTATCATGCTTACAAGGAGAGACATTTCCTGTGTGTCCCTGTTATGGCCAGTGGCGAATCTAAAATGTTCTTACACAATTAATTGCCAGAAATGAGTCCTCGAATTGGCACCTTTGTCTCTCACCAATGGGTTGATAATCGTAGACCTATGTGAGATAGTAGCTGGAGGCTAGGAAAGAATGTAATGGTTGTACTGGTGAGAGAAATACCAGGAATCCATTGTTAGGTGCTCCAGCCGCCGCGATATAACTGAAATAATGTTGAAAGCGGCGTTAAACTCCATTCAATCAATCAATCAATCGAATTGGCACCAAAGCCCTCGAAAAAAATCCCCGAGCAATTACCTCAATCTCAAAATTGCTTCCTGCGGGCATTTATGTTATACAACGAAGATCAAATAAGGGCACGGCGGCTTTGAAATGCGTAAAGCGTTATCAACACGCTTCGCGACTTTTTATCTACACGGTCATGTCACGTGACTAACATGTTGCTTAATGTCTGCGAAAATACACAAGTTTATTGCGTATTGTGTGATGGAAATATTACCGTGATTGGGAGCAAATAGACAGCTGTATTCTGGTAAGAATAAAGGTTCTACA
Organism: Fragum whitleyi; assembly: GCA_948146395.1. Taxonomy (NCBI): domain Eukaryota; kingdom Metazoa; phylum Mollusca; class Bivalvia; order Cardiida; family Cardiidae; genus Fragum; species Fragum whitleyi. The sequence continues at coordinate 7,568,384 of OX411552.1, read as the reverse complement.
TAAAACCGTTTGCTTTTAGAAAAATAATATTACTGATAACAATAATACTAATCTTTGCACATTCAAATAAAATTTTGATTATGTACGATTGATTGCTGGAAAAAATAGGCTCTTGAGGATCATTGATAAAATAAGGGGCGAAATCCGAAATTGGAGATAAAGTTCAAGCGAATAAATATTCAATTAAATTCAATTTATTTAGTGCAACTTTTTCTAGATCAAAAAGCAAAATTTTTCGGACATCTAATCCCGGTTTAAACTATTGAATAAATTATCGTCGTCGGTAGACAAAAACTTAGGAAACCCAACTTATTCAATTGAAAATTTAATTAAGGGGTGGGTGAAGAGGGTATTTTTATTCCACAGCTGGTATTTAGTTTCATACCTCACCGAAATAGAAACAACCTCACTTAATATTTTAACATTTCATATCATGAAGCAAAAATGCAAGGATATTTTTTGCACAATTGAGACAGATTTCCAAAGGGTCTGCATTGTGTAAAAACTTACAAAGTAGCCTTTTATTTTCGAATATTAGTTTTGAATGGCATCACCGTGTCAGAAAGAGTTGTAAAATATTGCAGCTACGGGATTATGAAACTGATATTTCTACCAATCAAAATGTTGGACACAACTTGATTCAAATGATTAGTTTTTTTAATACAAAGTTGACGTAGATATTTTGATTGATTTCAAATTTTCAATTACCGTGTAAAGTAATGAACTCTCTAGAGAGATAATTCTAATGTCTAGATTTTTCCCCTCAAAAGTACGTAACTTAACGCAACTCCTATTGCATGTGAAGTTATTTTGATTAATTATGAATTATAACTAACCGTGTAAAGTTACACACATTTCTAAAGGGGAAAATACGTTGCCTTACATTCAGTGACAAGTTCGTAACTTTACGCACTTGTCACTGAATGTAAGGCAACGTAGCTTTTTTTTTATTATTATCATTATCAATTTCAAATGTTCCATAACCGCGTAAATTTACACACTTTTTAGAGAGAAAATTTAGACCCACTGTTGTTTTTTTCTTTGTCGTTTTTTTTACGCAAATGTCACAGGATGTTAAGTCAACATAGGTATTTTGATTAATTTCAAATGTTCCTTTACCGCGCAAAGATGCACATTTTTCAGGGGGGGGGGGGCTCTGACTGTATGGGTTTTTTTCTCTTTAAAGCTCGTAATTTTACGCACTTGTCAGTGGACAACAACGTAATTTTGATTTATTTCAAGTATTCTATAACTGCCTAAAGTCACTCATTATTTACAGGTAGAAAGTTAAAACTGTCTTGTTTTTCTCTCTCCAAAGTGTGTAACTTTACACACTTTTCACTGGATGTAGAGTCAACACAGTTTTGTGGCTAATTTCAAGTATTCAATAACCACCAAGATTACACAATTTGAAGACAGAACAGTCTGTCCAGATTTTTTTCTCTTCAGAAGTTGTTACTTAACTTTTTTTTCAATTTATGTGATCAGATGTCAACATTCCGTAGTATAAAGGTCAGCCTTAAGATTTCCCCAATCCGCGTTAAGTTACACCCTAGGCAGGAAACTCAGACTGACTAAATTAATTTTCTCCAAAGTACGTAATTTTACGCACTTAACAGTGGATAAAAAAGTAAAATTATTTTGATTTGTTTCAAATTGTTCATAATGCGTTACGCACTTTAAAGAAATATGTTTCATGATCGTATTAATTCTAAATTATTAGGAACCGTGTAAAGTTACACACATTTTTGGATAGAGAAATGAAACTGTCTAGATTTTTATTTCTACCCAAAGTTCGTAACTTTACGCACTTGTCACTGAATGTAATTAAATTGTTCCATAACTGCGTAAATTTAAGAACTTTTAAGAGAGAAAATTTCAGACTCACTAGTTTATCTTCGTCTTAAGTTCGTAAATTTTACGCCTTTTTCAGTGAATGTAAAGTAAACATAGTTTTTTTTTTGTATTTATTTATGAATGTTCCATAACTGTCAAAAGTTTACATATTTTTAAGGGCAGAAAATTCGAAGTATCCATATTGTCTCTCTCCAAAGTGCGTATTTTTACGCAGTTGTCATCTCTGAATGTAAAGGCAACATAGTTATTTTGATTTATTCCAAATTTTCCACAACCGCGTAAATTTACACACTTTTTTTAGAAGGGGGGAATTCAGTGTCCAGATTTTCTCCATCATTTTATTAAAGCTGACGTAGATGTTTTGATTGTTTTCAAAATTTCAATTACTGTGTAAAGTTACACACTTACAAGAAAGAGAATATTCAAGCTGCCTTGATTTAATTCCAAATTGTTCATAACTGCGTAAAGTTACGCACTTTACGAAAAAGGTATGCTGCTTTATATTATTCGAAATGAATTTCATTTTTTTCTATCTTCATAAAGAAACACACTAAAGAGAAGCTGCTTTCTTGAAATTTTGATACACTTCCTTCATAAGCACGTAACTTTACGCGATGTTAATAAAAAAAAGAGGTTTTCTTTATCATTTTTCAGAAACTGCGTGAAGTTACGTACTTTGTAAAGGAAATTAGTTTTTCTTGAAAGTATGTAACTTTACACTGTAATCAGAGCTGTCTAGATTTTTTTCTATCCAAAGTTCGTAACTTGATCGCATGGTGCTATTTACAAGTAGCGTGCACTTTTAAGAGATTTGCACGCACGTATTTTTCTAGTTCGAACAAAGTTCGTAAAGTTACACACTTCAGAGAAAAAATGAAACACTTTAGAGCTGAAATGAATTATATTTGATCTTCTTATTTTAGAAATGAAATTTGATAGGAGATTGTTTTCTGGTAACTGCGTAAAGTTACACAGTTTGGACAAAAATCTTGAAAATGTATTTGAGACTATTTTCTTTATTTTATACCCATTAGTAAAGTGTGTAAATTTACATGCTTGTTTTGAGAAATAAAGACTAAAATCTAAAGAAAAGCAAGTTTTGTGCATTCGAATTTTGCTAAATTTTGCCATCATTTTTCCACAAAAGTGATTGGAAAAAAACGGATTATTCGTAAGAAATCCTTTTCTATCATAAAACCAGTTTTGGATATTTTCAGATTTTAGGGGGTCAAAAGCCTGGTTTAAGGGTCAAACACAAGCCCAGCTATAAGTGGGGACCAATGGGTCCTGTGTGGGCTGGTAACAAAAAGGGGTAGATGTGGAAGCCTGTAATCCTTTACCTCTTTTTATGAATGAACATGGTCTTCATTTTATTTCAGCATCTACACCATGGTCTTCATTTTATTTCAGCATCTACACCATGGTTTGAAGCCTATAGAGATTGTTTTCTACAGACGATGCCACCATCAGATCATGAGTTCTTGAAGCATTGCCTAGCATGTATCCTTTAAATATATTGACAAATTGGCCAGGTCTGTCTCCCTATGTGAAATTTACTTTGAACTTGGTAGTAATGTTCTCGTAATGATTATGGAAGTTAGCACAAAAAGACGTTAATTGTTACTAGCTTAATTTTTGAGTTATTTTCATTTGTTATATTTGATACTTAGACATACAGCAGTGTAACTGGCTGATCTTGTGACAATGTGCCACCTTGTTTGTAGTTTGAAGAGAACTTAACCCTTTTCAGTTTAATCACTGCTTTTTACATGCCTGTGACTTTATGATTGAAAAAACATTGTGAAAAAAGAACAAATTGCTTCTGACAAGCAATTTCTACTTTTTTCCACACTATTTTCTACCCTACTGAATGGTTATTTTTCCAATTAAATCCACTTAAAATTTTCGTCAACAAAACCTTTGAATTTGGACAGGTCCAAAATTTTGTAAAACAGGAAAGTGTTAAGCCAAATTTATGTTCTATGCTCATAATTATCAAAGCTACCAAAAATAACATGAAATATTACTGTAGAGAGCTAGCAAGTGTCATTTCTCCGAAGAATTTAAACAACAACAACAACAACACTAGCAGCAACAGCAATCACCATCACCCAAAAGCTTTTCTATAAATGAATCAAATTAAAGCTGATTCTTTAAGCTCTAATCCCAAATTGAATCCTTAACCATTTTGTCAGGTATATTTGTTGTATCGTCGAACCACTCTGATCCACTTGCCATGTTTAACACACTGTCTAGCAGTCAACAACAACAACAGACCCAGTTTCCAAACAAACTACCACACTGGTTCTGTCCAAATATACTCAAATATTATGTCTTGGTACATGATGTGGTAGAGGCAGAGGCTGCTAAGTAAGTTGTTAACTTGTTTACCTTCTGTAATAAATTCATAGCTTGGCTGTTTTAGAGAAAAACCAAGGTATTGTCATCACCTTGGCGTAGTTGGCGTAGTTGTTGGCTTGACAAATTTAAACCTTGGTTTTAGGAAGATAACGTAATGAAACTTGAGTCACTACAGCTATCCAGACTATCAACGGGAATAACTCTGAATGCCTTTTTGCAACAAGAGTGCCCCTTTTTCAACTACCAGTAAGTTTTTTTTGTACTATCTAGCTCTCTGAACCATTATTCTTATGAATTTAAAATTTTGTTTCAAATTGATTTTTAATTTTTGAGACATTTAAGCCAAACTGGGTCTTATGTTTTTTCCCACAAAAATAAAAGTAGAATGCTAGCAGTGAAGACCAAGATTAGACTGCACATCCTTGCAGGATGATCTTAGTCTATACTCTCTGCCTAAGCTCTGTATATGGTAGACATTTGCAATGAACAGAATTGAATAGTTGTTTGAGCAAATAGTGCAGTTGGAAGTACAATGGACTTTTTAAACTCAGTATCTTAGATTGAAGCTCTGGGCAGACTCAATTTACAGTAAATTTTTGCTTCAGATGAGATGTTAAATAAGTCTTTTGTTACAGTACTCAAGGCTGAGCTTTTTCTAGAACTAGGGCTGCATTCAGAATGACAAAATAGTGCACATGCAAAGCGGGAAATAAGTTGGAAACTTGCACTATTTTGATGTCTTAAATGCAGGCTTGCAGTAGCTCTTTGTGGTTTCATTCTGCATTATTTGTCATGTAACAACTTCAGTCATTTGGACTTGAGCTCTGCCAGTAGGTTGTCTTGCCCAAATACACTAACTGCCTTTGGTGGGACTCAAAACTACTATCACTTTATACCGGTGTTTAGTCAAGTGTACTTAGTTACAAATCTATGAACAAGCCTGACAATTCTATTTTACAAATTAAGTCTTATTACTTAACAAGTAAAAGATGTATTTGGTGGTGAAAGTCTTCATCATTGTTATACTGTAATATTCAATTAAGGTTGGTGACCAGTAATAATTCCCCAACATTTCTGAAGTAATGAATTTAAACAGTGTTAACTGAGGTTTCCTAATGATTTCATTAGGAAACCTTGGTCAACATTGTGAAAAGTCATGAGTTCCCAAATGATTTGGAACTATTACAGGTCCACTACCTAAAGAATTTCCAATTTCATTGTTTCATAAATATTTTACCCTTTTGGTAGGGACTCATAACAAATGTCATGAGGTCTGCAAAACTTCACAAAACTGATAATACTTCTATGTTGTGAATTTTTCAGGGCAGAAGCCATCTACCAGACCATGAAGTCCTCGTTTGGTCACCAGAGTTGTCATTTATTGACAATTAATTCACGTTCACTGACCGCCATAGAGAATATGACAATAGATGCTAATTTACCGGACCCCTGGGGACAGTTTCTCAATAAAACCCCAGATACTTCGGTATGTATTTCTGTTTCTGTTTACACTCTTAGCTTCAAACCCTAGGTTACTTCCATTTGAAAATTAGAAAAAGGGAGAAATGTTACCTTTCTTTATATTTCATGATTTGAAGAATGAAGAGTTTAGATGAGGGATTGAGAATGTTAAATGTATGTTGTTGCTATGTACCCCTCTACTATAACAAAAGAATTCCTGCAAACGAATTACTAATTTCTAGCAATTTGTATATATATTATCCTTTGGATATGCTAATATCAAAAATATGAAAAACTAAAAATGTTTAAAATCATTAAAGTACATCAGAACCATGAAAACTCTTTGAAAAGTTTTACACTCAAATGGCAAGGCATACAGCTTTCAAATTTTTGTTGTATCTCAATCTAGTCATGTACCAAAATACTGCAAGTTATTGTTTTGAGCTTATATATTTTACAAGGAGAAATGGAAGAAAATCTTCAATAATCCCCTTTCAAAATAATAAAATCTAGAGCTTTAATGCTGTAATAAGACCATTATGATTCTGGATACAAGAAAGTTGACAATTCTCCCTTTGGATATTGACATTTTGCTTTGATAACTTACTACTAATTGATGATTAACATTGGATGATTTCTTTGTCACTTAATTAAGGTAGTGGACCTTTAATAGTTTTACAACATTTAGGAACTCATGATTTTTCCCAATGAAAAAACTTGTCTAATCATTTAGATTATAAAAGTATCTAAGATAAAAGACACAATCTCAATGCATAGCAGTTGTAAATGCCTTTAAACATACTCCATGGCTCTGTAATCTGTATCTATAAGATACTCATTGTTTAATTACTGTCATGCTGATCCCGGAATATTCCGGCTTTAGCAAGAGGCATAGACAAAGATCAGCCTGCTCATATGTGCAGTCTGATCATAGTCTTTACCTCCTGATTTTCATTCTAAAACCAGGAAAGTATAAAAAAAATATATATATCCAAAATAAATACTGAATCCTTATACTCGGCACCTTGATTTTATGGCAATTTTGCATAGATTTTTATTCAGTTTTATAAGGGTTAAGAAAACCTGATCAGAATTGTTTCAAACAAATTGTATAGAAGGATTCAAAATTAAGTGTTTGTGTTTCACCAGCTATCTTGAATTAGATTTTGGTGCAGAGTTCCTTTACTAGTAGTGCATACTAATATACTCATCTTAATCCTAGTAGATTATTAATCCCTTTTTGTTGATTGAATGAGGGTGTGCTAATTGATATCAGTAAGGTTGGATAACTATTGGAAAAAAAAATGAAAACCAAAAGGAATCAAAGTAGAGCTTTTAATGCTGTCTTAGCAAAACAAAGACTTGCGTATGAGATAGTATAAGAAGAACCATTTTATTGAATAAGTAAATATGTTTGTGACATCAAACTTGTACCATTTTAACAAATTTCCAATGTTCTACAAAGCTTTATCTTCAATTAGATATTACCTTCCTTAAAACTCTTATACTTATTTTAACTGAAATGGATTTGTAAAGTTTATCACGCTAAGAAAGCCTGGAACTTGGAATATATTAAATTTCAATTCTAGAATTTTCTTCTTCATAAGCAGAGTATCAAGAAGATCAAGATAACTTGTTGATTCAATTATTTTCACGGTATAAGAAATAGGTGGGTGTATATGGATAGATGATGATAACAGTATTGTTATAGAATTCGGTAAGAAAGGAAAATGAGAATTATTTATATCAAGAAACTTAATATTCAATATTTGTTGCAGAAAAAGCCTCAAAAAGCTAAATATTTCATAGCTTGGGTAAGTTTTGTGGAAACTGTCATGCTTTTTCTTTAATTGTTTTTGACTTTGTATCAATTTCTTTTATTTATTTCTTGCTTGTGCATGAGGTTTTACTGTTCATTTACTTTCTTGTTTTGTACGCTTGAGAGTAATAGGAGAGAAAAGTCTTGTGGAAGAATAATTGATTTTAACAAATTTCAGCATTGGAAAAACTTGCTGGTGTGATTTTGTTTGTGTAAAACAAGGGTTATGAAGAATTTTATCACTGGGGCTTGTGTTTGAATCTAAGATCAGGGTTTTGACCCTAAAATCTGATTTGTTTAAAACGGGTTTAACACTGCTCTAGTCATATTGCAGTGGCTGGAACCATTAGTAGTAGACAAATTCTAAGTCTGTCCTTAAATTTTCAGTATTGGATCTTTGTACTGCTGCAAACTCATATGTATTAGAATCATGTCCTGGATATCTTTATAAGAGATTCATATTAAAAGTCAATCATTTTAACCAATATCAACATAATTTTTAACAACTAACTGTCTTGTTTTGACACCTTAAATGGCAGTTTTGATCCTCAGAAATTTAGAGGCAATGGGTCAATGACTCCTGATTTTGAAAAAACTTACATTATTTCCTGATCACAATATGCATAATTTAACCCATCAAACAAAGTAACATCAAGGAATGATATAAATCAAAATTTAAAAAAAAAAAATCAGAGCTTGCATAAATCATTCATGATTGGTACTTTGAGTTCAAATGAAAAATGGAGTAAGGGCCCTGGTTACATTAAGATTTTTCATTCAAAAGATATTGTTGACAAAGGTGGGAGCAGACCCAAGACTCGAAATAGAATGTCAGGCATTGTATATGTAACTTATCAATTAACAGTTTCCATGAAGCATATTGATTTCTTATTATGTTAAAGGTAGACAGACTGACATGATTTCTTTTAAAATAAAAGTCGGGGTAAAATATACCTGCCTTTATTCATTTTCAAAATCTCATTCTTTGAATTATTAGGAATTTTGATTGTAATCTATTTTTTAATTGTTCAGATATTTTATTTTTTGTGTATTGTTTAGGTATTCTTTTGTTTGGCTGTTAAAGAGAAAATGAGGTATTATTTCTTGAAACTTGGCATTCTAATCACAACTCAAAAGCACTCCATATTTTCAAGGGTGATAACTGCACTTTTGTAAGAATTCTGTCGCCTTTAACTTAAAGTTTTCATTATCCTTGAAAATAACTTCAGCTGAGTGTAAAATCATCAAATTGTGGTACAGTTGTTTGATATTTTGTTTTTTTTGTGAAGTTAGATTGATGTATTGGTTTGATGCTCTGTAAGAGTATTTTGAGGGGTCAACACAACACTATTGTAAGTGCCTATATATTCATAGGCACTACAATAGTGTTGCGCTGTTCTATCAATTTATTGACAAATGAAAAAGGGAAGGCTGTATAGTATGATTGAAAAGATCATTATATTGTGTAATAAGCGACCACTATCTGTACCACTAAAAAGCAGTCATTTAAGAGAATGGATGCATATTACATGTTTGGTTAGAAACATAATTTCAATTGAACATGAATAATATTTTTGTCAATAGATTTACTCACCATGCAAATACAGTCCATCTTGCTCAAGTGACAACATTTATTACGCGACGGATTCTATTCAGCAACTGTTTTCAAAATCCCCTTTTTTAAGTAAAAATATGTCCAAAAGTAGATGTTATTGCTCTAAAAATCATATTATTAGGATCTTATCTTGTTAAAATTCAATAGAATCGTCTCATTGATAATTGAAGATAACACCATAAAATTGCGGATGAGACCATGATTTTGCTAATTACATCATGACATAGCCTATGAGATCATGTAAATATCCATTTCAGGAGGGTGTAGACTATGATGGGTCAGGGACTAGCAGTGCTGAAGATGCTATGTTTCCATCTAGACTGGTTGAAGGTACACCAGACAGTGGACATCATTCTATATCACAGGAGGGCTTACAGGGAGATTGTAAGTTATAGAGTTAACACGTAGAAATTGTTTCATTCATTGATTGTGAAATTTCAAGGATTTAGATTGTGTTCTTTTCAAGAAATAAGATGATAAACTTCAATTGATAAGGGATGAATTGACAAATGAAAATTTGTTTGGATTGACTAGCCCATTACTAGACAACACAATTTTTGAGTGGTTCCTAAATTGAAAGGTTAGCTGTTGAAAAACTTAGATGGGATAAAATTAAATCTTAATTATCTTAATTTTTGGGTTTTTTTTCTTCAAAATTTTGCACCAAAAGGCTTGAATAGAGCAGAAACATGCAACAAAAGTCATTTGGAATTACAACTGTATTCTAAATTTGCAACCTGTCATGCATAAAGATTGTATCAAATAGAGGTCAACCAGAAGGTAGATTTTATAAATAATTATACAGAAAAGTAGATTAATGGTCAGTCTGTGCAAATTGTGCAGTCTTACCTGGGTTGTTACTTTTTGCACCATTTTGTGTGACAGTTCACCATTCTCTGTGTTTCAGTGAATGGTGTTGGTGCAGTACATGACAGTATCATTGATCATCCTCTAGCCCTGTCTGATCAGAGTCCATTAGAGAGTCCAAAGATTGAGGATTACCCCACAGATCTGCGGGGCTCTATGAACTCCCTGTACAGTAGTGGCTCTAATATGTCCAAATCTTCCTCATTCCAAACTGATAAGCCTAAATTGACAGGGCATGGTCTGTGTCTAACTGCGAGTGATCAAGATAGACTCCGAATATTTATCCATGAGTTTGTAGTCCGAGCCCTGATTCCCTGGGCAGAGAGACAGCTACGCACACTAAATGAACTGGTAAGTATGAGAACAAAATTTAACCTAGTTTGATTTAAAAGATAAATCTAACAATACCATTGTTTCTATAAGAAATATTCTGTTTACATTTTACTCTCTTGTCAGAGACAAAAGTGATTTAAATTCATAATCAGATCATTCTACAAATGCTTTATACTTTTACACAGGCTTCATGTACAGTTAGGTTTAGTAAAAAAGATTTAGTACAAATATCATGAATGAACATTTCTCAAAATACTCTGTTTCAATAATAATACATATCACTTGAAATGAGTCTGGTATTCCTGTGGTTCATATATTTCAGTTAACCTCTCGTACTGGTATCCGAAAGTCTATATTTGGTACTGCCAAGAAGTTGTTTGGAGGGAACACAAGTAAAACAAGCCAGGCAACAAACACAGCCACCACTGTTGTGTGAGTAGATTTAGTCTTAACTCTTGTAATGCTTAATAAAAACTTTGGCAAAATGGCATTTTAAATCAAAGTGCTGACAGCAGAAGATGCACTAATTTTCAGTCTCTTTTTGTTTTGAAACTTTATTTCTAAACTTTTCTTTCTTGCTTGAAAAAGAAAATCAGGGAGGAATAGACAAAGATCAGCCTGCACATAAGTGCCAAAGTAGGAATATTCTGAGTTCAGCATGACAAAGGTTAGCACTATTGAAGTAACAGTGCTCATAATTGGCATAAAAGGTTCATCTCATCAATCAATCTTTAAATGGCAAGGTCATTTGACAAGGTCAAGGTCAAATGTTAAAAAACTGCCATTTTGAGGGCATTAAAGTTTTACGAACACATGTTTGACTGAAAATTTTCTTTCCATTATCCAACACCCAACATCCGAGCATAGGCACATGTAGCTGGTACTCTTATTTAACTACAGTGTGTTGTGTAGAGTCAAATCTGCCTAAACTGATTGGTAAAAATGGGTTGCATATTACAGTTAGCTGTTTAACTTAAATCCTCTTCCATTGTTTTCAGATATTCCAAAGATGCTCCTGAGTTACAGATGAGAAGACTTGCTGACCTCGCATTCCTCTTTCAACTCTACGATTTTGCTTACCAGACATACCATACAGCAAAACGAGACTTTAATAACGACCATGCTTGGCTGCATTTTGCTGGGGCTTTAGTAAGTGAACTTCATCTCTGACCAAATCTAAATGAAAAATGACCAATACCATACATTTCATTTATCAATTATTATTCCCCTCAAAGAAGAGGGGGTATATTGCTAGGCACTAGCCAGTCCATTGGTCCATCCGAAAATCTTTTTTTGTCCAGAGCATATCTCAAAAATAATTTAAGCTAGAATCATGAAGCTTCATAGGTGGATAGATCTCATTGAGGAGAAGTGCAGTGCACAAGAACCATAACTCTACTTATCATATTTTTTTAGAAATTGCCCTTTGTTGATTAACAAAGAATAGGCCAATGACCTGCTCTTATGGGGGGGGGAGGGGGCATAAATCAATGGCTCAGTGAAAACAGTTGTAATTGCCTATACACACTGAGCCATTGAATTTTTTTACAAACATATTTTATTGAAAATAAACAGAGTAGGCCTTGACAACTTTCGAGTATGTCTTTTTGCATTATGGTAGGGCATCAGACTTCTTATCTTCAATCATGGGATGTTATGGGTTCAATCCTTGTTGGCGGCACATATCCATTATAGCATAAGTCTTCCACCACTGGATGGATATTCATAAACCTTACCTAAGTGGGATAGCAGCTGGAGACTAGGAAATGATGAAATTGTTGTACTGGTGCAAGAAATACCAGGATCCCTTGTCAGTACCCCTGCTTCCCCAATATGACTGAAAGTTGTTAAAGCAGCATTTAACCCCATATTCCAACATTTTTTTGCAGAAAATTTCAGATTCCTATCCCATTACTTGTGAAGAATAATTGCATATTGCCAAGCTATTTATTGAGGATTCTGTCTGACAGAATTTTGACCCAAATTGTCATTGCTCAGTTTACTTTCTGATTCCTTCATTTATTACAAGGGAAAAAAAAAACCCCAACCCCTTATCATGTTGTTCACAATATAGACAAAGATCAGACTGCACTGATGTGCAATCTGATCTTAGCCTATATTGCCTGCTTTCTACTTAAATATTGTGGAGAAAATTTGATCCAAAATGCTCCTCAAAATGGCAATCTTTTAAAACGAAAATAAAATGTAGGGGAATAGGAGTTAATTCTGTTGAATTGCCCTAAGGAGAAAATGCTTGAATTTTTACCTGTCCATCTCGATCTGTCAGTCTGTCAGACTGTTATTTGGAAAAGTGCATGATTGCCATGTTGCCTATCTGTTTGTTTGGCTTACTGCTAAGTCCTTCTTTCCTAGTAACAAAGCACCTGTAATGTCAAAATACAACTTCTAAAGGTCCCGCATGTTGAGAAAATTATGCTGATTATAAAATCAACGTACCTTATTGTATGATATTATAGGAGATGGCGTCCCTGGCTATATTTATGTTGGGTAATCAAAGTCAGAGGACATATCCTTCACACTATATGGAGTCTGCTATCACTACGTATCTACAGACCTGCAAGTAAGTCATACTCTTGTTACTTATCTCAATGATCTGAAAATTATCATGTATTAGCAAATAACATAGACAGAGAGCTGACTGAATATTAAGGACAATTTGTGTACATGGAAATTATATTTTCATGAGGTAGAGCCACAGTAGAAATATGCATTTGTCATTAAAATTAAAGATTCATAGATACTGTGTGAAAAACAAAGATCACCTTTAAAAAAAAAAAATAATAAAGAAGAAGCTGGAAAACTTCTAAATATTCCAAATAAATTCTTGAGAGCATATTGCTCACACTAGAAGCAAATTGAATAGAAATCAGTGGTAATTCTGTCTTTTTGATAAATGTCAAATGTTTCTTAACTTAATCTTAAGTTTTAACTTGATAGTTTATGAGAATATTTAGGAAAGATTTTGAGAAAAGAAAGATAAGTACATTTTTATGCTCCCCGAAGGGAGAGCATATAGTCGCCGCTTCGTCTGTTCATCCGTCTGTCTGTCCCTCCATAATTCCGTCCGTCTGACTGTCTGTCCGTCCGTCCGTCCGTCCATCCATTTCCACCTATTTCTCCATAACCCTTGGGCCAAATCAAATGAAACTTACCATGTGAACTCCCTATGATATAGTGATGATGCATCTGTGACGGTTTTTGGATTTGAGGCCTCGTCACGGGAAAAGGGGACTTAGGGTAAAAAACAGTTTTTTCCCAAATTTCTCCTAGTCTAACAGTCAGAATTTAGTGAAATTTCATATTTGAGTAGCAAATCAGATGCCCTTTACTATAAACAATTTGAAATTAACGTAAAAAAAAATATCATGGAAAAAGGGGGCTAAATGTTTGTTACTTTTACGCTAGCGCGTAAAATACAGTTATTCTTTCATTTCTCCTAGTCTCATGCTCAGAATTTGATGAAATTTCACATTTCAGTAGCAAATCAGATGCCCTTTACCATAAGGTATTTGATATTTGTGTCTAAAAATATGTCATGCAAAAAGGGAGTCTAATGTTTGTTACCTTTATGTTTGCTGTATAAGATAACATATTATTTGAGTCCTTGCAATCTGACCACAGAGCATATCTCCTAAAGTATAATAGCTATCAACTTGAAACCTTACGGGTGGATAGATACATGGAGGAGAAGTGCAGTGCACAAGAACTACAACTCTTGCTTGCATAATTTTGGAGTTATTGCCCTTTTGTTATTTTTTATACTTAGATTATGTCTGGAGCATATCTCCTAAAGTATAATAGCTATCAACTTGAAACTTAATGGGTGGATAGATCCCATAGAGGAGAAGTGCAGTGTATAAGAACTGCAACTCTTGCTTGCATAATTTTTGAGTTATTGCCCTTTGTTACTTTTGATACTTAGATTTTGTCTGGAGCATATTTCCTAAAGTATAATAGCTATCAACTTGAATCTTTATGGGTGGATAGATCTCATAGAGGAGAAGTGCAATACACCTGAACTACAACTCTTGCTTGCATAATTTTGGAGTTATTGCCCTTTGTTATTTTTATTACTTAGATTTTATAGGAGGCAAATCTTTGACAGTACATAGAATCTTTTATCTATAAGGCTTCAGTTTACTATCAAGCTTTCTTGGCGGGGGATGTCCATGTCCAACATGGCTCTTATTTTTGTGACAATGCCTTATTCAGGGAGCATAATCCGTCTCTGACGGCTCTTGTAAACAGATGAGTCAATTCTTAGGCATTTTAATAATACAGGTCTAAGATTGTCAAAGATTGTTCTTTTCTATGAGATGGTCACATATTGAAGGATCAGTGCAAGTCAGCACTAAGTGTCTATGCATTGTATAGACACTTAGTGCAGTTGTGTGCTGATTCCTTAATATGTAGAATTTAAAAAAAAGAAAGGTTGGACTGTCTAGCCTGCACAGTCACACTTCTCAGATAGTCCCATTTTAAGTGACAGGTGATTTGTTTTACCATTTCAGAAACATTCCCTATGCTGTGAGGTCAACCCTGGTCAGTACAGAAGCCCTGAAGAGTCGGTCTATGTATAAAGATGCTGCTACACAGTTTATAAAGATGATGAGTGAGGTAGGATGCACTTTTGATCTTTCGGTAGAGATGTTGTAATTTCAATACAGTTTCTTTAATGCTATTTTGGTGGATTATTGAGAAATAATGGTTGATTATTTCTTTATAAACTGACCACCTAACCAGTGAAATGACCAGAAACTTATTCCCGCCTTTTGTTCATTTCACCCTATCTGATGTTATCCAAGTGAAGCCCAAAAAGTGACATCATGATGAATGTTGCATAGCAATCACATTCAAAATGAAGGGCTTTAAGAAAATTTGTCATAAATAAAACTTTTTGTCTTTTTTTTGCATTAGAGAAATAGAATAATTAATTGTTTTTTGTATAAGATTGATAAATCTTTCAATTCTAAACAACAAAATCTATATCTTCACTTGTGGCTCTGCCACTAGTGAAAATATAGATTTTGTTGTTTTCAATGAAATATAAATCAATCTTAAACTGAAACAAACATTTATCCTCTATTTTAGAGACATGTATTTTCAAGGCTAACTTTGACCATTAATACACCAGGATGTCTATTTTTACACTGTGTTATGTTTAGCAATTAAAAGATTTGCATACATTTTGAAATGATATCCTGCTTTGTGTAAATGTGTAAAAGTGTATCATTTCCAACCTATTTGGATGATTAATAAAATTAAAATCAGGACATGAAGGATAGTCTATTCATAATATGACCCAATTTTTTGCGAAAAAACATTTTAATTTTCCGCGTAACTTTTGACACAGTTTAAAACTGACGTCACCATATATACATTATTACGTCATTTTTTCCCGGTTATAAAAAAGTGTTGCTTTGCTCCAAGCTTATTTGCATAGTTATTCCACTAGTGTTATAACACCTGTGTAAATTTTATTGCGTTATTTTAAATTGTTGGAAATGTCACACACTGGCTCAATTTTCAAATTTTCTGCATTTTGTCCTTCAGGAATCAGATTTGAGAAGTGCATTATTGCTAGAGCAGGCTGCGCACTGTTTCATCAACATGTTAAACCCTATGGTTAGAAAATATGCATTCCATATGATATTAGCTGGACACAGATTTAGCAAATCAGGACAGGTATACTATACTTTTTGATTTCAACATGCTATACTATTGTTTTAAAATACTTACCTCTTAAGGTTTTAAGCCACAAATATGTTAAAGGGTTATCTGTTAGATTTAAATCTGAAAAGGAAAAAACATATATGTTTTTTTGTATTACAGACAATAAATTCATTGAATTGATACAGTCTATAAAAGTGAATTGGCTTTCTACACTGATACTTCCGTCGAAAAAGGCTTGCATTTTCATAACATATCTTTATATATATCTTTATTTCAGAGAAAACATGCACTTCGAGCTTACAGTCAAGCATTACAAATATATAAAGGAAAAAACTGGTCATTAGCAGAGGTAAATACTAGTGCTTTTATATAACTTTTTAAGCTTTAACATGTAGCTTTGCAATATTTAAGGTAGTAGACTCATAATAGTTCTGCAATTTTTCTGAAGTAACTAACTCTAACATTGCTAACCGAGGTTTCCTAATGATTTTCATTAGGAAACCTCAGTCAACATTGTGAAAGAGCATGCGTTCCGAAATATTGTGGAACTAGCACGGGTCAACTACTGTAATTTTCTCTTTTGATAAGATTCATATGTAAATTATATAAACAATGATTCACTAAAAAATAAAGCTATTGAAATAAAGAGGAAGTCTTCAAAGACCCTGTCTTTTTAAATGTGACAAAATAAGAACATTCATAAGTTCTATTAATCATTTTTCAAGATTTAACTAAATTATTTGATTTATCATTTCAGTTTGATACAAATGTACTTGAAGTTTCCAAATTATTTTATTTTATTTTGCAGGATCACATTAACTTTACAATAGGGAGACAGTCTCACAATCTCAAACAACTGGAAAATGCCACAGCGGCCTTTAAACATTTGTTAACAGAGAACAGCAAACAGACGGCCAATCAACAAAATGCCTTCTTGAGAGAGTACCTGTTTGTGTATAGGGTATGTAAACACTTCATACATTTTTAGAGAGAGATAGATATTTCTTATTCTTGTATTTATGGAAAAAGGCTGCACCTAGACAACACATCTGTTCAGGAAAATAAAATATGGCAAACTGATTGCTAATTATTCCTAGCTCTGCATATGCACTTGCATGCAAAATGGTATATGATTTGCAAACAGTTTGCCATGTTTTGTTATCCTAAACCCAGGGCACATTTTGTGTATTTATTATCTAACTGATTATATTGGATTCAATTCTTCTATCAACAGTATATAAGTCATATCCAAAGAACACTTGCATGATTGCATGGCTACATGTAAATTTCTAATCAGGAACAAACAAAACATTAATATCATAGGTCCATCATTATCACATTTTGAATCACAAGAGACAACTCCAGTTTTCAATCATATGCTATACTTAAGAACTGTAGTTGGCATATTTCAAACATTTATTTCAATGTATGATGATGCATTTAGTTAGATTTAGTGTCAAAGGTCAAGGTCAAAATTGAATTTCGTCCTTAAAAATAGTTTCTGGACACTAACTCAAGAATGAAAAATTGTTGCCCACAACCCAAGGATGTGCCCTATTGTCCTAGGGTCATGAAGGTCAAAGTCACAAATAAACTTAGTTAAAAAAACTTTCTGGAATCTAACTCAAGAACAAAGAGACCTGGAACAATGAAATTTCATACAATTTTTTCCCAAGACCTAAGGAAGTGCACTTTTGTTTTGGTTCATGAGATTAAAGGTTAAGGTCACAACTAAACTGTTTAGGACTAATTCAAGAACCAATTGACCTAGAATTATTGTTGTGTCAAAAAACAGTATGCACTGATGGCTCTTGCTATGGGACAAAGCCCATTTGGAACACCACTCGGCCAATCTCACGATCAACCTCGGATGTACATGGACGGAATATTTTTAAAAAATACGGGAAAACCTTGGTAAACCTCGATGACGTCAGTTAAAATGGTGTTAGCCCTCGAAACTGTGAGTGAAAACATTCGACGTCGCGAACGCTACTCGTTTAAGTCATTGACATGAAACCATCGTATCCTAATATAAATATCTTAAGAATCTTAAATAACGGCTGAAAAAATCTTAATTTTTGAGAATGATTCGTCATTCTCAAAAATTAAGATTTTCAGCTGTTATTTACTGTAAAATATATAAATCTACAGTGCTAGTTTTTCTTACACTGTTTACGCGTAACAAAATGCATGCCCATCCGCCTTACATACATCCAAGGTCTGTTGCAGTTTACGGAAATGGCCGAGTGATGTTCAGAATGGGACAAAGCCCTGGTTGGGAGTATAAGACTGCTTTTTCGACAGCTCTAGTTAGTATCTGATGACTAGAAATAGGAAAGTGTAATCCAAGGTATTCTTCTTTTAATTTATAATACCCTATTTTACCTTTCAGCAACTGTTATTACAAGAAGCTGAGGAGACAGGTATCCAGTCTAATACTCTGCCAGAACTTCCATTACCAGCCCTAGACAGTAATTCTACTAAAGTGTTGTTAGGGTCAAGGCCTCAACCCCCTCAAGGTATTGTTTTCACCTTGAAATACAATAAGAAGGACATTAAAATGACTGACTGCGGATTTACTGTTGAAATAAGGAATTTGTATGTGACACGAGTCTTAATTTTACAGAAAAAATGGAATAGAAGTATATCTATACAGTGCAATGAAATTTTTAGTTTGTTTATTAAGGGAAGAAAAATAAGAGAATCTTTCCCATTAAGAATAGGCTTTCGCTACATGATTTCATCAAGTGAAAATCATTTGAATCTGTGTGTAATTTTTTTCAAAAATTTTACATCTACATAAAGCAAAGGCTCTCGCCAGCTTTTGTGTCTGCATAGTCTGACCAGAGTCTTTCCTCTGATCTGTTGATTGATTAAGTCTTCAGACATTCAGCTTATATTCCTTGTGAACATTGTGGCTGTCTAGGATGCTGAAAATATGTGCAGCTGTCGCCATCACAAAGTAGTTAGCCAAGTAGATTCCCAATCTTCAATCATTGGATGTAATGGGTTAGATTCAAGGTTGCATATAGCCTTTCTGACATTTGTCTCCCACTAATGGGTTGTAATCATAGACGGGAGTTTCATCGCAGCTTGAAGCTGGAAGAGGATTTAATGGTAGTACTGGTGTTAAATCCCAAGCAATCAAACAAAGAAACAGAAATTAAAATATGTGCACACATGTGATTGTTGGAAATGGCATTTATCTTATAACTATACAACTATCCGTATGATAACATGCTGTATGATATTTTTTATGATATCACATAGTTATTTTTAGAACATGATATAATGTGGTTATTTTTAGAAAGTTGCATTTCAGTTAGAAACACCGACGAAAACAAGACAAATATGGGTTATAAGATAAATATAATACATACTTAGTGTATTGTATGAAAAAAATTTCAAACTCGGTTGTGAGAATTGATAATTGTCTCGGCAGAGCCTCGACAATTTTCAATTCTCCCAACCTCGTCAGATATTTTTTTTGTACAAAACACTAAGTATGTATTATATATATATAGGATCATTTTGAAATGATTTATACAGTTCCATAATATTCATCTTTCAGGTGACAAGGTATTTGCGACTGGTGTTTGGTTTGATGGTGCTGAATCTATTGGTAACAAATGGACTTCACTAGAAGAATTACTTGTGTCCTCAGCGAATGGTGGCATTATTCCTGTCACATTTAAACCATTGCTACAACTATATACCAGTAAAACAGACAATAAAAACAGTCCAGTTAGCTTTGTGAGAGGTAAACCATTTCTCTGTATGTTCTTGAGAAATTTTGAACTTTGGTTGTCAACATTACTATAGACAAGCATATACTTACATTTGAGGGTTCGGTGTAGGACTGTACAAAGTATATATATGTATATACATATATACACTTAGTACCATCCTTCACTGCACCCTTGATTTGTGAAGCCAAGCAAGCTCAGTCAGTTACATAGTTGTTTATCAATCCAAAGGGTCATGAATCGATTCCCACGGACCCAGCTTGGCCAACTTTCTTTAGACATTTGACAGAAGAGATTTTTGACACAATTTATTTGTCGCGCACAAGTTAGCGCATGATATTATTATGCATGAGTATCTTGAGGTGTTGGTGGCCCAGATGGATCTTGATGAAGTTTTACATGTGTTAGAAACAACAGGCAGCCATGGTAAGATGCACAAACCAGTGAAAGTTTACTGGATTACTATTGAAAGAAGTGACCACATCATGCAAACAAAACATACACATTCTATCAGATCAGTTCATTTTTAAGTTTTGGCTATATAATTGGCATTGAATGAAAAATCATTAAACAGTATTTCAATTTTTTTAAAAACAACAACAACACACAACAGTGATTTGACTTTAATTTATATTTCTAATTTCAGAGCCCATCACAGTTGAATTATATCTAGTAAACCCATTAAAAGTGACCTTGACCTTGACAGATGTGATGTTGTTATGGAGTTTTCTACCAACTGTAGCTTGCCATGATAAACCACAGGCCATTAGTAATGAACATATGATAACAGCCAAAGTAAGTTCAATTAAAAACTTCACGAGTTATTGAGTTTCTGCCAACAGTATCATGTCATGACAAACTACAAGCCATCAGTTATGAACATATGAAATGAAATCTCAATCAATCTTACTTGAAAAACAAAAGATTACATTCTATTTCTTTAATGTTAAAATGAGAAAAATGTGAAAATGTTAGGACAAATTTTCCAAGTGTGTCATTTTGCATGTGATCACTATACAACATACATGATCACTTAAGAGAGTGTGAAATTAACTTAAGTTGGTTGTAAGTTCTAGATAATTTCACTGGCAAGGCAGTGAGCTTATCAAAATGATAATCTATCTTTATTTCTCGGTAAACCACAGAAAAGCATTAAAGACATTTTTGTTATGTCATCATTTCTCACAATACTTCATTGGTTGTAACAGTCATGGCTAGAAACATGCCATTATGTTAGATAAGGTAAAGATGTGCTTTAAATAATAATTGTTTCTTTCCAGAATAATTTAGCAGATGAGATAGTCCATGGTCAAGTTATAAATGAGATTATATTACAAGGCAATACTAAATTACCGGTAAGTCTAGTCTTAATTTACTATTTGATCTTCCTGGAAAAGTAATGATGTTTTCAATATCAAAAAGTAAAAATTTGAAAAATTTCACCTCTCACCTATTGGACACTAGTGTGTGAAAGTAGACTGAAAGTGGTATTTTTGAGAAAGAGTACATATCTGATCCTGTGTGTGACATTCCCAACAATTTCAAATGTGCGCCAAGCATAGACTCTGGCCAACCTGTGCATCTGTACTGTCTGAGTAGGGTCTTCACTTTGCACTTTGTAGAAAGATAAGGTTCAATAGTGGCTTTAGAATGTCAGACAAACATCTGATTATACTACGAGGCAGTCAATGTTGGTACATTTTGGCAATTCAAGCACATGTCAAATTGTTGGAAATGTCATGCACAGGCTCATCTGTTCTCCTGCATCAATAGATCTAGTAGGGAATATTATTTTATCAGTGTCCTTCTGTCAGTCTGTCTATTCCTCTGTCTGTGTGCAAAAACTTATCCTGTGAAAAGAACATTTTCCTATTACTTCAAAACTATTCAAATTACCATGATATTATTTAGCTCCTCATCATTCAGTATCTCGGAAGGTTATTGTCAAGGTCATCTGACAAGATCAAGATCATTTATGAAGTTCAGACTTGCCATTTTGGGGGCATTAGTGTATATTTAGATACATCTTGTTTGCTGAAGATAGACAAAAATTTGGGTCACCCAATATCAATTCAATAATTAGTTTTATGTGATACATATTTATTGCTGGATATCCCTACAGGTCCAGTTAACTATCACTCCACAACAAATGGGTGAGCTGAGGATCTATGGTATTACATACAACCTGGGTAGTGCTTCAACCACCTTCATGGCCCCATCTACAGGTCCCAGTAACCTTTTAGGGTCCGCTGTGGGACCCAAGGCCAGTTATGTCAGTACTGTATATGTGAGGGGAAAACAGAGGTTAGAGGTTCAGGGCCCCAGACTTAATAGTAAGAAAGACGAAATGGCATATAAAGTGTATGGACCTGACCGCAGACTAGATTTAGTCATTAAACAAGAAATGCCTCTACTGCAGGTGAGAATGAACCATTAACTTTCGGAGCTACACATTGAGGGGGGTAGTTTGGTTTTCAGATTTAAATATTTCATTATTCCTAACTCAAACCATATGTTGTTGGCACTCAGTTGAAACGTCTCATGTAGACAATTCAAATGAGTATCTACAACATAGGGTTTCATAGGGAAATAAAAAAAAAATGGCTTTACCCCCTCTTATCTGGACCCCTGACTTGAATAAGTTTTACTTGTAACTTGCGAAGAAATATCAATTTTGAAAAAAATGAAAAGAAATGTTATTCATTGATAACCTGCTGAAATTAGTTTGCAGTTGAAATTCACATTTAAGAAGTGATAAACATGAAATTTTGATCATTGGTGAATTGCTAGGAAGTAAATACAGTAAAACTTAGTAAAACTAAGCCACCATGAAAGGGACCACCAAAAAGCCATCATTAAAGAAATGGTTGCCCAATACATGTTTTGTTTACAAATTGAATTGATTGAATATGTATATTATTGTGAAATTCTCAATAATCCTATGCTGTTAAAACTCAATAGAATCAAAACATTGAAACGAGTATGGTGAGTTTGAACAAAATAGGATTCATTCAATATAAGTCTTAAACCAGTTTTGATCATTTTGATTTAAAGAATTAGATTTTGAGAACAGCCGCTGAATAAAAATGGCTGCTTTATAGGTGTGGTTACTCGTTAAGATTTACTGTACAAATTTGAATTTTTGAAAATAGACTTTGTTGCAAAGAGTTCTCAATTTTTGTGCTTGCAAGCTCTGATCTGCTTAACTCTGAAATTCATGTAAATGTCATCAATAAGTAAATTTGTCATATATTTCAAGTTATGTTATGCTTTATTCTTGTCTTGCTGAACTTATAATAAGACTGTACAGGTAGGAGGTGTTGATAAAGATCAGACTACACAAATTCAGAGTTCAGTGCAAGACTGTACTAAGTGTATGTGCACTGTATATACACTTTGTAATGTCTTACGCTTAACCTTAAAAATTTGTGTAGTCTTTCTAACTCTACACCACCTGTTTGTGCTGTTTGACTAGAATATGAATTATTAATTTCAAAAGAAATCTCAACCAAAAATATGGTATTCCAATACTTTGGGTTCTTTGATTTTAATTTAATTTTGATAAAGGGTTGTATTCAACATGACAATGGTTAAAATGTGTATGTATATGTGACACAAAAGGGACATTCTCGGAAGTGCGAAAAGTGTCGACCCCTGTCAGACTGTGTGATCTGCCAGACTGACCAGGGTCGAAACTTTTCTTTGATTAACTTATGCTGGATCTAATCTTTTTACTAAATATTGATTTTATGGAAATCCCAGATAGTCCCTTTTTGCTTGACCGATCACATGATCATTTCATGCTGTTCTTCCAGGTATCGTTTGTGAATTTTCCAAAGACATTATTATGTGGAGAGGTACATCCAGTGACTTTATATTTTACCAACATGGGCTCTAGTCCCTTACATAAACTAAAAGTGGCTTCCAGCAACCCCAGATTTTTCACCCTGGGATCTCATAAAGACAAACCTAATTTTAGTGAAGTATATGTACGTGAGAGTGGTGTTAAACAGACTTATTCTTCCACTGACTCGAGTAGGTTACAGTTTAAATGTGATAGTAAAAGTTTATCTCGTGTGATCGATATTGACATTCCGGATGGTATCCTGCAACCTAAACAGACAATGTGTGTACCTCTGTGGATACGGGGAAACGATATTGGTGGTATACATGAGGTGGACTTCCTGTTTTACTATGAATCAGCTCAGAAATTAGATAAAAATAGGTAAGTTTGAAGTAGAATAGACTTGTTAACCCTTGGCATGCTGAACCCCGAATATTCCTGCTTTGGCAGGAGCTATAGACCAACATCAGCCTGCACATATGTGCAGTCTGATGTTAGTCTACACCACCTGTTTCTCACTTTCAAACCAGAATTGTCAATAGATTTAGTTTTTCAGATAAAAAAAAATGACCTACAGTTGGTACTTTCAGTGCTTTGCGCCCTTTGATTTTGATGAAAATATTTAGCCAAAAATATTTCATCATGACAAGGGTTTATTTTCCTTTAGGAAAAAGAAAGTACATCTTATTTATTTTTCAATTGTCAGTCTTATATGTTTCCTTCCTGTGTCAATGGTGAGATTTCTATGATTATAAACAGAATTTAGAAGAATGTGAACGATGTGGCAAAGATGTTTTTTTGACTTATTTGTGCACAAATTGAGGGGTCAGCGCAACACTATTGTAAGTGCCTATTAATATAAAGGCACTTACAATAGTGTCGCACTGACCCCTTGAAATAGTCACATGAGCAATCAATCTCATTATCATAAAATGCTTGAATAATTGATTTGTGATATGAAAGAATAAACTATGACCAGAAAACTTTTTTTTCTTCATTTTATAGGGGTATGAAATGAAAATCTAAGTACACTAATGTATGAAATTATGAATCTGCATTATTTATGCATACAGTGTTAGTAGGTTTTTAATTTCACACCTCTATGAATTGAAAAATACTCTCTTCATCACTGAAATAACAATAATTTATTTGACCTTATTTCAGACATAGGTTACTTCCACACACTGTTCTAATCAACACATTAGAGTCACTTAGTGTGAGAGCTGTTGCCCAGCGTGCATGTCAGCATTCAAATGAGAACCAGCCAGACGATATAGGGGAATACATGATTTCTTGTGAAATGGAAAACTTAAGTCAGGTAGGTGAATCATGATGTACTAGGAATCAAAATACAGTGAAACTTGTGTTAAGCAACCTCTAAGGGGACCATGAAAAAGTGGTCGCTTATTGAAATGGTCTCTCAATACAATATACCATGATAAATAATATAGGTCATTTTGACAGCAAATATAAATTGTCGCAGAATTCTCAATGAACCCTACGATGTGTAAAACCAAATATAATCATCTCATTGAGGTGATTCTAATCAATTCCAACTTCATAAGATTCAATAGTAAACAATTTTCTGTTTAGTAAAATCCACTTTTCAAAGATTTGCTTACGATGAAGGAACTTTTTCCAATGGTCACTTAATAAAGTTGGTCGCTTTATAAAGGTGGTTGCTCATACAATATCCACTGCATATAGTACTTTGAAAAGTATAGTATTATGAATATAAAACAAGTGCATCAAGGGAGAAGGAGAGAAGCCCATGAAAATTTCAAATCTTTGATGGTTTAAAAACACAAGAAAGCTAAATGAATTTTGTCTTGATTGCCTGACAATGTTACATTATGTATGCAATTGGCTCCATTCTTTGCTTATAAGATTGTGGCAATTGCAGTTTTTTTTTACAAAAAAAACAGATTGACTCATCAGTGATGAATAACTTGAGGTTTTCAAAAGGTGATAATTTACTCAAAATGGTATATATAGTCCTTTATTATATAGTTAGTCTGCTAAACTGTCCTATAAATATGAAAGAAAGAGAAAAATATATGACTACACATTTTGAATGGTTGTACTGCAATTAATTGTCATTTACCTTTGTTAAAGGTGCAGTTTCAGAAGACCCATGTCCAGAATATTGAGATTTCTCAGCTTTCTTGTGCTAGTCAAACTTGGACAATGAAGTGTTTGTCTAAACATTCACTGAAAAGTAAGTTATTTTATTATAAAATTTAAGTCATTTTGACTTCTTAACCAGGGAATTCTATGGGTTAAAACTGATTTTCAGGTGTCAAAACCACAGCAAAGCAAATTGTAAGTAAATTGTTTCATGTTTTAGTGTCAATTGACTCTTTCTTGTAAAGATATAAAGTAAGCAATTAATCTGCTGCATTCGAAATCTAGTATAGAATATACATCAATTAAAATTTGAGTGATAAATCCTGTTTTGATCCTTAGAAATTTCTCTCGGGGATCATTTTGACCCTCTTAGAAGAAATTTCTAAGGGTCAAAAAAGAATATTTTCAGATCTTTAAGGGTCAAACTCCTAGTTTAAGGGTCAAACACAAACCCTGTTTACAACATATATTGGGTAACTGGATCTGAATACAGACTTAAGGTTACTGGTAGTTGACCTGTAATAGTTCCCCAACATTTTGGAACTCATGACCTATCACAATGTTAACTAAGGTTTCCTAATGAAAATCATTAAGAAACCTTGGTTATCACTGTTAGATTTTATGACATCTTAAACATTGCAGAACTATTACAGGTCTACTAAGTCATAGATCAATCATCAATAACTTTTTCTTTGCAGTTTGAGAGAGATTATGAAAAAATAATTAATAACAAAAGCCTATGATTTGCTTTTAACTTGAAATTGTCTAAAATTGTTATGTTTCTTTTGAGTAAAAAAAAGTTGATATTCTTTCTTAACTTTTCATTTTAATGTTCATTCTATTTAAGGAATATCACATTGTTAACATGAAATTTCCAACGACTTCTAGTATGTGAGAGGCCATTACACTTAGAAATTTGGACAGTTTCACACTGCCTTAAGAATTTTTGTTGATTGTTTAAATGTTTAAATGAAGTTTATGTCATTTATATTTAGCTGAAAAATGTTTAGGAATCTTATTAGACTCTCTGACTGAACAGACTAATCAGAGTAATCAGTTTGTGCATTTGTGATCTGTCACGCAAAAAGGGACCATCTGGGCACTGCGTATAGTGGTAACCCCAGTCAGACCTCACTTTGCTTATTTCTGAATCTAGAACGATCAATCCAGTGAAAGAATTTTGAAATTGTGACCTCTGGTTGGCCTGTTCAAGAACTAATCTCTTTTTCAAATATTCATTTTAGTAAGTTCTCTATGTGCTTGACAGGTTAACTATTTAAAATTGTGTATTTAAAATTGCTGAAATGCCACATATAGGCTAAATGCATTTTAAGAACTACATCTAATATTTCTTTTGTATGTTTGTAGAGACAAGTATAGGAAGCAGGGAGACCCTTCAAGTCTGCCTGAAAGCAGTACCTCTTACCAACAAGGATTCCTCACAATTCAGTGCCAACCATCAAACTTTTACCGATATAAACTTTGACTCACACAAGGTATGTAGCTATTTCATTTTCTGAAATATTGTGTTCTTGATATTTGCTTCTGATAAAATGTTATCCATTGTATGTTGACAATATCTGTTAGATGGATATTCTGATGGCTCAGCAGGAAACAGTTGTAACTGCCTATATGTTTATAGGCAGGTACAACTGTTTCATACTGAGCCTTCGAATCCTGCATTTGAAACTTGGACTGAAAAAGAAAAGGCAATAAAAAGCTAATTTACCACCTGTTCTCTTTCTCAAAGATGCATGGTTTTATAATATTCACAAACTAGTTTGGCTTCCTGAATTTCTTTCAGTTGTTAGCAAATTGCAAATTAATTTTCCTGGTTATGAGTTAAAAAAAATCTCCAAAATAAACAAAGTTTGGTTTGAGAGTTTGATTTGAAAACACAAATATTAGACACAAATAACCTTTCCATTTACTTTGCTAAACCAATGCTACTTTCTGGTATTTACAGATTGCCAGTAGCCATCCACCGTGTTCCGAGTTTTACAAACATTCCCAGGTCAAGTTAAAGTCTATTGAGGAGGACGTGGCTGCCAGTCTACCAAAAAGTTTCTCGCAGATGGACCTTCAGGGGCTGACAACTCCAACAGACCAGTTTGGACCCTTAAATAGTGCAATAGATCTAGGACTGTCCCTCATCATTCTGTGGAAGGTAAATTTATATTGTTTTATGTTTTATATCAAACAATTACAGGTTGTTATACCTCCTACCTACAAGGAAGAGGGTGGTAATATTAGTTTTGCCCTGTCTGTCTGCACGTCCATCTGTAGACCATTTTCTTTTCAGGAATCTAAATCATGAAGGAGATCATGAAACTTTATACAATAATTGTTGCCGATGACACAAGGAGTTGCCATTTCATTTTTGGGTAATGGAGGTCAAAGGTCAAGGTCACAATTGAACTTGGTCCAAATTCTGTTTCCGAACTCTTGCTCAAGAACTATGTGACCTAGAATCGTGAAACTTTATACAATCGTTGCCCATGATCAAAGGAGATGCCTTGTTATTTTTGAGTCATATAGATTTTCAAAAGGTTAATATAGATCTAGTAGGAAATGAATTATTAAAGATAAAATGTACAGTGTGCTATCAATATTGGTGTATGACATATTCTCTATCAAATACTTGATGTTGTTGTTAAAAGAATAAATTTATGGGAAACAATACATTTCGAAGGGCTCAGTGGAGGACAAGTGTGAGTGCATATATCTATAATTTGATTATCGACTATTCCAGGCCACTGTTGTTGATCAGAATGGAGAACTAAGTACATGTGTTGGTCAACATCATGTGACAGTGGATAAACCTGATAGTATAGTCACCTCTTATCCTTTTGTAATGGTAAGTTAACATTCATAAGATTTTCATGGTAAGAAAAAGGAGTCAAACAGACTCCCATCTAATGAAATCAAGGAGTCCAAGCTAAAATCAGGGAGTCCAATTATTCAAATTTTGGAGAGAAAATTGCGGAAAAGAAGAAATTGCTTGTATCAAGCAATTTCTTTTTTTAGCTCCACTGGCTGAAGGCCACTGGGGCTATTGTCATGGCATTGTGTCCGTCAGTGCGTCCGTGCGTCCGGTCATAAACTTTTTCTTTAAAAATCTTCTCCTCAGAAACTACTGGATGAATTTCAACCAAACTTCACAGGAATGATCCTTGGGTGACCCTCTTTCAAAGTTGTTCAAGAAATTTTGATCCAATGAAAAACATGGATTTAATGGGTGTGGCTAATTTCCAAATATGGTAAAAAGTGAGTTTTCTCAGATTCTAATTGATGGATACCAATGAAATTTTACATGAATGATCCTTGGGTGACCCTTTATCAGTCTGCAAAAGATTATTGAGATCAGATGAAAAATATGCGTTTTATGGGCAGAGGTCATTTCTCTATATGTTATATAGTGGAAACTTTCAAAATCATTTTCTCAGAATGTAAGTGATGGATATCAACCAAATTTCACTGGAATGATCCTTGAGTGACCCTTTATCAGTCTACCAAGAATTGTAGTGATCAGATGGAAATTATGTATTTTATGGGCGGAGGTCATTTCTCTATATGTTATATAGTTGAAACTTTGGAAATCATTTTCTCAGAATCTAACCAATGGATATCAACCAAATTTTACTGGAATAATCCTTGAGTGACCCTCTATCAGTCTACCAAAAATTATAGTGATCAGATGGAAATTATGTATTTTATGGGCGGAGGTCATTTCTCTATATGTTATATAGTTGAAACTTTGGAAATCATTTTCTCAGAATCTAACAAATGGATATCAACCAAATTTTACTGGAATAATCCTTGAGTGACCCTCTATCAGTCTACCAAAAATTATAGTGATCAGATGAAAATTATGTATTTTATGGGCGGAGGTCATTTCTCTATATGTTATATAGTTGAAACTTTGGAAATCATTTTCTCAGAATCTAACCAATGGATATCAACCAAATTTTACTGGAATAATCCTTGAGTGACCCTCTATCAGTCTACCAAAAATTATAGTGATCAGATGGAAATTATGTATTTTATGGGCGGAGGTCATTTCTCTATATGTTATATAGTTGAAACTTTGGAAATCATTTTCTCAGAATCTAACAAATGGATATCAACCAAATTTTACTGGAATAATCCTTGAGTGACCCTCTATCAGTCTACCAAAAATTATAGTGATCAGATGAAAATTATGTATTTTATGGGCGGAGGTCATTTCTCTATATGTTATATAGTTGAAACTTTGGAAATCATTTTCTCAGAATCTAACCAATGGATATCAACCAAATTTTACTGGAATGATCCTTGAGTGACCCTTAATCAGTCTACAAAAAATTATTGTGATCAGATGAAAATATGCATTTTATGGGTGGATGTCATTATAGGTTATTGAATTTATATGGGAATATATTGTGTCGGACGAGTTCTTTTGGCAGAGTGCCCGAGCTTGCGAGGGCAACTACGCCAAAAGAACGAGTCCGACACAATATATTCCCATTTAAATTCAATAACCTTTTTATTGTATACTTTGATATTGTTTGACGATGTTCACTTCTTATTTATTAATTTTTTACATCACGTATACTTCTAGAACGAATTTTTATTTATATTTAAACCGCTTTTTAAAAACGGTTACGTGTTAGACATTTTCCCGCAAAATCCTTTCTGTTATATTTTTACGTTCCGATGAATACATCCGTTGCTATGAAGTAACAGTGTAAACAAAAAGGGCGACGGACATTTTTGTGTCGATTCGCATTTTCGATTTTTAAATACGCATTGATTTCGACTTACTTTCAATAAAAATGAAATAAATATATCTATAAAAACATGTTCGTTTGTTATTCTTACCAGTTACATGTTCCAGAACTTACTAAATCGGCGTACTTGATACCGGACCAGAAAAGCGACAGTCACGCAGGATGGGGCGGAGTGAAAGACGAGATAAAAGAGAAAGATAGGTAGAGAGAGAGAGATAGATACTAGAATTATGAATGACATAAAGGGATGGGCATGAATTTGTTTTGAAAGAGTTATAAAATAACATAGCTAAAGGATAAACAAAAACAGTGATTTGGAAGAAATTTGAGGGGGGAGAGGGGGGGGTGAGGGGGGAATCTGAGGAAAGATGGAGAGGGAGAGGGGATGAAGTGGTTTATTTCTCGGAAAATGTTTCAAATAGATGAAAACAAATAGTGATGTATTGTCCTTAAGGCATTCAAAGAACTTGTAACGTATTTCTTGACTCTGGCGAAGCAATTTCCCGAATATTGAACTCAAAAAGAAAACGTTGATAATGTGATTTTATGTTGACTTATGGCGAGGTAGCAACCAGAAAGTAGTGCAGTCCACTTGTGCACGTGAAAATAATCTTAGTGCAATATCAAAGTATGCAATATCAAAAAATATTGCACACTTTCCCCCCGTTCAAATACATAGAGACAATATCAAAGTATATAATAATTCTCTATATGTTATATAGTTGAAACTTTGAAAATCATTTTCAACATCAGTAGAATCCAAAATATCTTAAAGTCTAGACAAAACTTTTATTGCTTTACAAGAATTTCAAGCCTGTGGAGCGACTCAAGCCATACATGGCTTTCTAGTTTCGACAATAATTTCCCAAGAATTATAATGATTTTTTTTTCTTTTTTTTTTGATAATTAAAAGATACAACCAATTATCGTTATATGCAACAACTTTAGATTTTAAGAGATCTGAAACTTTGACAAATAGAGTTTATGGGTAAAAACTTTCTCTGATCATTTGTTGAAGGGAAATATTCTATGACCAAGAAGTCAATCAGACTCCTAACTTGCAAAGTAAAGGAGTCCTGTCCACAAAATAAGGAGTCCTGGACTCCCCTTAGTGTAGAACTTTGAGTATAGACTGAGATCAGCCTGCACAGACATGCAGTCTGATCTTGGCTAACACTGCCTGCTTTATTCTAATTTGTTATTGGATAAACATCAGCCAGTCTGACCAAAATGTCTATGAGATTGGCAAATCATTTTCAAACAAAATTTAAATTCAAGATTGGGGTTTTACCTGATAGTTAAGTTACATCTTGTGATAAAGATTGAAATCTTTAAAAAATTTATCTGCCAGCAACCTTAAGACCTTGTTCCACCAAAACTGGTCAAACTATTACTATTAAAAAATAATCATGTACATATGTTTTGGTCTCCTGGAATTGACTTGGAAATTTGGATTATTTTTCTTACTAAACTGTATATTCTTTTTTACATGGGTTTTACTCTGCTTTGACAAACTTTCAGTCATATCGCAGTGGCACCTAGCAATAAATTCCTTATATTTCTCACAATAGTACTACCATTATATCCTTCCATTAGCCTCCAGCTGCTCTCCTACATAGGTATATGATTATCAACCATTGGGTGGGAGATAAATAATCAGAAAGGATGGGGCTCCATTGTCAGGGGTCCAAAGTGTAAGGCATATAGCTATATTGAAGTGAGCAATAAATGTCCATCTCTATCCACTTGATTCTATAAAAATTCATAGATTATTTTTCTCTAAGAAGTTGTAAGCAATGTGTGTCTTTTGACCGTAATATTCAGTTAATTTAAATTTTCTCTAGGCACCAAAAGAAAAACCACCAGTGAAGTTCATAAAGGATGAAGTTCTAGAAGAAACCAGTAAACCAGCATTTGAAGTAATTACCCAACTAGTAACCTATACCTTACAACACCAAACTAATGTGGATAATTGTTTTAACAAGTGCAGGTATGTAGATCACAAACTGTTAATGCTTAAAATATGACCAATGTTGTTGGAGTGTGAAATAACTCTGTTGAATATTTTTGATATAACATGGGTGTTATCATACTAGTGTAAGAATTATGCAAATGAGCTTAGAACTTCTAGTTTGCTATTTGCTTCAGTGAAAATGACATATAATGGATGTGAGGAAGTCATTTTACAAGACTTTTAGAGTGTTATATGCAATCTGTGATTTTCAAGATTTATTTTTAAATTTTTTGCAAAAATTGAGAACAAATTATAAATTGAATAAAAATGCAAATTTGTTACACTTGTCATGTAAGACAGATAAAAACCCTGCAAAGCCTTTTTTTAACAGTATAAATGAATTGTTTGATAGATTTGGTATTTCACGACCACTCCTCCAGTATCTTCAGTTTCTTGAATGTTTTCCAGAAGAATATCAATATGTCTTGATGGATAAGCACTTGGTAATTTTACCACAAACCAGTGAAATTACCAAAATGATTATTTCTCAGTTTGAAAGATTGAATCCTACTCCTTTCATTTCATGCTATTGGACAACATCTGACTTGGGATATTACTTAAATGAGTCATCACAATGTTACCATGTGCCATCTGATGTGCTGTTGGTGATAAATGATGAGCTGTAGTTTCTTTTTTTTTGTAATTTTCATTTTTTCCGTATTTTGCTAACCCAATTAAATATAAATTGATCTTACAATTAATCTTACAATTAATCAACATGATCTATTTAGTTGGTAAAAGGTGGTCGTTTATAGATACTATTAAATTCCCCAGAAATTTATCTAGTGATGTTATGGTCCATATATTGTTATAACCATTTCTTATTATGCTCCCCGAAGGGAGAGCATATAGCCGCCGCTTCGTCTGTCCGTCCGTCCGTCTGTCCGTCCGTCCGTCCGTAATTCCGTCTGTCCGTCCCTCCGTCTGTCCATTTCCACCTATTTCTCCATAACCCTTGGGCCAAATCAAATGAAACTTACCATGTGAACTCCCTATGCTATAGTGATGATGCATCTGTGATGGTTTTTGGATTTGAGGCCTCGTCACGGGAAAAGGGGACTTAGGGTAAAAAAACAGTTTTTCCCAAATTTCTCCTAGTCCAACAGTCAGAATTTAGTGAAATTTCATATTTGAGTAGCAAATCAGATGCCCTTTACTATAAACAATTTGAAATTAATGTAAAAAAAAATATGGAAAAAGGGGGCTAAATGTTTGTTACCTTACGTTAGCATGTAAAATAGTAATTCCGTCTGTCCGTCCCCACCTATTTCTCCATAACCCTTGGGCCAAATCAAATGAAACTTACCATGTGAACTCCCTATGATATAGTGATGATGCATCTGTGATGGTTTTTGGATTTGAGGTCTCGTCACGGGAAAAGGGGACTTAGGGTAAAAAACAGTTTTTCCCAAATTTCTCCTAGTCTAACAGTCAGAATTTAGTGAAATTTCATATTTGAGTAGCAAATCAGATGCCCTTTACTATAAACAATTTAAAATTTACGTAAAAAAAAAAATATCATGGAAAAAGGGGGCTAAATGTTTGTTACCTTTACGCTAGCGCGTAAAATACAGTTATTCTTTCATTTCTCCTAGTCTCATGCTCAGAATTTGATGAAATTTCACATTTCAGTAGCAAATCAGATGCCCTTTACCATAAGGTATTTGATATTTGTGTCTAAAAATATGTCATGCAAAAAGGGAGTTTAATGTTTGTTACCTTTATATTTGCTGTATAAGATAACATCTTATTGGAGTCCTTGCAATCTGACCACAGAGCATATCTCCTAAAGTATAATAGCTATCAACTTGAAACCTTATGGGTGGATAGATCTTATGGAGGAGAAGTGCAGTGCACAAGAACTACAACTCTTGCTTGCATAATTTTGGAGTTATTGCCCTTTGTTATTTTTTATACGCAGATTATGTCTGGAGCATATCTCCTTAAGTATAATAGCTATCAACTTGAATCTTTATGGGTGGATAGATCTCATAGAGGAGAAGTGCAATACACCTGAACTACAACTCTTGCTTGCATAATTTTGGAGTTATTGCCCTTTGTCATTTTTATTACTTAGATTTTATAGGAGGCAAATCTTTGACAGTACATAGAATCTTTTATCTATTAGGCTTCAGTTTACTATCAAGCTTTCTTCGCGGGGGATGTCCATGTCCAACATGGCTCTTGTTTTTGTGACAATACCTTATTCGGGGAGCATAATCCGTCTCTGACGGCTCTTGTTTCTTTTTGCTTTTAAATTACTCCATGTATGTATTTCTATCTCTGTTACTAACTATCAAGCTGTATAGAAAATGAACACTTGAAAGAAAACAAGCAGTATCCATTCTCATAGGTAAGTTTAAAACCTGAGTATAGTTGGTTATTTTATACATGTATAGCTATGTGTAACTTCTATTTTGTATCATTTGATTTCAGAGTATGCTGTGTACCTGTTAGCCTAGTATTACAGAATAATGCTTCAACATCTATAACTGTCCTGGTAGATACTTCTAAAGCTCAACAAAGGTATGCTTACTTACTTTCTGTTTATTATATTTGCTGTTGTGGAAAATATTCAGTGTCCTTTCTTATAAGTTTTTGCCGTCCAGAAATTCTGTATAAAAAGTCTACCCCTATGCATGTATAACAATTAAGTTGAAACTTTGTTTTAATATACCTTGGTTAAGATCTGCGAAAATTTATTAGAAAAAAAAGTCTTCTAGTCTAAAAGTCTACGGTTCACATGACCCTGGTTTTGAAATATGCAGACCCAAACTTTTTGAAAAAGAAAAAGAAATTCAC
Source organism: Fragum whitleyi (assembly GCA_948146395.1). Taxonomy (NCBI): domain Eukaryota; kingdom Metazoa; phylum Mollusca; class Bivalvia; order Cardiida; family Cardiidae; genus Fragum; species Fragum whitleyi. The sequence goes on along the minus strand of OX411552.1, from coordinate 7,533,075 downwards.
GCTAGTCATGCTGAATAAAAACCTAGGAAAAATGGCTTTTGAATGAATTTGCTGAAAGCACTGGAAACTCTAATAGTGTATGGGACCCCTTATCAAGGAATCCAGACTAGAACCGTTGTGGCAACATAATCCATTCCAACATTTGTCTCCAATTGAAGTTTGAATAATCATATACATTTTCGGGATAAGGGTCTAGATCTGGAAGGGATATTGTGGTAGTACAGGTTAGGGTAATACCAGATAATACCAGATAATATCAGTGCTGGTGAATTAAAGATTGTTAAGAGCATTATTTATCCCCATTCAAAAAAACCAACTTAGTCATCAGTTGATATTTTTGCTTCTTTCAGAATTACAGAGTATCAGGAGCCCTCACAGACTATGGAAAGTGGAAGTCATGGGTTTTCGTGGGTAGGACAGACGTTAAAACAGTTTAAACTCGAAGCTAAAGAACTCAGAAACATTCCATTATCGGCATCGTTTGGTAAACCTGGTGTTTACAACATAAATAATCTAGCGGTGTTTGTGACATATAAAGAAGATTGTACTGAAATGACTTTACAGAAACAAACAAAACCAAGTATTATAGTAATAGGCAATGTGTGTTGATTTATAGGAAGTTAAATTGTAGCCAAAACTAGTCCTGCTGCAGTTTTACGCATGCTCATGCTGGGCATGATATGTTTGTGGTGTATGCAAAGCTAAGGCAGACAGTAGAAGCTAAGATCAGACTGGACAGGTGTCCAGTCTAGCCGTAGCCAACTCTGCCTGCTGTCTACTTAAACACTGTTGGAAAAACTTTCAGCTTGACAAGTTCAAAAGGCCTTGAAATTAGCAATTTGTGAAAAACAAAATTTAAATCATGCAAGATAAAGGTTTGATATACTTTGATACTTTTAGAGGCTGATGCAAGACAGTGGTAAATGTCTGTACAAGGCAAACGCATATGATCAAGTGCTGACATTTTCAACAATTCCGTTTGTGTATGATGGATAGATAAAAGTTTGGAAAACCACATAGTGCATTGTCCAAAATTAAGACTATGCCTGACATTTCCAACATGTTGATGTTTCAAACAATATCACTTGTACACTATGGTAAGATTCAGATCAGCCTGTTCATCAGTAGCTTCACTATGCACTGAATAGATGGCAATTGATTCACAGTTCCTGGTCACAATCAAAGAATATTTATACTCTTCACCTACAAAGTAGAGGGGTTTATATTGGTTTTACCCTGTCAGTCTGTGTGTCTATCTATCTGTCTGTCGACCATTTCTCTAATTCAAAGAAAAAGTGACCTAGAATCATGAATCTTTGCACAATTGTTTTCGTTGACCCAAGGAGGTGCCCTTTTCTTTTGGGGTCATAAAGGTCAAGGTCACAATTGAACTTTGTCTGAAAATGACTTACATAACTGGGACAGTGTGCCCATTGGAGGGTATAAGTCTGCTTTGTGACAGATCTAGCTTGAAGTTGTTAAGCTGAATAGGCTGCTTAATTTGGGTAAGTCATTCAGCAGCTCATTGGTTTATGGGGAAGAACCTTAACCTAAATTTTCTCTCAGTGCAGAAAGATTTTTTTCATCATACCCATAAATTTTAAATTAAAATTGTGGTTACAGACATGCAAAGACTCACATACTGTAGTACTATCATAATTTCTGTTTAACTTGTAGGAATTTCAATTGGCTGTAGAAAATGGCTTTTGACTGACATGTGATAATGGTGAAATATTTATCTTTACAAGTTATAGTGTGTGACCATTAGTCAATTTCGTCCATACAGTAATAGACATAACTGATCTTTGATCACTCACTGCAACTTGTGCACCTATGCAGCGTTTAGCTCACTATTTCTTTTCAGAAGCAAGTTTTGAGTATCTTGCTTTCAGACATACGAGGGTGGATAAAAAAAATATGTGGACTTTTGCTATAACTTTGGAATTTCCAGACGGAAATTAATGAAACTGTGTACACGTCTCAAACCATTTAATGTTGACATATTACCAATTTTACAAGAGTCTGCTATAAATATGACGTAAAAAAATCCAACATTTGATAAACCTGGGTAGGTGCCACCGGCGCAACCCATTTTGTAATGTTACTTCCTAGTGTTACTACCCATAATTGTCCCCTCAATTTGGACCAAACACTTCAAAACTTCGCCTATTTACGCGTTGACTTTTTGTGTAAGGATATTTAAAATTAATAATCCATTTGCTATAAACGAAGTCAAAGTCAGTTAGCTAAGGGCACGCGTCAATTTTTGAACTTCGAAATGACAGTACCGGCGCAGCCCAAGACAATCGGAGAAAAAAAGTTCTACTGGACCTTTGAAAAACCTAACCAGGAGATTAAAATGATAAAATATTCTAAAAGATCTTCAAATGTAAGCAGATACATTCTTTTTAAATGGTTTAAGAGGTTTTTTTTTAAGAATGGAGAGCGTTTCTGAAGGATGACACTCGGAAAATGGAAAACGTCTCCTCGACGTTTGATCTGTAATTGTCACAGAACAACATCAGTTCAGTATCGTTTAGACACATTGCACATTTAAGTTCGTCATTTTGGATCAGATGAATATGAAAATAGTAATTATCCAATGGATAGGCGATGCAGAAAATGTGTTTATTGTTGAGTTGAGTATTTTGAAAAGTGCTGACTTTCGAGGGAACTTATCAATACTAAAGCGTCATATTGACGTCGTTACCGTGCGCCGGTACCAAATAACTACATATTTAAGAATGTTTGCTACAGGTGACCAACTGGTTGGATTTCATCCAAATTTACACGACAAAAAGAAAAATACCGCAATTTAATAACAATGTAGTTTTCTCTTCAAAGTCTGTGAAATAAAAAATTCTGCAACGCTAGTCTACGTAATTTTTGATTCACCCTCGTATAGAATCAGGTCATGAATTACAAGCTCATAAAAAAGGGGCTGTTTCATCTGGTATATCAAAGGTTCAGCACATGACTGTATTAAGTGTCTATAAATTGTACAGTTTTGTGCTGAAACTCAATATGTTATGATAAAGATCATGTTGGAATCTATAGCAGATTTCTTTGAACACTCACCGCAACTTGTGCACCTATGTAGTATTTAGCTCATCATTTCTTTATAGAGTTTCTTTGCTTTCTGACATAGACTCAGGATATGTATTACAACCTATAAAAAGAAGAGGGCTGTTTCATCTGGTATGTCAAAGGTTCAGCACAAGACTGTACCAAATGTCTATAAATTGTATAGACATTTAGTACAGTCTTGTGCTGAAACTCAATATGTTATGACAAAGATCATTTTGGAATCAATAGCAGATTATTTGGATTACCATTTTTCATGTAAAATATTTAACATGATTTATGGCATCTCATTAAATTGTTGCATCTTGCTTGATAAAAGATAATTTGCATGAAGGTTTTGCTTGAAAAGATGAAAATACTTTTGACAACACTGATTAATTTTTGACTTGGTTGGTACAAGTCAAAATTAATTCATAATGAAGGCAAGATTTTAATCCCCAATTAGTTGTACAGTCAATCATTCTGTTTAAATTTTGTTGCTCACAGTCTTTGGTGCTTTTTCATACCGGTTCAGTTTTGAAAAAGAATTACTTGAAGATAATACCATGTTTTCATGATTATGTTCATTGGGTAATTTTAGTTGTTAGTTATATCTGTTGTGAATCACCAAAAATTGAGAACCATCATGTGCAGAGCTGGGATGAGTAGATTAATTGTACCTGGATACCTGAGATTTCATTACCTGTAGGTACTGGAGTACCCGATGATAATCGTCCTTATATTTATTTTATTAACTGAATACAAGAGCAGATCCAGAATTTCTAGAAAAGGGATTTGAATATACAAATTCCGACATGGTTTTAAGGGACAAAGGTGTTGCAAGTCTGTGACTTGCAAATAAGTAGCCAGGACTCTCAAAACTATCTGACGTAAGTCCATAGCACCATCTAGAAATCAAATTCAGAAAAGAATTGAAGACTGTTTTAACCCTTTCCTGTTTTACAAAATTTTGGACCTGTTGATTTAATTTGAAAAATAACCATTCAGTAGGGTTGAAAATAGTGTGGAAAAAGAAGAAATTGCTTGTCAGAAGCAATTTCTTCTTTTTTTCACAATGTTTTCTCCATCATAAAATCACAGGCACGTAAAAAGCAGGGATTAAACAGCAAAGGGTTAAACAGTCTTTAATTCTTTTCTGAGTTTGATCTCCTAAGAAACAAAGTGGTTATACATTATTTGGGTAACAGATGATGATTCAGGACCTGGGTAGGAATGTTACCCTTCCCCTTTACCTAATCATCTGGCAACTCAGTAAAGTAAATATTTAAAAATTTGATTGAATCCAGCAGAAGTCAACCATGGCTCATATTTTAAATTTAATTACATGTACCTAGTGATGTAGCATTATCATTCTAGATTCAGAAAATATATAAGGAGCTTAGTTTTCATCCTGGTCAAATTGTACAGCCTGAATAGGGTCTCTATTTTTTAGCTCACCTGAGCACGAAGCTATTGTGATCGTAGAGTGTCCGTCGTCCTTCGTCCACAATTTCTTTAAACATCTTCCCCTCCTAAGCCAGTGGGCCAATCTTGATGAAACTTGGCAGGGATGTTCCTTGGGTCAAGCTCTACCAAGGATGTTCAAATAATTGAAATCCACCCTTAACTTTGCCTTTACCCTTAACAAAAAGGGTGAAAATATGAAAATCTTTAATTCCCACAACACAGGGTTTCATTGAGAAATACAGACTTAAGGCTGGCTTTACCCTCTATTATCCATACCTCTGGTTAAATATGGCTTTTCGATATCTGCTTGGTGTGAGTTTTAAGTTAATGAAATGTACTCTAGATAGTTTATTCATGTTTCCAATCATGTGCAATATTTTTTTTGTTTTCATAATATTTAGATGTAGATATTTATTGTTAATCAATGATTTGTATGTTTTCAACCCCTGTCTCCTCATGGGTACAGTTTATTTAAAAAAGGCCCACTCTGTCAATTGACAATTGACAATAAAATGGAATGAATCTTAACTATTGCCAATACAATAAATAAAAAATTGTCAATCCAATAGATTTCCATATCATTGACAGTGTATATACAATATTGAGCATTGACAAAATTATTGATACTGTAAAGGCAATATTGAACATCGACATAATTGACAGTGCATAGGCAATATTGAGCATTGACAATGTAATTTACACTGTATGAGCAATATTGAGCATTGACAATATTAATAATGGTGAAAAGTCAATATTGAGCATTGACAATATTATTGACAGTGTATAGGCAATATTGAGTATTTACAATATTATTGATACTGTAAAGGCAATATTGAGCATTGACAATATAATTGATACTGTATAGGCAATATTGAGCATTGAAAATAATATTTACAGGCTATATGCAATTTTGAGCATTGACAGTATTATTGACAGTGAAAAGCCAATATTGTGCACTGACAATATTATTGACAGTGAAAAGTCAATATTGAGCATTGACAATGTATATGCAATATTGAGCATTGGCAATATTATTAACAGTTTATAGGCAATATTTGATCATTGACAATATTATTGACAGTGTATATGCAATATTGAGCATTGACAATATTATTGACATTTTTAAAGGCAATATTGAGGATACATTTATTCTGTGTTATCCTAAATAATATTGATACTGTGTGAGCCTCTCAAGTATGCTTTGAGTCCTTATATTTTTAGTATCTTATTAAACAATCTAACTTATTTTACAACCCTAGAAAACATTGTTGTAAAAGAATCTGATACATCAATCAACACATGATTAATGGGCTTCACCGATTTTTTATGCCCCCGTATCGAGAGATCGGGGGCATATTGTTTTACTCATGTCCGTCTGTCTGTCTGTCTATCCGTCTGTCCATCCCTCTGTCTGTCTGTCTGTCCATCCGTCCGTCCGAAAACTTAACCCAAAAACTTAACCTTTGCCTTATCGAGAGATCGCTGTTGCGGGGGCATTCGTGTTTCACAAACACATCTTGTTTATTCTCTGAATTGTCTCCTTGCTTTTAAATCCCAGTCTTTTATCTTCATAATTTATCTTAAATTTTGTTCCCTAACAAAAACAACAAGAGTACACAACCTGTGGGTGCCAATATGTGGCTGCAGGTGCTGGATAATACAAAATATGTAAGTTGAAAAAAGGGAGTAATTCTTTACAAAATGCTTTCAGACCTATCCCCTTTGATTGTCTGGAGTTCGAACCCCGATGGCGGCACTCATTCTTTCCGACTATTTGTCTCTCACCAATGGGTTGATAATCGTAGACCTATGTGAGATAGTAGCTGGAGACTAGGAAAGAATGTGATGGTTGTACTGGTAAGAGAAATACCAGGAATCCATTGTTAGGTACTCCAGCCTCCGCGATATAACTGAAATAATGTTGAAAGCGGCATTAAACTTCATTCCATCAATCAATTGATTGTCCGGATATTTATTGTGATGGTGAACTCATATCCTAAGTTTCATGAGAAATGACTTTGGTAATAGTTGTCACTGATGCCAACAACTATACCAATGTTAAAAAAAGCTGTGTGAAAATTGCTTTCATTGTGGATTTAAAAATCATATTTTAACCGACTAGAATTCAAAATCTTAATGGACACAATTAAATTTAAGTTATATTGTTATGAATGGACTTTAGACACTAGGGGTTATGGAGTTGGAGTGATGTTGTAATTGCTGTCATATAAGTTTATATTGAGGGGTTAGCGCAAGGTCATTGTGTCTAATTAGCTGAAGGCACTACAATAGTGTTGCACTGAATCTTTGATATGCTCCTTTAGCAGTAATATTTGGGGTAAATAGTTCTACCAGTGTCCACCTATCTGTCCATAATTGTTACTGTCCAAAACTTGAAGCTGTAGAATTCCTTATAACTTCATAACTTTTTCAATTTCAACGCCAATATTCGTAATATGTCATCTTACAGGTTCAAGGTCAGATATCAAAATGAAAATGCTGTTTTAGGGTATTTATATTCATAGAAAGGCTCTTATTTTCTTACTGGATGTTTGTTGTATCGATGGCTCAGCACAAATCAGTTGTAACTGCCTATAACAACATAGGCAGTTACAACTCTTTCGGCCTTAGCCATTGATATGTGTGATAGTTTTGTGTAAAATTATTTCCATGAGGAGATAGGGGCACATGCTTTTGTTTATGTACAAAATATTTGTTATTGGCTAATGTGAGACCATTGAAATACAATTCTTATTACTTAGTACTTGTTGGTTTGTTATTGGTTCTATCCTCTACTGTCTACACGGGAATTTTCTTATACCAATAAAATTTCCTGTTGCTCTACAGCCTTATATGTGTCCAATCTGATCAGAAACCATTATGCAGGGCTTAAAAATCTGCTGATAAAATGCTGATAAAAAAGTTATTGACAAACAAGTAAAAATTTACTTGTTTGTCAATAACTTTTTAGCTCACCTGAGCACAAAGTGCTGAAGGTGAGCTATTGGGATCGTAGAATGTCCGTCGTCAGTCGTACGTCGTGCGCCGTCCACAATTTCTTTAAACATCTTCTCCTCCTAAACCAATGGGCCAAGCTTGATGAAACTTGGCAGGGATGTTCCTTGGGTCAAGCTCTACCAAAGTTGTTCAAATAAATGAAATCCACCCTTAACTTTCCCTTTACCCTTAACAAAAAGGGTGAAAATATGAAAATCTTTAAAAATCTTCTCTGAAACCAGAAGGCAGACAGCTTTCATATTTGGTATGTAGCATCATCTAGTGGACCTCTACCAAGTTTGTTCATATCAAGACCCTGGGGTCATATTTGGGCTTTGCCCGGGCCCAACCCTTTTTACATGGAATCAAAGAGCGAAAATCTTTAAAAATCTTCTTCTCTGTAACCAGATAGCAGACAGCTTAAATATTTGGTGTGTAGCATCACCTAGTGAGCCTCTAACAAGTTTGTTCATAACAAGACCCTTGGGTCATATTTGGGCTTTGCACGGGTGCATCCCTTTATCTCTCATGAGCACAAAGGGTAAAAAAATGAAAATCTTCAAAAATCTTCTTCTCTGAAACCAGAAGACAGACAGCTTCCATATTTGGTATGTAGCATCATCTAGTGGACCTCTACCAAGTTTGTTCATATCAAGACCCTGGGGTCATATTTGGGCTTTGCCCGGGCTCAACCCTTTTTACATAGAATCAAAGAGCGAAAATTTTTAAAAATCTTCTTCTCTGTAACCAGATGGCAGACAGCTTAAATATTTGGTGTGTAGCATCACCTAGTGAGCCTCTAACAAGTTTGTTCATAACAAGACCCTTGGGTCATATTTGGGCTTTGCACGGGTGCATCCCTTTATCTCTAATGAGCACAAAGGTTAAAAAAATGAAAATCTTCAAAAATCTTCTTCTCTGAAACCAGAAGACAGACAGCTTCCATATTTGGTATGTAGCATCATCTAGTGGACCTCTACCAAGTTTGTTCATATCAAGACCCTAGGATCATATTTGGGCTCCACCCGGGCGCAACCCTTTTAACATAGAATCAAAGAGCGAAAATCTTTTAAAATCTTCTTGAATTAATCGAAACCAGAGGGTACACTGCTTTCATTTTTATGCCCCCGATAGGGAGGCATCATAAATTTGACTTGTCCGTCCGTCCGTCTGTCCGTCCGTCCGTCATTCCGTCCAAAAACTTTAACATTGGCCATAACTTCTAAATCAAAGCGGTGTCGGGGGCATTGTCATCTTACAGTGACAGCTCTTGTTGGTATGTAGCATCATCTTGTTGGCCCAAGTTTGTTCATATCAAGACCCTTGGGTCATATTTGGGCTCCACCCGGGTGCATCCCTTTCAGCTCATCTGAGCACGATGGGTGAAAATGGGAAAACCTTCAAAAATCTTTTTCTCTGAAACCAGAAGGCAGACAGCTTTCATATTTAGAATGTAGCATCATCTTATGGACCTCTTTCAAGTTTGTTCATGTCAAGACCCTGGGGTCACTTTTTGGGTCCACCCGGGTGCATCCCTTTTTACATAGAATCAAAGAGCAAAAAGGCATATCTGTCTTGATCTTCGCTGAAAACATTCCATGGTATTGATCTTAGGCAATTATCTTCTTTTTGACATCTGCCTATCTAATTAATGTGATGTCCCAGCGGTCATAGAGACTCAGGTGAGCGATCTAGGACCATCTTGGTCCTCTTATTTATCATTAGATTTTTTTTTTTTTTAAAGACTTGCCATATTAAGCAAATTGATGGCATTTTTCAGCCTTCTCTGCTTTAAATCTCTTGCAGTTTGGTCAAGTTTTGACAGAATGATTAAAATATCAAAAATTTGTGTCATGTGTTTCCCTGCAATAAAAACTTTATATCCAGCAAAATTTTGTAAGACTCATGATAGAGAATAAAGAAATGGTTTAAAGTTGGTGAGTGATGAAAATTTAAAGAAATACTTCAAGTTTCGACTTAATTTATTTAGAAAATAAGACATTTTCTCAGTTCAAGTTAAAAAAGTCAAATAAACATAGTAAACATAAGATTTATCACAGACAAAATATGAAAAAATATAATTATGATAAAAAGAAAACTTGTCAAATGGATCCCCATAAGGGAGCAAACAAAACATTAGTAACCATTAGAAGGAAAAAGAAAATTGTTGTAATCGTTTATATGGGGCTTAACACCACTTAAACCCTTTGCTGTTTAAGCCCTCCTTTTTACGTGCATGTGATTTTATGATTGAGAAAACATTGTGAAAAAAAGAAGAAATTGCTTCTGGCAAGCAATTCCTTCTTTCTCTGCACTATTTTCTACCCTACAGAATGGTTATTTTAAAAATTTAATCCACTGTAAATTTTTGCCCGCAAAACCTTTGAATTGGGACAGGTCCAAAATTTTGTAAAACAGGAAAGTGTAAACTACAACAACATCCTTTCTAAGCCTACAGTAGCCCATTCCACTTAGGTTTATAATTATCCACTCATTTGTTAGAGACCAACGGTGCAGGAGGGGATCTCATGATTGAGACTTCAATGCACTACCCACAGGACCATGGTTGAAGCCATAAATGATCAGAGAATGCCTCCAAGAGTTACTATATAGTCATTATTTCTAAATATTCCATAGCTGACATAACAAGGGTTTAGTGAAAGACTGTACTAAGTGTATATACATTGTATATACACTTAGTGCAGTCTTGCACTAAAACCTTGATATATATTAGTGAATGTCTCTAAGAGTATATAGTGATGACTCCTATCCCACTTCCTTGTACCATAATTACTCACTGTAAACCTTCTGTCAATAGTTCCTAATATTCTATATCGATGGCTCAACACAAAACAGTTGTAACTGCCTTTATGTCTGCAGGCATTTACAATTGTTTCGTGCTGAGCCATTAATATGTGACATATATAACAGTGAATTTCTCCAAGAGAATGATTATAGTGATGACCCCCGTACAACTTCCTCATACCATGGTAACTCGCTGTAAACAGCCAAATATTCCATATCTGATATATAAAACAGTGAATGTCTTAGAGATGACCCTTGTTCCATTTCCTTCTACCATGATAACACACTGTAAACCTTTTGTCAATGACTCTGAATATTTCGTATCTGACATATAGGGTATATCATAGATTGTCTCTAAGAGTATATAGTAATGACCCCTGTTCCACTTCCTCGCACCATGGTAACACGTATATAAATCTTCTGTCAATGTCTCCAAATATTCAATATCTGACATATGTAACGGTGAATGTCTCTATGAGTAGATAGTGATGACTCCTGTTCCACTTCCTCGTACCATGATATACGTAATTACCTTCTGTCAATATCTCCAAATATTCAATAGCTGACATATGTAACGTTAAATGTCTCTAAGAGTATATAGTGATGACCCCTGTTCCACTTCCTCGTACCATGATTACTCGCTGTAAACCTTCTGTCAATGTCTCCAAATATTCCATATCTGGATTATGTATTAAGGAAAGCTTTTTGGCCCAATTGTTACCAAAGGAAGAATTTGAGTTTTTGCGATAACCCTTCTGCTGTCAATGTAACTTGTATCATATTCTAAATCTTGGGTATTTCTGTTAGAAAAAATCTAAAACTTAAAAAACTGGCATATATTCCTGCTGCCATAAGTTAATCCTTTCAAAATGTAAGAATATTCTCTTCATCTAACGATAAGCTCTTTATTCAACTGATATAACTTAGAACAATGAAAACATAAAAATCATCAAAAAATCTCTTCTCAAAATAAAAGTTCATCCTTAACATTGATTTATGACTATTTAGATAAATTAGACTTATAAAAGGATACAAGAAATTTCTCCATCTACACTTCTAGGCAAATTTGGCATGTTGATCAACACAAGACTGGAGTCACTAGACCTTTCTCTGATGGCTCTGTTTAACTTCTCAGCTGAGTGCATCTTCTTAACATTCTTCTCATCTCTGTACAAAATATTCATGAATTTTGGATTTGACACTAAAAGTGTCCTGGATCCCATAATATTGGGCGGGATCCCGTTGTACAACATGTGCATTAGTTTTGTCTATTTCTAACCAAGGGATAGACACTAAAAGTGTCCTGAGATCCTGAGGATCACAAAATTTTGGGAGAGATCCCATTTTACATAAGTTTTGTCTATTTCTAACTGAGGGTTTGACACTAAAAGTGTCCAGGATCCAAAATATCTGAATCTATGAAATGTCCATGTTCTCTCAATATTTTTAGCGCTGTTAAACTGTTTGAAGAAAACCAGAGGTTTTGCTATAGTCTTGGTGTCATTATTGTCCTTGTCTAGCAAAAACTTTGACAATTAATGATATCTCTGGTTCTACTGAAGGCATTTACTTGAAACTTGGCACACATGTTCACCATCAAAAGAGCAACCCATACCATTGAGGGGGATGACTTTGTGCAAATTTTGCCCATTTTTGGACTAAGATTTTTATCCACCATCATGCACTCATCAGCCAAGTGTATTCACTGGTAGGCAGCGCTCTTGTTTTTCAAGCCAAGATTCTATCTCCACTTTGTTCCTTACATTTGTAAGGAACAAAGTGAAGGTAGAATCATTGGTTTACATAATATAAGAATATGTCTCTAAACATGCTTTTCCTTGCTCTTTCTTTGAACTTCTATGTATGTATGTAAATGAAAGAATTGATCCCTAAATATCCCTGAGGGATCCTTATGGTAACAAGTAGGGCTACCTGCTGGAACCCATTAAAAAAAAAAGAGCCTATGCTTGACATTTCCAACATTTTCATACATGTGTGATATACAGACATTTGGCAGCACAGACAACAATAAAATGCACTAAGAATATACATGCCGACCACCTGAAGAGGCATTAAGACAATATTTATCTATATAGCCCTAAGTGAAGACTCTGGTCAGACTGTGCGGCTGCACAGGTGATCTGAGTCTTAACATTGTGCAAATGAGAAATTGTTGGAAATGTCATGCACAGGCTAAATTGGTGCTTATCACTGCTAACCCTCTTCTAGACTATAATATCTTAAATTGGTCCAAATTGTTGCTTAAAATGTACATTTTTTGGTTGTAATAAGCATATCTTAACCCTTGTCATGCTGAACCCGGAATATTCCTGCTTTGGCAGCAGCTATAGACAAACATCAGCCTGCACATATGTAAAGTCTGATTTTAGTCTACACCTGTTTGTCACTTTAAAACCAGAATTGTCAAAAGATTTTGTTTTTCAAATAAATATTGACCTACAGTTGGTACTTTCAGTGCTTTTTGCCCTTTGATTGTGATGAAAATTTTTAGTCAAATTTTATTCAGCATGACATGGGTTAACAGACAAACCCTTTGAAAATCCATGATCTGTGTTGATATACTTAAATGAATTTGAAAAGATAAAAGGTCATACATACGGTGTCTTTCCTCCTCGACCTTTCCCTGACATATCTTTTGATATTTGTTGGACGGTGGATGGAGAGAAAGTGTATTGATTAGTTTCATTGTTGTCCCTTTCAGCAAATCTTTCCATATCAGCTTGGTTTTCTTGACGGCTAGTTTTGCGTATTTTATCCATCACATTCTGTGCAGACAGATTCTCCATTCGTAACTTCTTGGCCATTTCTATCCTTTCCTCCATTTTCAATGTTTTTTCGTAGGCATATGGTGAAATAGTGTCAGTTTGCTAAAAGTGAACAAGAAGACTTATTCAAAATTCTCATTTTTTTAACTTTAAATGGCAAATTTCATGAAAATTTCTCTGCTTTATATACCTGTACTGTACTGTAGTACCTTTGTATAGTACAGTCCTAGACCGAGTTATCAGTCAATTATTTGTGTAGTTACAATAGAATCGCTTTAATATTTGTTTATATCGTGGGGGTCATATTTCCAATCCCTAACAGCAGCAGATATCCTTTCCATTATATCTCAAACTGGTGGGTGGATAATTGTAAACCCTGGTGAGATAGCACCTGGAGGCTAGGAAAGTTTGCAATAAGAGTACTGGTCTAAAAAAAATTTAAAGAGCTATGTTTGGGTACTACAGCTGCTGCATAATGACTAAAAACTATTAAAAGCAGCGTTAGATACCTTCAAACAAATAATTGTAATAATCGTCAACTTGTTTGATGCTTTGAACTAAAACATGAAAGGATCTATTCCCTCTTTAAATCTATCGTGTTTCTAATATGTCAGCTATGATTAAGAAGGATTTTATCTGAATGACTGTAATTGATTGAAATTTGTAAGAGGTATCATTGAAATAATTAACCCTTTTCTGTTTAACAAAAATCTGGACCTGTCCAAATTCAAAGGTTTTGCAGACGAAAATTTAAGGTGGATTTAATTTGAAAATTAACCATTCAGTAAGGTAGAAAATAGTGTGGAAAAAGAAGAAATTGCTTGTCAGAAGCAATTTCTTCCTTTTTCACAATGTTTTCTCAATCATAAAATCACAGGCACATAAAAAGCAGGGATTAAACACCAAAGGGTTAAATCTCTGATTATAAAGGTTATGATTACATGATAATAATTATTCATGTAATAGTTCGAAGAAATAATACTTTGAAAGCTGAAGTTTTGTTTTTTACCACAAGTCCAAAGTTATCCTCACCATTTGAACTACTTCAACCTCTGCCTCTATCCTTACACGATATAGATAGTTCTTCAATTCTTGTTTAGCCTCCATTGGATTGAATTCATTAGCTGAATTGGTCATTGAAGAAAATACATTGTGTAGTTGTAAACAGAATCAATTATTATGGAAGTATGAAGCAAATTAATATTTGATATAGATACATAGGCTATGTTTATCCCTTGTCATGCTGATAAAAAATTTGACAAAACTGCATTAAAATCAAAGTGCTTATAGCACTGGATGCACTTATTGTGAGTCTGTATTTATTTTGAAAATACTATTTTTAATTTAATCTTTCTTGTTTGAATAGGAAATGCAGGAAATAAGACTAAGATCAGCTTGATCTTTGTCTATACCGCCTGCTTAAGCAGGAATATTCTGGGAACAGCGTGACAAGTGTTAAGACATTCATTTCACAAAAAACTGAACCAATTAATCATGCTGAACTGCCTGCTAAAGCAGGAATATTCTGGGATCAGCAGGACACGGGTTAAACACTTGTTTAATGATTCACTGAACCAATGAACTCTTACCATGCTTGAGCCTGTGTATGACATTTCCACCACTTTAAAAGATGTGACGCATCATGCAGAAAGGGACCATCTGGGAACTCAAATGAAGATATTTGAAGAAGGGAATTTGGTTGACATCGGTGAACCAGAGATCCCATTTCTAAATTTCTTTTACCAATAAATAGAATGATCATTCTAGATTCAGAAAATCATCCAAGTTCAGAAAGTTAAGACCCTAACCAGCCTGAGCACTACACTACACTACACTACACACTCTGACTGGGGTCTGCATTAAATACGCACTACCTAGATGGTCCCTTTTTGCTAGATGGTCACAACAGCACATTGTCAAAACTCTTATCAATCTGCATCAGCACAGTATGGTCAGAGTCACCACTGTTTGTGTATTAGATAGCTTGAAGATCATAGTGTTTGCTCTCTATCAGAGATTAGTACTAATTAATGCTTTACAGCAGATTATTGAGAAAAATGGTCGATTATCATTTGATAAACTCAACACGGCATAGCAATCACATGCAATATGACACACTTTAAGAAAATTTGTCCAAATTTTTTATAAATTATGCCTCATTTTTGAATTCAAGAAATAGAATGATCTTTGTTTTTTTAGTTAGATCCAATAATATTTCATTCCATGTACACTCTTGGCTTTGCCACTTGTGAAAATAATGCTTTTGTTGTTCACACAATGAAATATAAATCAATCTTACACTGTAACAAACGATTATCCTATATTAATGCACTGTATGCAGCTGCCAAGGCTGCTCAATGTGTTTCCATTTTACACAAATGAAAATGTTGGAAATGTCACAGGCTTGATTCCCTGTAAGATTACTGGAAGCACAGGAAGATGGTAAACTTTTTTTTTAAAATTTAATGTCAATACAAAACTCACTTGAAAGAGTGGTTTAGACAAAGATCAGAAAACTCATATCGATGGCTCAGCTTGAAACAGTTGTAACTCCCTATAAACTTATAGGGAGTAACAACTGTTTCGCGCTGAACCATCGATATGTATAGTCTTATCTTTGTCTATATCTCCTGAATGAACAGGAATATACCAGGTTCAGCATGACAGGAATCATGACAGGAATAAAGAGAGCTCGAATTCTAGTATATTCATGATGGAAACTGTAATTAAGGTATGTGGGCCCCTAATAGTTCAGCACCGTTTTGGAAGTAATGAACTTTAACAGTGTTCACCGAGGTTTCCTTATAATTTCATTAGGAAAGGTCTGTCAACAATAGAAAGATAATGGATTCCCTGATGCTGCAGAACTATTACGGGTCCACAATCTCAATACACCTAATTAATTGTGGAGATAACCAAGTGTTTTATGATTTATTGTTTTATAGCAAGCTCATATGGCTTTGTTGACCAGTTCAAGAGTTTCTTAGAAAAATGTAAGCAAATAGATGAAAAAAATCATAAAGTTAAATTGAAGGTCACTATTCAAGTCCTAATGATTACATGGTCAGTCTTAATTCAAAAAGTGAATCAAAACTGAATCCATGATAAAAAAAAAAAAAAAAAAAAAAAAAAAACATGCTTGCAATTGATTTTGTAGCAAGTTCCTTTTCTATACAAACTCTCTGAAACAAGGTTAAAATTCTTCATAAAGGATACAAGCACCAATAGTAAATATCCTGAGTTTGCATTTCTTCCAGCAGGAATGTTTTTGTAAGAGGAATGCTAGTAAAACAAGAAAACCTCCATCATTTGGGAAATAGTTAAGGAAAATACACATTTTGCTTTAGCCTTAAGTTTGAAAGTGAATATCATTGAACTTACACG
Source organism: Fragum whitleyi (assembly GCA_948146395.1). Classification (NCBI taxonomy): domain Eukaryota; kingdom Metazoa; phylum Mollusca; class Bivalvia; order Cardiida; family Cardiidae; genus Fragum; species Fragum whitleyi. The sequence goes on along the minus strand of OX411552.1, from coordinate 7,516,573 downwards.
CCTTTTTTCCCTGTTGTTTCTTATTCAATGAGTCAAAATAATGAGAAATTATGAGATACTGGATTAATCAAATACTTTCACTAGGCATACTAGGGTTGAAAAGTGTTTAGATGTACAAACATGAAAATTACGATGACATTTTCAATTCTGTTATGTATAAAAGGATATGTAAAATCCACCATATATCTATATTTCCTGTCATCTTGTCCCTTTCTTTAATTCCAACAGCTGGGAAAGAGTTCACTCCCTTGGCAATGATAACGGCCATCTTTGATGTCACACAAACTTGAAGGGTATCTGTCAAGAATTCACAACCAACTCAGAATAAAACAAGAGAAGCATGATGGTCCTATATCTCTCACCTTTGTATTTTTGTATTAATTAATAATTATCACATTTCTAGCAAAAGTCATTATTGTACTTTTATGATTTAAGGCCTTGAGAGTGTGAAAAAGAAAATTGTCATTGATACCCCTTTTCCCATGATATATAAATCTTTCCTCTTTTCAGTTGGGATCATCCTAGTGACCTGACAAACATTCTGACCAAAGAGTGTTAACAAGAAAATTGTCCTTAAGGCCCCTTCTTGCGTGATATCACATGGATAATTCCTATTTTCAATAGATGTCGTCCTTATGACCTTACAAACATTCTGACAAAGTTTCATGATGATTGGTCCATATTGGTGTAAACACTTAAATTGTTGACGTCTGACAACGCACAACAGTCAATGTGTATTCAATCACAAAAGCTCACCTGAGCATGATATCTAAAATTTAATAGAAAAGTGTTTCTATGAAGTATAGATAACTATTTCCTGACCTATGTTTCATTATCCAAAGGATCGAAGTTCTTCAGTTTTGTGCTTATTTTCAATTTTGACCAAGTCTTCACTTATTTGAAACTATTCACAACACATTAATTATAAATCATGGAAGAAATGTGACTGACCCATAAATTCATGATATTTTTCATGGTTCCCCTCTGTTTGCCAGCTATAAGGCCATCCCATCATGATAGTGTTTGGTCTGAGACCTCCCAAACCACAGGTCTGTATTCTGAAATGACAAATTGTCAAAGATAATGTTTTATTGAATATTCAACTCAATGGCAAGATACTACAAGAAATGGAGGAACAAATTATTTATTTATTTCTAAAACATCACTGCTCAGGCTTTAAACAAGCTTCTTTACTCATACAAAAAAAATCACAAAATTTTAATGACACTGATACCAAGGATGAAGGATTACTTTGGGCGTTATAAGAAAATGGTTAAACTAAAATATCTAACTGAAGGTGGTACTTTGGACTTTAACAGAAAACGGCCAACCTAAAATATCTAACTGAGGCCAATGAGTGGTATTTTGGGCTTTTACAGAATACGGCCAAGCTAAAATATCTAACTGAGCCCTATAAACTGTACTTTGGGCTTTCATCAAAAACAGCCTACCTAAAGTATTTAACTGAATCCTATAAGTGGTTCTTTGAACTTTAACAAAAAATGGCCAAACTAAAAATTTCTAACTGAATCCTATAAGTGGTTCTTTCGACTTTAACAGAAAACGGCCTAGCTAAAACTATCTAACTGAATCCTATAAGTGGTACTTTGGACTTTTACAGAAAAGGGCCAAGGTAAAATATCTAACTGAGTCCTAAAAGTGGTACTTTGGGCTTTCTCCGAAAACAGCCAAGCTATAAATGTAATTTGAATTCTATAAGCCAATGGGCAAGAAAACTTACAGATGACACATGCCACTAGTGATATTCTTGGCCACCACAACCTCTTTAAACCCTCGCATGTTGGTCAGGTCTATTAGTACTTGAAGTCTCTGGAAAAAAATTGTCACAAAGAATTAAACAACCCTTAAAAAAGAAAAAAAAATCCTGAAGTACAAAAATTCAACAGAAATGCAGTAGATCAGTAAAAAACAACTCCTGGTCAAGTATACAGTTTGTTTAAGCTTTATTTTAAAACATAGCGAAGATTTATATTATGAATTATTAGCATATCCCATAATTTGATCAATGGTTATATAAATGTAAGTTAATGAATATGGTAATACTAGTCATAGGCGTAACTAGGATGTTGAAATTTATACAGACTCAGAAGGCGATCAACATGGTATAGGCCTATATACAATAAAGGCGTGGACTTTGAGAAAAGATGAATGTCCTTCATCCACTTGCCTTTCCTATGATTTGAGCATCAAAACATTGTTACTGCAGCTAAAATAAGATATAGTTTCAATGTCATGATCATTCATCAACAACATTTTTTCAAAAGAGGATTTATTTCTATTACACACTTGTGTGATGTGCGTAATGGAAGTTACGCCATTGCTAATAATATTTTACCTCCTTTATTTTGTCTACTTCAGCTTTTCTCTCCTGATATTTACCCTCTATCACAGTACCTAGAATTGTGAGACCTTTACCTGCAAATGACGGGCAATCACATTTAATCATAAATGAGCATTGGCATGACATTTCAAACAATTTCAAACATGCAAAGGGCACAAACATTAAGAGTCTATTAACTGACACAAAACATTTTAGAATGTTAAATGACCATCTGAAGAGATAAAGACCTTATCTATCTACAGACTGCATAGTGAAAACTTTGGTCAGACTGTGCAGATGCACAGGCTAGACAGTGGCTTTGCTATGTATTCATGTGTAATTTTTGGAAATGTCATGCATAGGCTCAAATCTGTATGTGGCATGAATAATCTTTAAGTTTTTTCTATTTTTTCTAAACTTTAAAATTCATGAAAAATATTAGGTTGATTAAAAAATACTTATAATTATTTAATCTATTTGCCAAAAATACAAATTAAAAGTTATAGTTATATTGGTCACAAAGATAGTAGATTTAAAAATCTATTTAATAAACCAGGATAATGAAAGCGGTATATGAAAATGTAATGCTATGCTTTTAAACAAAATATCATGACGATACACTTTTCAAACCTTATTCAAATCTAAACAGAAACACTCACCAGCTTTGAGCTGTGCTGCTAACTCTACAAGTTTCTGATATTTAGGTTTGAGATTTTTGTCTAATTTACACAACACTAATATCTGAGGTCTGAAATGTAAAACGGATATGTACAACTACACTCAATCTAGCTTGAGCGACCACGTCTATTAAGCGACCATTTTTAATAAGTGACCTCTGCAAAATCCCCTCCTTGAAATAAAACTATCTTCAAAGGTAACCATGGTTGGTTTAAAAATCATTAAAAATGAAATCTATGTTGTTAAAACTTTCCAGAATTGTCTCAATTTAGAAGCTTGCAATATTATGCACATTCAATAAAAAAGTATGTTTCTTATTTGTAAACAAAACTGTATAAAGCAGACATTTTCTCTAACAATCGTTTTTTGGTGGTCCAGTTTGTGGTCACAAGTTTTACTGTATTTCCATAATAGTTAAGATTTTGGAGACTTAGTGTCAAACTGTCCTAATTACTTACATTTAGAATATTCACTTTTAATGTTCGTATTAATGAATATAAGCATCAGTAAATGAGTTCTCTGTTTAGCTCTTAGCTTGAGTTTAGATAACAAGATTACTTTAAAATAGATTTCAATGAAAATTTCCTAGAATGAAGGCTAATTAGCAAAACCTACCTCCAGTTTTTGATATGTGGTTCTGTTTCCTGAACTTTAAGAAGTGAATACTGAGCTATAGACATTGCCATCCCTGTTAAACCATCACCCCACTCTTGTTCACCTCTAAAATGAAAAACATATGGTGTATAATAAGACAATGTACAATGAAACATGTCTGTGAATTGTAATTGACTTTGCATGAAATATTGAATATTGATCACTTAGCAGTTACTATGGTTTCCTGTTGAGCCCTTGGCATTAATCCTTGTCATGTTGAATCCTGAATATTCCTGCTTAGTCAGGAGGTACAGACAAAGATCAGGGTGCGATGTTACAAAACTTTTCTCAGGCTCAATTCTAAATTTTCTCAAATTTCAATTTGAGATTAAAGCTGTAACTCTTTTATAATACTCATATTTATGTATTAACAAAAAGGTAATATCAATAGGTTGCTATAAATAACAACTTATTGATTTTATCTTTATTTTCATACATTTATTTTCATTCAAAATTTGAGAAAATTATCAGTTGAACCTGAGAAAAGTTTTTAACCTTGGGGCCCTGACAGTATACTTTTGTTTATACAACATGTTTATCATTAGAGAAACAGAATAGTTTGATAACTGTATTTACAAAATAAACACTGTCTCACATTGAGTGCATCCTGTGCTTTTAGCACTTTGATATTAAGATTTTCATTCAGCATGACAAGGGTTAAATTAAAGAAATCCTGTTTAACATTCATCAATACTGCATATCAAGCGTTATAAAGGATAATAAGTTTGTTTAAGTTTTCACAGCGGGAATGTTATTTTATTTGATATCATTAGAAATTGCTATATGAAATAAATTATTATATTATTATATTTATACAATCCTCCTGCTATACTGTATGACACAAGAGCATAATCCCAACTAGATATATACAAGGGAGATAACTTTACTATGAAATTCTATATATTTATAGAGCCCTCCTGTTAACTGAATGGCACAAGAGCATAACCAACAATATCTATTAAAGAAAGATAACACACCCATGAAATTCTGCATACATTATTTCTATAAAACCCACCTGCTATACTGAACAACAGCATAATACTGGTTAACTCTATATATTATCAAGGGAGATAACTCACCTATGAAATTCTATATATTTATATAATCCTCCTGCTATACTGAATGACACAAGAGCATAATACCAGCTAGATATCATCATTAGTGATGCACACAATACAACACCAGTAAGCGATAATGTCCTGAAAAATGTAAAAAAAAAAAAAGCATGGTCATCATTATATATGTACAGCTTATAACATGACAGAATATATTGCTGCTATCTCATTGCAGAACTTGAAATACTGCAATACAAATTATTTGAGAACAATATGCCCTTTTTTCTATGAAAAGAATAGAACAATTCTTCATGTATAAACTTTGTATAAAAAAAATTATGTATAAAAATTGTAATTATACTCTCCTAAACTATAATTGAGAGGTATATAGTAGTCAGTTTGTCGGTCGGTCACTCTGCTTGTCAGTCTGCCAGTCTGTAGCAATTTCTTGTCCACTCAATTTCTCAGCAACTAATTTGTGGATTTCATTGAAACTTTACAGGTATGATCAGTATAAGGCAGAGATATGCAAGTGAAATTGCATACATAATATCATAACATAATAATTATCTGATGTCTTGTAGTTAAATGTTTTCATAAATCTGAAATATGCATTAAATCGTTCTCCAATTTACAGTGTGTAACAAGTTTGCCTAAAACATCAAATGGCTATAATTTTGACAGAATAAAAATTCGGATATATCTTACCAATGATAGAATCTGTATGTTGGTCTCCAGCTAGGTTCTCTGAGTAATGTTTTTACTGTACAGGCTAGATTTACAAACAGGTAGCACATCAAGAAAAACCTACGGAGGAAACGAAAAACACATAATCACTTGAAAATTCATGAACTAAGGATTAATTATATTATGTACTGTGGTTTTTTTTTCTAAAGATGTTGATCTATTATATTTCCATAATGAGTTTTCTCTGATGAGGAAACCCCATATGTATTATTGTGTAAGTCCAATAAAGATATGTGCTCACAGTTCATTGAGTTCTTATCTTTTTTTTTTTAAAATAAAAAAATCAATTAAACGCACCCACTTTTCTCATTTTAAGGAAAAACAACAGTATTTTTGTTTTTTGTAAAAAAACCAAAAAACAATAGTATTTAGTTATAACTCATTTGGAAATAAATATTTTGATATTTTGTCTTGAATAATGCTAAGATTGCTGTTTAAATCATCTGATTCAAAACAGGTCACTTAAAAACTTACATAGTAATTAAAGGAGTAATATAATCAAGATTTCCAACGAGTACACCCATCCATGCTATAACCCCTGTTAACGCTAACGCAGGAAGTGGTTCAGATCTGTATCGCTTCTTGAAGATTCGTAAAAATGGTATGATGTCATCTTTAGCTATTGCATATAACAGTCTTGGAGCTCCTAAATTGGAAAAAAAATGAGGAAATATAAACATATTTAAAGCTAAATTTTGTTTATTGGTAAATAAGGGAGAGTATTTTTGCATAAAATTACAGCTTAATTTAATCATGTTTTACAGATTAACTCATGCATTTAGTTGCTCATATTTATATGCCCAAACATAAGTTACCAAAGTTTAATACATTGTGTATGTCCTAATAAATGTTTTTTTATACATGCACTATAACAATCAATTAGGATGTCAAATTATTGAATCTGAACAAATGAACATCACATATTAAAGCCTACCCCTATTTTTAGCTCACCTGAGCACAAAGTGCTCAAGGTGAGCTATTGTGATCACTCACCATCCGTCGTCCGTCCTTTGTCCGTCCGTCCGTCCGTCCGTCAACAATTTCTTTAAACATCTTCTCCTCCTAAACCATTGGGCCAATCAAGCTGAAACTTGGCATGGATGTTCCTTGGGTGAAGCTCTTTAAAAGTTGTTAAAAGAATTTTATTTAATCAAAAACTCTGGTTGCCATGGTTACAAAATAGCTCAAAATGGCTGAAAATCTTAGAAAAAATTCTTCTCCTCGTAAACCACTGGGCCTATCAAGCTGAAACTTGGCAGGGATGTTCCTTGGGTGAAGGTCTTCAAAAGTTGTTAAAAGAATTTAATTTCATCAAAAACTCTAGTTTCCATGGTAACGAAAAGTCTGAAAAATGGCCGAAAATGGCTGAAAATATTAGAAAAAATTCTTCTCCTCCTAAACCACTTGGCCAATCAAGCTGAAACTTGGCAGGGATGTTCCTTGGGTGAAGGTCTTTAAAAGTTGTTAAAAGAATTTAATTTCATCAAAAACTCTGGTTGCCATGGTTACATAATAGCTCAAAATGGCTGAAAATCTTAGAAAAAATTCTTCTCATCCAAAACCACTTGGCCTATCAAGCTGAAACTTGGCAGGGATGTTCCTTGGGTGAAGGTCTTCAAAAGTTGTTAAAAGAATTTAATTTCATCAAAAACTCTAGTTTCCATGGTAACGGAAAATCTGAAAAATGGCCGAAAATGGCTGAAAATATAAGAAAAAATTCTTCTCCTCCTAAACCTCTTGGCCAATCAAGCTATATCTTGGCAGGGAGGTTCCTTTGGTGAAGGTCTTCAAAAATTGTTTAAAGAATTTAATTTCATCATAAACTCTAGTTTCCATGGTAACGAAAAGTCTGAAAAATGGCTGAAAATGGCTGAAAATATTACAAAAAATTCTTCTCATCCAAAACCACTGGGCCAATCAAGCTGAAACTTGGCAGGGATGTTCCTTGGGTGAAGGTCCTCAAAAGTTGTTAAAAGAATTTAAATTCATCAAAAACTCTAGTTTCCATGGTAAAGGAAAGTCTGAAAAATGGCCGAAAATGGCTGAAAATATTAGAAAAAATTCTTCCCCTTCTAAACCACTGGGTCAATCAAGCTGAAACTTTGCAGGGATGTTCCTTGGGTGAAGGTCTTCAAAAGTTGTTAAAAGAATTCAATTTCATCAAAAACTCTAGTTTCCATGGTAACGGAAAGTCTGAAAAATGGCCGAAAATGAATGAAAATATTAGAAAAATTCTTCTCCTCCTAAATCACTAGGCCAATCAAGCTGAAACTTGGCAGGGATGTTCCTTGGGTGAAAGTCTTTAAAAGTTGTTAAAAGAATACGCCATGATAAGTGAAAAGTTGAAAATTTATGAAACTTAAAAAAAACCCCAAGTTGCAGTAGGACGAATTTTAACCAACCTTAATGTACATCAAACAAATTCTGGTTTTCATAACATGGTTGACAAGTTATGAGTGACATACTCAGGTGAGCGATATAGGACCATCATGGTCCTCTTGTTGAAAAAAGATGCATTATATCTAAGACACACACCTACCATTAATAGACTGTAATCCAGCACCGATGGTTGACAAAAATGAACCAATCAAAACAGTCCATTTACTAGGCCAAGCCACATAGGCTATAACAAGACCACCACCAAGACTCTCTCCTATTCTTTGGTAAGAAAACATAAAATTGCCATAATTAACTTATAACCAAATAAATTCAGATTTTTAAGCACTTGCAAAACATGATTTCAAAAGCTATTTTGTGGAAATGAAAATTCCTCATGAAAGTTATCTCTCCTTTTTTAAACAAAAGTTTCTAACCTATTTTGCCAAATCTTTTTTAATTTCAAAACTCTTTGATAATAGTGAGATAATTTATTCCATTTAGATTACTACTTCATGGCTTTTTACTAATCTCTTCATCTGAAAATGACCCTATATATTCACACCTAGCCTTGATTTATGTTATCTTATTTTGGACACTTAATTATCATTTCATTCATTTAATCATTATCCTGCATCAGAATAGGAAAAACAAGAGGACCGCCTATGGATGCCTACGCTCAGCTGTAAGTGTTGGATGGTGAAAAAACTAAGTAGAAGATGGGCATAATTTGCACAAAATGTGTCTAGAGTTAGCCCCTTGATAGAAAAGGTTGCTCTTTTGATAATGAATATGTGTGCTAAGTTTCAAGTGAATGCCTTCAGTAGAACCAGAGATATTACAAAATGTCAAAGTTTTGGATAAGATATCACAAAATGTCAAAGTTTTGGATAAGATATCACAAACTGTCAAAGTTTTGGCACGACGTCAACAACAACGTGACACCGCTACCAACAATAACGAACACACCAAGGCTTTAATAATAGCAATACCTAGGGTTTTCAAAGAAGAAAGCAGAACTAAAAATGCTGCTTTATACCACTTTTCAGCAGTTAGAGTCTTTACCAGTCATAAGTTGAAGCAAATTTTTCATGTCAATAATGAGTGACTTTCACCAAATAACCTTGACTTATGCCCTTGACATTGCTATGCATGAGACGGTCTTGTCAAAAGCACATATGAAATTTCAAGGCTCTATGACTTACCAATTCAGAGTTATGGCTTATATTAGTTAAATTACAAAAACTAGCCCTTAAAAAATGACTTTGACCTTGAATGATGACCTTGAACTTAGTACTAACATAAAGGTCTTATCACAGGCAATCATCATGTGAAATATGAAGTCCCTATCACTTGCCATTCAAAAGTTTTCACAAAATATCAAAGTTTTTGCATTTTCATTTCACAACTTGGCCTTGAAAATGACCTTGACATTGACTGATGACCTTGAACTTGGTATTAACAGAAAGTGCTTGTCCTAGGCAATCATCATGTGAAATATGAAGGCCCTTTCACTTACCATTTAAAAGTTATCACAAAATGTCAAAGTTTTCAAATTTTTTACGAAGTTGATCTTGAAAAATGACCATGACCTTGACTGATGAGCTTGCTCTTGGTACCAGCAGAAAATGCTTGTCCAAGGCAATCATCATGTGAAATATGAAGGCCCTATCACTTACCATTCAAAAGTTATCGCAAAATGTCAAAGTTTTCAAATTTTTTTTAAACAAATTTGACATTGAAATATGACTTTGACCTTGAATAATGACCTTGAACTTGGTACCAACAGAAAGTGGTTGTCCCTGGCAACCATTGTGTGAAATATGAAGGCCCATTTACTTACGATTCAAAAGTTATCACAAAGTTTTCGCATGACGACAAGGACAACGATGATGACACCAAGGCTCTAGCAATACCTGGTTTTTTTTCCGAAATCAGGCGAGCTAAAAATGATGTATATAACAGATTTGCTATTAAGAATTTCCCTGCAAAATTAAGGGATAAGCTCATTCCTATTTTGAATGCCTATATATCTTTAGGCACTTACAATAATGTTGCACTGACCCATCAAAATATTCCATACTATTATAAACTTACTTATCTCTCAGCACATCCCCTTCGATTGCCCCAGCAAAACATAATGCAAGTGATAGATCTAGATCAAGTTAAGAAAGATTTGAAGTGATATTGAAGTCTATAATTGATATAATAGGAAAGGTGTTTTAAAGAAAACAAGCAAATTCGTTGAATTGATATCCCCCGCCGAACAAATTTTCATTGTCAATGAAGTTAATATCAAACTTAGGTACAGGTTATCTTTTATCTACATCAACCTATAGTTTTCAAGAACCCCAACGATATGCGCATGTCCTCATTGTAGTGAAGCTGTGTGCCAAGTTTCATTGAAATCGGGTCTATAGTTTTCAAGAAATAGCGCAGAAACGAATATCACTATGTATGTATATGGCTTAAACAGTCAGGGGCAGTAACTCTAAATTCAACCGTCAAACCGGGTAACCCCAACGATATACGCATGTCCTCATTGTAGTGAAGCTGTGTGCCAAGTTTCATTAAAATCGGGTCTATAGTTTTCAAGAAATAGCGTGGAAACGAATATCACTATGTATGTATAAGGCTTAAACAGTCAGGGGCAGTAACTCTAAATTTGACAGTCGAACCGGGTAACCCCAACGATATGCGCATGTCCTCATTGCAGTGAAGCTGTGTGCCAAGTTTCATTGAAATCGGGTCTATAGTTTTCAAGAAATAGCGCGGAAACCAATATCACTATGTATGTTTATGGCTTAAACAGTCAGGGGCAGCAACTCTAAATTCGACCATCGAACCGGGTAACCCCGACGATATGCGCATGTCCTGATTGTAGTGAAGCTGTGTGCCAAGTTTCATTGAAATCGGGTCTATAGTTTTCAAGAAATAGCGTGGAAATGAATATCACTATGTATGTATATGGCTTAAACAGTCAGGGGCAGTAACTCTAAATTCAACCGTCAAACCGGGTAACCCCGACGATATGCGCATATTCTCATTGTAGTGAAGCTGTGTGCCAAGTTTCATTGAAATCGGGTCTATAGTTTTCAAGAAATAGCGCGGAAACAAATATCACTATGTATGTATATGGCTTAAACAGTCAGGGGCAGTAACTCTAAATTTGACAGTCGAACCGGGTAACCCCGACGATATGCGCATGTCCTCATTGTAGTGAAGCTGTGTGCCAAGTTTCATTGAAATCGGGTCTATAGTTTTCAAGAAATAGCGCGGAAACCAATATCACTATGTATGTTTATGGCTTAAACAGTCAGGGGCAGTAACTCTAAATTCAACCGTCAAACCGGGTAACCCCGACGATATGCGCATATTCTCATTGTAGTGAAGCTGTGTGCCAAGTTTCATTGAAATCGGGTCTATAGTTTTCAAGAAATAGCGCGGAAACAAATATCACTATGTATGTATATGGCTTAAACAGTCAGGGGCAGTAACTCTAAATTTGACAGTCGAACCGGGTAACCCCGACGATATGCGCATGTCCTCATTGTAGTGAAGCTGTGTGCCAAGTTTCATTGAAATCGGGTCTATAGTTTTCAAGAAATAGCGCGGAAACGAATATCACTATGTATGTATATGGCTTAAACAGTCAGGGGCAGTAACTCTAAATTCGACCATCGAACCGGGTAACCCCGACGATATGCGCATGTCCTCATTGTAGTGAAGCTGTGTGCCAAGTTTCATTGAAATCGGGTCCATAGTTTTCAAGAAATAGCGCGGAAACGAATGTCGGACGGACGGACGGACGGACGGACGGAAAGACGGACGGACGGACAGACGGACGGAAGGACGGACGGACGGACGGACATGGCAAAAACAATATCCCCCCCGAAAAATTTTTTCGGCGGGGGATAATAATATAGCTTACTTATTTTTATCATTAGTCAGAGGAATTATTTCCAAGTACCCCGACTGAATTAAAACCATATGTAAAACACAGTCAACAAAATCCTTCAAGCAGACACCTGTCTGTTGTACTCATTACAAGTATTAGACTTTTTTTCTAATCTATATATCATCTCAAAAGGAATAACTGTAAGCACAAGAATTCAATATGAGCTATTGTGTGACATTTCCCGCAATTCACATGTGCTTAAAGCAGCCAATCAGCAAATTGTGTTATTGCATTGTCAGTTGGCCTGGAGCTTGACCCTTACACACACACATAAAATCTTTGAAATATCACACACACCTGCTAATATATTCCTATAACTTGTTCTGCATTGGACAGATAAAAGGATACAAATGATAGATGTAGTTATAACAGCTGTGATGGTCCCAAGTGGAATAGATTTTTGAGCATCTTTTAGATCTCCTGACATGTTGGAACCTGTCATAATGCCTGAAATATATAAAATACATACTTAGTGTTTTGTATGGAAAAAAATATCTAACGAGGTTGGGAGAATTTATCATTGTTCAGGCTCTGCCGAGACAATTATCAATTCTCACAACTGAGTTTGATATTTTTTTATACAATACACTTAGTATGTATTATATTTATCTTATAACCTATATTTGTCTTGTTTTCATTGGTGTTTCTAACTGAAATGCAAGTTTCTAAAAATAACTTACAATATATCAATGTTCTAAAAATAACTATGTGATAGCATAAATAAATCATATGGTATGTTATCATAGATATTTGTATAGTTATAAGATGAATTGCAATATTACATGCTTTTCATAATTCTATTATTTGTTATATTTTCCTATTCATAAGAAATTAATTTAGAAAAAAAAACACTATTTAGAAAACTATGTCCTATTTTTATAAACAACATTGAATTAGGTCACTTTGAGAAGATTGGATATATGTTTAACATATAATTGTAAAACACTGAACATTACTTAAATATTTAAAGTATTTACACTCCTAACAAGTCTATCTCAATGGCAACCAGTGGCGTAGCTGGGGCCTTTTTGAGAGTACGCACAATTGAAGGTCGAAGGAAGTAGGGCCCTTTATGGGTAACCAGGGAATCAAGTCAACGGCAAAAAACGGAATTTAAGCATTATGGAGTTCCAAATTTGCTCTTGAATGATGGATTTTTTATAATTCAAATTATTAAACAAATAATTCAAGAACAACTGCAGTAGTTGGAATTGAATGAGCCTTAAGCACAACTAGAACTCGTAGAGATTCACTGTGCCCAGTATTAGTACAATATAATTGCGATTGTATGAGGAGTTGTGCTCACATAAAACACTAATTTCATTTTTTTTGTTCATTCAGGAACAACTTTATACATAAAACATATGAATGTGTGTGGGGTTTTTCTTTTTTTTTTGCAAAATTTGAAATCAAAGAGAGTCATTCTGTCAATTTTCTAATCATTTCTATTTAAAGTGTCAGAAGGTTTCTCACATAAAAAGTTTCGACCAATTCGATGGTGGATAATTCAGGATAATTCAAGAAAAACAGAAAGGTTTTTTTTAAATTTTGAATGTCTTATGCACAATTTTACACGGATGAGATGCATTGTGGCAAGAGTCAGCTCCGGCAATACAAAAGAAATGGTAGGAGGAGTACACCAAAACTAAGCTACTTTGTTGTCAAGGACAGATAATTCAGGAACAACTTGACGTTTCAAAAATCTTATAGTCTTATGCACAACTAAACACCATGCCGCGTCAAGCGGAGTCATACATGTAGCTGTAATTTTCACTCCATTCCTATTCAAAATGTAGGAGGAGGTGTACACTCCAGATAAATAATGATTTTCGATCAATTGAAGGGTAGATAATTCGGGATAATGAAAAAATATTGGAGATATTTGATTTTCAAAGGTCTTTTATCCTGCTAGACATCAAAATGAGTAATTGTGGTAAAGGTCTGCCCATCCCCATTTATAGTTTAGGAGAAGTTGTGCACAAAAAAGGTAAAGGACGGACAGACAGACGGACGGACGAATAAAAAACACAAATTCGGAAAAGTCTTAGTCTGAAAAGCGCTAACGAGGGCTTAATGTGGTATTGTTAATATACTCTGTTCAAAGAGAGAATGTCCACTTTTTAATTTCGAATATCTAGGAAGTTACACTGATTACCGTCAAAAAAATTCACAATTTGCAAATGGATTTTTAAGTCCAACCTTTCAAGGTACGCAAACATTTTTGGCTTGGTTTTGGCATTCAAATTTGTATGTCCTGCGTGTGCATCACACGTTAAATGAAGAGTTACCTAAAAATTAAATCATACCTTCGTTACATGTGTGCATATAATGCAATAGCAAGGTTTGACTTAGAATACATGTAAGTGAACGATGTTGAGCCTTGTGAAGTTAAGAACTTGATTTAAATAGCTTAATCATTTATATACCTATTGAAATCGAAGGGAACATTTTGTCTGGCCTCTTACAAGCAAATCGAGAATTCATGGAACGCCATTTCACAGGTCGACGAAAAGTTACCGGACTTCCGTCATTTTTTCATTTATTGTAATCTTTATTTATTAAATAGAAATGCTATGCGTGCTATCGTAAACAGGATGACATCATACAAGAATAAAGTCATGAGGGACATCATTGGAACTAATCTAGACACTCAAGAAGGTGGCTAAGAGTATAAAAGGGGCGTATAAGAGTTTCTTAGACACTTCTCCCCTTATTTACACCAATAACCCCAGCTCAAATTTGTACGCACGTGCGTATGTGCGTATATGGCAGCTACGCCACTGGCAACAATCAACTAGATTTCTAAGAAATGGTGAAAGGAAAATGTGAACATACTTTTGAATTCATCGATAATATTACATAAACCTACCAGTTACAGATGGAAAGTAGATGGCTAACAATACAAAGAACGATGAAGTGATATCTGCTATAATCTCCCCTCTATCTCTGTCACCAGGGATAGATTTACCAATCAAATTCCCAACCTCTGTGTACCTAGGCTGGATGTTTTCTGAAACAGACTATAGTTCATGAGTATCATCTAATACACTCTACCCTTTGTGTCTTTCTCTTGAGTAAATATAACCAATAGAATTACCAACTTCTGATATACTGTATATTTTCCAACACAACAACAACAAAATGACCAAATGTGCTTTAATAAAAAAGAATCTACTTCAATTGCTCTCTGTCCTTGTATCTTAATCAATATTATCGTTCCATCAGGTTAGATATATTTTTGAAGCAGACTATAGTAAATTAGTGATTTCCTAGAAGCAATCCCTTGTTTCCTGATCAACTGGTCAGGTCCAGTTAATCTATTTATTCTGATATTTTTCTGAAAAAAGACTATAATAGTCAAATGAGGCTAAATCATTGGCTATGTCATCTGGGTTGATTTATGGTCGTTATTGTGGACAAAAGTATACACACAGACAAAAGTGTACACACAGATGTCATTTTCATGAAGCAGACTTTAATTTATTGTACAAACTTCTTGACTGTCTCTGTCTTAAGGAGTTGATTATAGATCAAAAAAGCCTTTTATATATATAACAAAAGTTTTTCACCAATTTTATATGACGCAAACTTACTGACAAGATTACCACTTCCTAGCCCTGGAAAGCCTGGCACCAACGATACATTATTGTGTACAAAGAACGGATCACAGACAGACTGGTTGTTGTTATTTGTGTAACAATAGTTCTGAAATATTGGACCAGTCTCGTTCTTCGTACACATCATAACACCGTCAACACTGACAGACGACAGGGTGAGGATACGGTCTCCAAGGTAACAGACTCTGAAAAAGAAAAGAAAGGTAGCGAAAGACATGTTTTACAAAGCTATATTTGTTCGTTGGCTTGTTACATTTCTAACGAGATTTCTTCGATACCACATCATCAAGAGTTATTGATCAGATAAAGTTTAAATAATGAAAGATATCTGGATTAACCATAGGGCCTATTAGCTTTATGTATATAGTTTTTTTTTTTTTCGCTGTTGGCATTATAACTCAAATATGGTATTGTGACTTGTGATTACAGTACATTTGTAAACAGTCGACGAGTCAAAAAGGTGAATTTTACTCATACACCAAATTGATATGTACTTAAATCGACCTCCTTTAAAAAAAAATGCATGTAGGCCTATATATTTGTGTAATGGGAGAATATACGACCTAATACAAAACATCTGGTACATACTACTCAAATACGGTATTGTGACTTGTGACTACAATACATGTGTATACAATAGACGAGTCAAAATAGCGAATTCGACTTATAGTTGGAAACGTTATATCTCAAAATATTTAACTCAGATTATAAGGAAATATTTAAAACTTAAAAGTAGACTAATTCTATCACCATCAGCGAGTATACCTTGGTTTATTTGACCTGAATTTGACATCTGAAAATTGCTTAAATAACAGTTACCGACATATTTATCATTTAACAAAATATATTTTACGTTTTGTAATTCATTTCTATGAAAGCACGTGCAAAGCCGAGTAGGAATAATCAAGCTTTAATTCATCTAAAATGCAGGGGTCAGTCAGATTCGGGTCAATAAAACTACGCTACAAAAGTTTTTTTCCCGGTTCGTCCGGCGCCAGACCCATCTTTATGTTCACTTACTTTAAGCTCTTCTCCGGCGAGGCCGTAAATATTCCAATATAAATACACAGAATAGAGAATATAACACATGCTAGCGAGAATGGTCCAAACTTGGCCACGAACTCGACGCCAACAAAACATATAAGCCACAGTATAATCAACAGTCCCGTCCCAAATAGCCGGTAATTGTTGACGGCATTTATTAAAATCGAGACATCACCAAATACGGAGATCTGTGGTGCAATAAATGTCTGAAAAATAAATACATATTATCATAGCAATCACACTAAATATATTGCGGAATGGTAGCTTAAAAATAGATCTAATATTTGAAACTTTTCGCAACTGGCTGGTTTCCTGACCCAAGAATGGTCATTTTTTCCATCCGGTAAATGTATTTTTTGGAACGATCTCTTTCAAATATGTGGCCCATTACCGAAAAGAGACCATCTGGCTAGAACGTAAAGTGTCGACCCTTGTTATACTGCGCGGACAGCGCAGGCTAACAAGAGTCGACACTTTTCACACTTCATTGATATTCTGAATGTAGAATAACCAATCTGACTTCCTGTAAAAACAAAACAAAACAAACAACAACAACAACAACAACAAAAAGAAAAGCGACCTCAAGTTTACCGTTACATGACCTTATTTCTTTTTTCAAATATTTATCCATCGAAGTCCAAAGATGGTCCCTATTCGCTTGACGGGTCATGTTTTAATTAACGGAGATCCCATATGGCCCTTTTTTACGTGAAGTGTCATATACATGTATCTGTGAACAAAGTCTCGTCAAGTTTTCACGGAATAAGACAAAAAATGGAATTTCATAATATAATTGAGGACATCTTCAAATTCTCTATGCATAAAAAGTGGTCGGCATTGCAAAAATGAAAAAGACATTCCAAAATCAAAGAAAATTGTAAATAATTTTATGAGGTAAGAAACGCGAACGAGTGAAAATCCAAAATTATTCATAAACTGTTTTCAATTATCAATTTGAAATCGAAATTTCTAAATATGAGCTTAAACTTTGAAGTTTGCCAGGGAAGATCAGTTCCGGATGGCAAAACGTTGGAAACTGTTAACCAATTTTATCCCATTATGCACGCAACTGCAATACAGGAATAATTTGCAAACAGTTTGCATCGTTTCGTCATCCTGGACACAGTACAGCTTGTATTAGAAATGGATACAATGTCATAACTACGAGGACATTAAATAACTCGTATACAACGTTCAGCGCTCAGAAAAACCTCCTTTAGATGGCTCGGCGCGAAACAGTTGTAACTGCCTATAAACATATAGGCAGTTACAACTGTTTCGCGCTGACCAGAGATATCTACTTTCCAAAATACACATGACGTCAAAGCATAAAACATCGCCATTATTCTTTTCCAAATTGTCAGTTAGCAATCAAAAACAGGAGATTTACGAGTCATTAAAGCGCTGTAACCCTATTTCAATATGAAAAACAGGCGGAAATGAACGTGGAAGGCTGGATATAAATGGCGCTACTTCAGTGTTTGAAATGACAAATTATAAAGTCCTAAAAGCTTTTTATCTGTTTCTGTTTTGAAGTTATTGGCTAATTTCTTGTTTTCGTTTGTAACTAGGAATTTCAAAGACTTCGATATGACATATAGTTACAGTCGTATGCGTGGAAAAGAAATATTAAGCAACACAGTCATTGGGAATTCACAAAAATATTTCCAGAGTGCCGATGACTTTGACGTTATGATTATCAAAGGCACCGTTTGACCCCGTTGGACTATATCATTATTCTTTGTTCTAAGATGGATTGCCACGCCCATTCTCAATAGCCTATCAAATTTTCGCAAACATTTTTAATGGATCACCCTAGAAACATTTGGCAAAGTTTTATTGAAATTTGTCAAGTGGTTAGGAGGTGTCATAAAAAAAGATAAAGGTGAAAAAATGCCCCGTTGTGCTCAGGTGAGCTTAAAAGGGCACACGTGAATACACAAGGGGTACTCACCACAAGGATTTCAATGGCACCGATTACATACATGGACCCCGCTATAGTAAATGCTAAAAAGAAGAGCACACCCACAGCACCCCCGAACTCTGGACCCAGTGCTCGAGAGATCATATAATAAGATCCACCAGATTTCACGATTCCGTTCGTTGCTATGGCACCCATAGATATAGAAGTTAGCGTCGTCTGAAATATAGAAGGTTACCGTAATTGAATTTTTTTTAGACTTATCCTATTTGAAAGAGTGGATGGTTTTAAGACTTGAAAATGTTGCCATTTCATGAGAATTTCATCAAAGCAAACAGCAAATATGCGTATTCGAAGGAGAAGTTCTGCTTAGCAAATAATAAGAAAATTCATCGCAGAGGCCAGCTTTTGTTTGAACACATCAGAATTAATATCTTTACAATTAAATTATCTTGGCCAGTGCTCTCAGAAGAAATAATCATTTTGCGAAATAGTAAAATACAGGTCACTTTTGATCGATTATTAAAATATTGTAAATCATGTATGGCTCCTCGGTACTTTTAAAAACTGACAATATTAGTTCCACGTGCCTCATTCTAGGAATCCTTTACATGTGCCACTCCAATCGGGAATATTGGCGATTCTACGGAATAGAACTCGGGAATAATAAGAGCGCAGATATTAAGCGTCGCATCGCACTAGGGTTTATATGACGTCATAAACATGTTTGAAGATGGCGTTGCGAAAAACAAAATCAGCGTAAGGTTAAATTGGGCATATCATAATTTGAAAACAAAACGCAGTGCTTATCTGCGTTTTGTTCTCAAATTATAACATGCCAAAACAATCTCCACAGACGATCGGAAAGCATCAAAGGATTTTTTTTTGTTCTTCAAGCGTATTGACCAAAGTAGGCCCCCCTACCGCCAAAAGACGAATTAGATCTACATGAAAAATGACTTAAATTTACTGAAATCTTTCCAGTTTATGGAATAGTCCGAAAGATATTCCGAATGGTGCAACTCCTCTAGCAGAGTCTTGCGATATTCCCCAGTAGATCCTATTCCCTTAGACTGGTTCCATGCTTGCTTCGAACATGTAATTTCCTTGACTTTGGAAACTTTGATAGCAGAAAAATATATTTATTTTTTACAAATACATTTTCAAGCCCACTGGCGTGATTTTTTTTAGATTGTGCGTCATCATCATAATTGAAAACGAAGCTAGGTTCGATCATGCCTTACATGAAGACAGCCCTTACTATACCTTGTGAGGATAGAGTCTATATGTCTTAGCTGTTACTCATATTAAAAATTTCTTTAAAAAGTTCTCTTTTTAAAGAAATTTTGAATATGAGTAACAGCTAAGAACATCGTGAAATTGACACTCATTCCGATCAAAACCATTCTAAATCGCTTACTCAGCGTCCCATTCATTCATTCCAAACACTCACTGAAACAATTCAAACTGCTCCAAAATTATCAAATAAATAAGATCAACAACTACTTTTAAATAAAAATCGCTAGAAAAATTCCATTATTTTCCTTACTTAATTGAATTTTGTAAGAGTCGGATTGGTTCGCGAAGATATAAGAAGCTATTTATAGAACTTGTATACATGTTTTATTAAAGGGAGGTTATATATATCGCTAAGTTTGCTCATCATTTTGCTCATTCAATTTCATTCCAAAATCATTCCAATAATATTCATCATGTCAATTCTACGATGCTATTAACTGTATTTCCGTTTCTCCTTCGTAGGATCACACTAAATGTCGCTGAACTTTATGTTTTAAATGCCTTTTGAGATTTTGAGGAGGGAAGGTTTAACAACAGTAATATTTCGCCGATATTTCCATTTTATTATTGTTCTCTAGAGAGTGATAAACTACTCATAGAAAGTTTTCCAATCGTTAACCATTCTTACCCTTTTAAACAAAATATTTTTCTTAAAATTTACAATGAGTGATAGATCTATTTGATGACCCTTGGCAGGTTAATTCGGATTCGAGCTTTGAAAACAATTATACAGTACGATAGACTGATCGTCGTACATCGGGAAAAACGAACGAAAATATATTAAGCAAGTTTAAATCGTGGTGAGTCTTCAATATCATTTATTCTGGTCAACGTTGACAAATTGATTTTATCAATTTATTTTTGCAGGACGACGGGATTCGGAGGCGTGTTCTTCCCTTCGTATCGATCACCTATTTCGACATTGGGGCTCATGCACGTCGTTCATTGTCTATAAATATATATTAAGATGATCGTTTGTTTCAGGGTTTAGCCGCCTTCGTAGCGCAGTTGGTAGCGCGTGGGACTGTCAATCCAGAGGTCACGGGTTCGATCCCCGTCGGCGGCACTCATTCTTTCCGACTATTTGTCTCTCACCAATGAGTTGATAATCGTAGACCTATGTGAGATAGCAGCTGGAGGCTAGGAAAGGATGTGGTGGTTGTACTGGTGGGAGAAATACCAGGAAACCATTGTTAGGTGCTCCAGCCGCCGCGATATAACTGAAATAATGTTGAAAGCGGCGTTAAACTCCATTCAATCAATCAATCAATTGTTTCAGGGTTTGATCAATTTCCGTTCAGTGAACAACAACATAAATATTTTCACGAATGGCGGAGCCACTGGTGAAAATAAAGCTTTTGTTGTTTACGAAATGAAATTTAAAAAAAAAAAAAAAAAAAAAAAAAAAACAATCATCCTCAAAAAACAATTGATTTTTCTAAACTTTGAATGCAAAAATTGAGACAAAATGTGAAAATTTCAGGGAAAAATTAACCTTAAAGCGCATCATTTTGCACGTGATTGCTATGCAACGTCCATGATAACTTCGCTTATTTGGCTCCGCTTAGATAATGTCAGATATGGAACGAAAGCTGGGTATAAGTTTTTGATAATTTAACTGGTGTGACAGAGAGTTTATCAAAAGTTCATCTTCCATTATTTCTTGAAAATCAAGCGTAAAGTTTTAAAGATACCATTGCCTTACTTGGCCCACTCACCGAGCAACAGCAAAAGAATATGATAAGAAATCCTTGGATTGTTCCGGCCATTCCTACAAGCCATGTCACACGGATAAATATTAGCACCCCGAATATGTTCTGTATTGTTGGTAAGTACACGCCGAATAACGTCCCTAGCTGGGCCTGAAAATGATAAGCATAATTAGACCACAGGGAGTCGGAACATGATAATGTAGACATGATTTTTTTCAAGAATGACTTTTTAGAAAATGTGTGCCTAAATGGACACTAAACAATACTTATAGGCCCACTACAAATTTGGTCAAGAAATTTGTGCCTATGCGTGAGATTTCAAACAATTTCAAATATGCGCAAAGCAAAGATTCTGGCCAGCCTGTGCATCTGCACAGTCTGACAAGAGTGTTCACTATGCATTTAGTAGATAGATAAGGTCTCAAAGTATCTGTAGACCATCATTTAACTTTATATTTAAAGTATGTGGCTGTCAAGTGTCAACACTGCTCAATGTTTGCACCTCACAAACGTTTCGAATTGTTGGAAATGTCACGCACAGGCTCATTTAAAAATACTCTTTACTTCTGACAACGAAAGAACAACAAATCGAGCTATTGTAATCATTTTTTGCGTCGCTATGGTTATCGTTTGCATCTTTGTAGGCGTTTGAAAATATTAACGTACCATAAGGCAACTTAACTGCTATTGTGAGATAAGCGTGTGGTCTCCCTACGCCGTAAACTCTAAGATAAGTCAACTACGTATCAAGTATAAATCAGACGGCCAACATATGAAGATCGCTTGGGGAACATAGATTGAAACAAATTACATTCACAATCAGTCCTTATGATGACTACGCGATACTTATGGTGCTTTCTACGACCGTCATTTGATTTTATGATTTTTAATAAAATATATATTTTTTTTTCTAAAACGAAACCACAATGCCTTCTGCACCCGTAAAACCGCGCAATAATTCGAGGAGACATTGAGACGGAGACCGTGTGAAGCCGCACGGCATAACACGTTTCTAAGGGTCACGACTATTTCAAGCCTGCCCTGTGTTCTGGATACGAAAGCGCTAGCCTCGAACAATCTTTATAGCGAACAGTCTATCTTTAACGTACCACAAGCGCTTTCCAAGAATGGCCGGTTGCTATACGCACTAAAGAGACTCGATTGAAATGTCAAGACCATCAGAAAACATTCGAAGATGTATATACTGAAATTAAGATATTTCACACTTTTAGTTCCCGACCTTCAGACGATAAAACGACCGAAAAAAATCCAAAACCACGCGATTTTCGAGAAAACCGATCAAATTATCCGCCTTTTTTTCGATTTATGGTAGTCACTTCATGACGTTGTTGGTCGATTATCAAAAGCGCCTCATGCTAGCACACACTTTCTATTTCTTTAACGCAAAAATGAGGCAAAACTATGAAAATTTTAGGACAAGTTTTTCTAACAAGTTTCATTTTGCATGTGATTGATTTGCAACGTACATGATGACGTCACTTAATAGGCTCCGCTTAGACAACGTCAGATAGAGTGAAATGAATGAAAGCGGGGTATAAGTTTTTGATAATTTATGAAAGTTAATGATAATCTACCGTTTTCTCGGCAATCCACCGAAAAGCATAAAAGATAAAAAAAAAAAAAAAAAAAAAAAAAAAAAAAACTATAATGACGTACGTGTTTTTTCACTTTATCTTTTTTCTGTTTGTTCCCTAATTTGTCAGTACCGCCATTATTATACATTTTATGTTTGTCACCCTCGTCCTCGTCATCTGTCAGTTCTTGTATCTCCATACTCTCGCGGAACGAGACTTTAGTCGGCTTTCTCCGTAATACCGGGGCTTCTTCTTCAGCATATTTGATCTTGTTTAATAAGCTTTCATTGGTAAAATCTTCCTGAAAGAAAATTGAATTGAAATACTAAATATGTCTATGCGTGCCATTTCCAACAATTTGACATGTGCGTAAAGAACCAATATAAACCGGCCTAAACAGCCCCAAACTATGACAAAAAGAATACCAGAATGTCTAAAGACAATGTGAGACCTCATTTATCTACAAATAGCAAAGTGGTGACTCTGGTCAGACTGTGCATATGCGCAGGCTGGCCAGAGTCTTTGCTTAGCGCACATTGCACATTGTTAGAAATGTCATGCACAGGCTCAAATATAACTGTTACTTATATGTCTGGAAAGCCTTTCTTTTATATATTTTATATTATCACCTTTTTTCGAATACGGGCAATTGCCAAAATAATAATAAAAAATGCATAATAAATCAATAATGATAATATCTAGAACTGTCGCAAAGCGGACTTATACCCCCTACAAGCACTTTGTCAAAATGCAAGTGCTATTAGTGCAGGATGTGTTTGTAACAGATATTGAGGTCATATGCGGCATTTGCATGATTCTAGGTCGCTTGGTTCTTGAATTAGAGTCAGGAAAAGAAAATTGAACAAAAATTGACTGTGACCTTGACCTTTGACCTATGTGACCCTAAAACAATAGGGCACTTCCTTTAGTCATAAGCAACATTTGAATAAGTTTCATGATTCTAGGTCGCTTGGTTTGTGAGTTAGAATCCGGAAACGAAAATTGAACAAAAAATTGACTGTGACCATGACCTTTGACCTATGTGACCCCGAAACGATAGGTCACTTCCTTGGGTCATTAGCAACATTTGCATCAAGTTTAATGATTCTAGGTTGCTTGGTTCTTGGGTAAGAGTCTGAAAACGAAAAATAAACAAAAATGACTGTGACCTTGACCTTCGACCTATGTAACCCAAAAACTATAGGGCACTTCTTTGGGTCATAAGCAACATTTGCATAATGTTTCAAGATTCTAGGTTGCTTGGTTCTCAAGTTAGAGTCCGGAAACGAAAATTGAACAAAGGCTCACTGTGACCTTGACCTTTGACCTTTGTGACCGAAAAGCGATAGGGGACTTCCTTGGGTCATAAGCAACATTTGTATAAAGTTTCATGATTCTAGGTCACTTGGTTCTTGAGTAAGAGTCCGGAAACGAAAAGGTCTACGGACGGATGGATGGACGGACGGATTGACGGCCGGATGGACAGACAGACAGACATGGTGAAACCATTATACTCCCCTCTTCTTCGTAGGTGGGGGTATAAAAATGATAAGATTAATTCGGCATTTTAGGATCCACGATTGAGTTTGTGTTATGAGTTTGCCATATAATCCGAGGAATAAAGGTCATTTTTGCATTTCGTATCCAAAAATTGTGTAAGATAAATAGTATTTAGTTTTTAAACAATTATTGAGACCTAGTTTAGTCAGTTTAGTCCGCGCTACCTGGATAAAGTCGTTACTTTCTTGCAATTCCGTGTGATCAATTTTGGCTAGATAGCTTGGTGGTAAATTGGTACTCTAAGAATTCGGACATGCGAAAGAAATAGAATTATTGTTCCAATAATCTTAAGGAGTGGAACTGAAATATATTGAATCGTCAAAAGAGTTTCATTGAAAGTCAAACATTAATAATTCAATGTTAGTTGTGTCCATCAATATTGGCGCGTTCTGATTGACTGAAAAGTTTGCTTTATTCCTCAGTTAAAACAAATTTTGAGTACGCAGCTGTTTTGTAAGCTTCCGCAAAAAGTAGTCCCGTAAAAAATCTGTTTCTAAACTGGCAAATCTTTTGACAAATCTTTAAATCTTTGCTTTATGCTTTTAAATCATAAGATAAGAAGATAGTATTTGTTGATTTTTATAGAGGGATGATACGAAAAACCTAATCACACTCATGTATGAATCCACTTCGCTCGTGATTAGGGTTTAGTTTCCTACCTTTATGAAATCAACAAATACTATTTTCAATTTTTATTAGACACTGATCAACCAGTTCCCTAAAGATAAGTTTGATCTGGATCGAGTATTTAGGGCCAATACAAAGCACGTACCTCAAACAAAGCAGTAACTGGACTGGTCTCTGTATCAAAGATCTGATCATCGTCTATTTGAATTTTTACAAGTGGCTGGGCTGCAACACAGAGATTAGAAAATTCTTTGCAAAAACACGAAAAAAAAAAAAAGGAGAGAGGGTATATTTTTTACATCATCTTTCAGTATAACCTTTTTAAGTCAAGAAAACCAGGTTACAATCTAAAAAGTATCCTAAGAATAGTAAGTTATTTCAACGGATATAAATTCTTTTTCTTTTTATATATATGCTTTTATTTTACATATCATAATGATTTTCTTTTATTATTTATCTTGTTTGGGTTCTGCGACATTATGCTCGAAATAAGTTTTATTTGTTCACAAGCGGTCTACTGTATTTTTTGTATCAAATTGCCGACATTATTCGAGAATTGACATGCCATTAGTAAAAAAGAAAAAAAAAAGAAAATAACTATGATAACAGATCCACGGCACATTCTCATTTAAAATATTTAGCGAAATCTGTCACTGCCATCATTTAATGGTGTAGTTATTATTCATATTTGGCATGCAAGTTTTTCACCCTGGAGAAAAACAACAAAGAGAATATGGGAGAAAAACAACATCAAATAACGATATGATTGTTAGTTATGTTATTGGAATCCCGTGATGAAACTGCAGGAAGATCAATAAAAATCTAGAAATAGATCACTTCAAAACAATGGAAAAATCACAACAAACAATTCAAAGTGCAACGTTTGTTCGTTAAAAAAAACAGTTAAAGCAAGTTAAAACATAGCAAATCGAAATAAGCTTATGTACTTAATAGACAAGGGAAATGTTAAAGACTACAAAAGTATGTAACGGCTTGGCGGAATAGGGCGAACTATTCTTTGTAAAACAGAAAGCAAACGAATTAAAGTTCAAATATAGACAAAGATATAGTGGCAGAAAAAGACAGTGGCTAACATTGTGAATAATATAAGCATTAGTATTAAGGTAGGGCCTATTAAGAAATATTGCTTCTGGTTGAAAGATGTGAAAGGTTAGAAATGTTAGATTTAGTTTAACCATGCCCTAGGTCAAGTTGAGGATAGCACAGCACTCACGAACGCCTCCATTTTCAGAACGACAAGAAAGAGGGCTTGTTTTGATTTCAAATTGAAATATTTCATTTATACTTACCCAAACCTTGTGTTGCAGAGACGATTCAACTGAGTACCCACAACATAAGTTTTCGCTGTGGATTTTAAACTGGTGTTACCCCCTCTTTTCTGTACCTTTGAATTCTTGAAACGCGTTCTAGATATGTGTCATTGGGTAATGCAGGGTACCAATCGGGAACCCTCGGCGATTCTACGGAATAGACCTCGGGAATAGCACGGGTGCATCCATTAAAGCGCGTCATTTCGCACGTGGGTTTATATGACGTCACAAACATAAACGATCCCGCCAAGGATGACGTTGCATAAAACAAAATCAACGAAAGAATAAAAATGGGCATATCATAATTTGATAACAAAACTCAGTGTCTTACTGCGTTTTGTCATCAAATTATAATATGCATAAAAGATCTCGAAAGACGATCGGAAATAATTAGCAAAATGTGATTTTCTTCAACCGTATTAACCGAAGTACCACCAGGAGCCGAATTACCTTAAAAATGAACCAAAATTACTACACTTACGTCCGAGGTACTTTTCAAGTTACGGAAAAGTCCGAGCGATTTTCCGAATGGCAGGGTACAATATCTGGATCGCTTTCGAAGACTCCGTTATCCTGAACGCAAGGCAAGATTCGGTAAAAAACTGTCGAAACTCCAATTAGAATCAAACGAGACAATCTCGCGTAAGCGGGAGTTGTGATGTTGCGAGGGTGAAGCGAGCAGCGCATCCCCCCCCCCCCCCCAAAAAAAAAGGCCGTAAAAGATGTTAAACAATGTAAGTGAAGCGTGTTTGAAAAAACACATTTAGAACACTGAGAATTCAGAGAGATCCTGCATTTCACCTCGCATAGGGACCGGTTATATAAAAGATAACCATTGGTTAGATTTTAACGGGAGTTAATTTCGGCCAGTCAGGATTGCTCTTTTAATTGAAACAACAAAACTGATTGGTCTTAAATGACTACCGATCTATAATTGAATAGAGGTCTTCTATATATAACTGGGGACTGACGTCGTTGACCAATGCAAGTAAAAAGTAATTTTACACAGTGTAAGTTATATATTATTTACGAATCTGTGTCATTTTATAAACTTATTCACCAATACAAACTTCCAATATCTTGTCAAGCATACAGAGCAGTCGTGTATCATAATCACGAAAAATGTAAAATGTCTGTGAAACTGTCACAAATTAAATTTTCGACGGTTTTTACGTCAAACAAGGCTGATAGTACAGACATTTAGATGATAAAACATGATGAGGATCTAAATTTGTTATTCTGCGTAATCAATGAACTGGCAGGGCGGGCCTTAACCGTGACGTAATTTGGCGAGTATACTTTTCAATAGTAGGGTTCTTTCGAAATTAAGTCGGTAATCATCGTTAACGCGTGCAAATAACTGTATCCTAAAACCTAAAGGATTCACGTGCTTTGAGAGAATGAACACATTTCATCGTTTGGAAACCAATTCCTCGAAACTTCAGCTTGATTAAGCTGAAGTTAATTAAGCTGAAGTTACGAGGCTTTGGTTACCAATCTACGATTTATGGTCTCGAGTTATTTATGTCGACTCTCTTTAGAAGTCGGTTATTTTAGATTCAAGCTGATTTCCCTTAACCTTAAGTGCAACGACCCGTTACGTAGGCTCCGCCCTGCCAGGACATTAATCTGGGATAATATTTCTCACCTAATGCGTATGTTTTGGGTACTCAATGGAATCGTGTCGGAGATGGTTTTGTTGATAAGCCACATAAGGAGTTCTGTTTGTTAAGGTAGTACACCCCTAACCCCTGGTTTACACTATGTTCCCGGTGACGGTTTCAAGCCAAAGTGGACAAATCGCGGGGTGAACTGATCACAACGTAGGGCAACGGGATCGACAAACGTAACAAGTCGTGATTGCCGGGCCTGCCGGGGCAAATGTTTCAAGTGTCAAAAGTTTTTTATCCCCGACTTACGATCCTATGAAGTTGAGTTACGACCTGTCACGTACAAGTTCCCGTTAATGTACGGGAGCTTCAGGGTACAGTTAACTACATCGTGAAATTGACAAGGTGAATGATTTTGGAATGACTTAGGAATGAAATTCAATGAGTGTGAGGATCGAGTTTTGAGTGAATTTAATGGGAGGTAATCCTATATCGCAAATTTTGTTCAGGATTAACAAAATTAACGATATTGATTACCTCCCTTTAATAAAAAATGCATACAAATTCTTAAGATAGCTTCCTATTTCTTCTAGAACCTTTGAGGCGCTATCAATTTGAATTATGTCAGTGAAATCGAATATTTTTCTCTTTCAAATTTATTTTGAATGACGCTGTTGATTCTGTATTTTCAACGGGTTTGAGTGTTTTTGAATGGTTTGAGTGAGTGTATGGAATGAATGATTGGAGCGCTGAGTGAGCGATTTAGAATGGTTTTGATTGAGATGAATGTCAATTTCACGATGTTACTAACTGTAGCTTGTGATTTTTTTTATCCACGTTTGTATTTTTTACGGATCTCACGGCGAGCTAAGCAATGTGTTAGCAGTTTCGTCGCGTTTAACCATGGTACGTCCCCGGCGGGCGAAAGGTTTATTTCAAGTTCCAATACGCTCTGGCACGGGACACACGATCCCACACTGGAGGCCCAGCAAGGCATAAAAGCTTCATTTGAGTTGCAAACATTGAATGTGCAGATTATATAATTGTATAATATTAGTAGTTTACGGCAATGTCACCTATAAAGGCAGGGCGTGGGTGGGAGGGAATCCGCCCTGTGCAGACCCAACTGGTAGAGGAGCAAGAGCTGTCTCAGACTTAGGATACTCGTCTTTAATCACCGCTAGATGAAGAAGAGCTTGGTTGAGCCTCTGACCCGATCGCTTGTTCATTTTTCTCATCGCAAATTTAGAAAACATTGATTGTTGAAACCATTTTTACAGCGTTTTGTACCTCAACTTCCTGGCACTTACGTTTAACCGATAACTTGATAAACGCGAGAAACCTTGATTGGAACTTGAAAAATCGTGACAGGACCCTTCAGAACGTTATAAACCTGAATAGAACGTACGGTTTGTTAAAGATACATTGTTGACCGTGCGAAAACGTAACGCACCCTTACAGAACTTGAAATCTGAGTCAAAACTAAGTTCTACGGCATGATACGTTTTGGACTACCGTTGCTGCCGTTGTCATCGGGAACATATTGTAAACGAATGACAATGCGAAATTTTGAATTCAGTCAGACGTCTGGATTCTCCGTTTACATATGACATCGTCATACTTCGGTTTAAATAAACCGTCATTTCTTGCCATTTTGTTTCAAATATTTAATGGCCAAATTAAGCGTCGTAACAACGTTTAGGCCGCCAACAATCGATTTGCTTCAACTTTCATATCATCAAAAAAAGGTCGAGGGGCTTGTCAAGCGACCCTTTATTCGTTGAGCACTGTTAACCCTTAATGATGACGTAGCTACTACATCAACACTTAATTCAAATGAAATTCAAAATGTTGCTCGTTATCCAAAGAATCCCGACGTCTAATTTACGAGGATTGGCAAATAAAAACGTGGACGAGTTGAATATTTCAGTCATAAACCATCGTATATTTATGAAAATTTGACAAAAAGAAACCTCCATAAATAGGATATTTAAAGCTGCTCTTTCACAGATTGGGAAAATGCGATTTTTTAATTTTTTGTAAAATCATTCGGAAATTTTGACTTCATTGTGTAGAAAACTCTAAACTTATAACATTCGATCTGGTAAGACATGGGAAAATAGACAGATATGCTTGAATTTAGCGGAATTCCATACTGAAAAATAAAGCAACTGCTAACACCTTAAAGAATTTTCTTAAATTTATAACAAAGTATTTAAGCATGCAATTCAACCTGTTCGTCCAATTCTATCAAAGGTTAAGGTCGAAGTATTTGTCAATTGGGAAACTGCATATCGATACACGCAGAAAATGAAACATTATACATAAAAAAATAACAATTTCATAATTTATAGACTGGATATAAATAGACTGGGTCCCTCACTGACCTTACCGCTTCGAACATTCAAGCTACAAGTTCTTTGAAATGAGTTGTAGTTAGTGCCATACCCATGTGTATTTCTTAAACAATGGAAAATGAACAAATTTCCGATTCTAAAAACAAGTTTTGTATTTTTCTATGAAGAAATGTGAAAAACATTCGATCGCGTAAACATATAGTAACATGTGGTAGACAGGACCGCCGCACCTCAAATTTTGAAGGTATATTAGATGTGAAGAATATGACGAGATAGACCATTTTTCATATCCTCAAATGCCATATAAACGTATGTATATGCGTTTCCTATTTGATTTTAGAATCAGTGTGAGCAAAGGGGTCAACACAATATTTCATGTCGAAATTTCTTTATGCGAGAATGTCTTATTTAGATCAAATTGTTTTTCAGCCTCCTCGTTTATGGAACAGCTTAAAACAAGTGACTAAATTGCCTGTTTTGATAAGTAACATGTTGTTTCGTCAAGATCATTTCAAAGAAAAGAAGATTATCGTGTATTTAGGACGTGATATAATGCATTATCGCAAACAAATATGCCCCGAACCAGCGTCCCGCTGAGAAACAAAATTTATATGTAATAACAACGTCGCGACGTCATTTAAAATTTTGACGTGCATCGATCCGCTGTACATGCCCCGTTACAATTGCTTGTAAATTGGTCAATTTTAAATATTTTTCAATGAAACCTTGAACATATTTCGCTAAGAAATGAAACTAATATTCACCCAAAGTTTCGCTTAAACATGCTGGCTCTATGGATATTTATATCGTGTGTCCGCGTTCTTATTGATTATCCCTTGTATTTCAAGTCTCAATTTAATGGTGTACTACCTTTGGAGATTGAAGTTAATGATCAAGATCAAAATCACCAAATCTACTGTTAGTCTGACACTCTACATGACTAACCAGGCGAGGAAGAGTCGTGCACGTTACTATAACTACAACTACGGTGACCCGGATCTAGACTAGTCTGGTCAAGGTCATCACCAAGGTTACACGATACATTACCGGTAACGTCAAGGTCATCTTCCCTGGCACGCGTGACCGTAAAACGCCCCTCGTGGCCGTTATTGGTGGCTGGTGACGTCATCTTGGGATTTCGTCACCTAAAATAAATACCACAAAAAAGTGATGTTAGAAAATTACTAGTAACACATAGAACATTTCATCGCCATTTCTTTGAAACAATACAGATAAAAATACATGTGTCAAACGACCATTTAGAGGACCACCATTAGGCGGTCGCTTAATGGAATGGTCGCATTATATAATATCTCAGGGTAATCGATTAAGGTCATTTTGATAACATATATAGTTTTTCGCAAAATTCTTATTAAATCCTGTGAAATTCGAACCCTTCAGAATCGTCTCATTGAGACGATGTTATTTGGTTCAAACAATATAAGACTCAACAAGAGCAATTTTTTGTTGAAGAATGTACACTTTATTTTTAGAGATTTTGCCTATGGCGAAGGGACTTGATGTTGGTCGCTTAATGGAATGGTCGCTTTAAAGAAATGGTCGCCCAAGCAAAATCGACTGTGAATTATAACTTCTTGGCTCACCAGGATATGAAGTAATCAAGGTTAGTGATTTTGATCGTCCAATGTCCGTCGTGCGTCGCCAGTCGTGTGTCGACCGTCCTTTATAAACATTCTCTGCTTCCAAACAAGCGGGCCAGTCATGAAGAAACTTTATAGGATTGTTTCATGGGTCAAGCACAAACAATGTTCTTTAAATAGTTGGAATCCGTCCTTAACTGTGGTTGTTACAGCAAAATCTTCTTCTTTGAAACCAGGACTCGGAAAGACAGCTTTCGTATTTTGTATGTAATGCCCCTGGGGTCAAATTTAGGCTCCACCAAGTTTATTTAATTTAACATATACTTAACACAGAAGGAATTTTTTCTGGTCTTTTTCAAGAAACCTGAAGGCATACAGCTTCCATACCCGCTATATAGCATCACTTAATCGACCCTTTTTAAGTTTTTGTCATATTGCGCGCCATAGGTCAGTCAAATTTGAGTTCGATTCGGATGCATCGTATTCAATATACAAACTAACAAGAGTGCCATAGTCACAAAACAAGCCGCCACTTTGCTGCTGTTTCACGAAAAAAGCTGTAAACACTAAGTATTTTTAAAGAACCAAATTCTAAACATTTGCAGACAACCTTTTAAAATTGTCAAGTTCAAACTGTTTTGATTGATTGATTGAATGGAGTTTCGCGCCTGTTTAATCTGCAACTAATTATTATTATACTTTGACACGAAGGTTCCTTTTTCCACGACGTGTCTGAAATTCAATTAACTGCATTAACGTGCACAAATTTAGGTAACAATGAACATTTAATAGAAACATCTTTTACATAAGTCCATTAATAAAGGAGTTGCGTTCACAAGAATTTTTACAAGAAAGCCCACTTTTCCATGACGCAGCTGTAATTCACCGAACCACGACTATATAGGCAATGTCAGGTGTCCAATAACATTTTGTGAAAATTTCATCCAAATCATTCCATAAATGAAGGGAAGTTGCGTTCACAATAATTTTTACAAGAAGTCCCCTTTTTTCATGACACTGCTAAAATTCAACAAACCGTGACAATATGCGCGTGGCTTTAGGTGCTAAATTTATGACTAGGAAAATTTTATGAAAGTTTCATCCAAATCGGTTCATAAAGGAAGGAGGAGTTGCGTTCACATCATTTTTTTTTACATGAAGGCCCCTTTTTCCATGACACGGCTGAAATCCACCAAACCGTGACTTCATGCTTGAGGTCAGCTGACTAGGAACAGTCTGTGAATGTTTCATCCAAATCGGTCCATAAATGAGGATGGAGCTGCGTTCACAAGAATTTTCAAAATGAAGCCCCCCCCCCCCTTTTTTTCCATGCCGCGGCTGAAATTCACCAAGCCATGACTTCATGCTTGAGGTCAGGTGACTAGGAACATTCTATCAAGGTTTCATCCAAATTGGAGGGCCATTTGAACATATAATTCAGAGTCTACAGACGAACTGCAGACGTATTGCAGTGTTTTGCTTTATGAGCTACTGAGTGGTCTCGAACTACACAATTTGATTATAGCGACTGGAGAGCCTTCTCGGCAGTATTCACATGACGTCTTATGGCCATTCGGAACATAACTCGGTCATTTCCGTAAACTTCAACAGACAGGATGTATGTAAAGCGGATGGGTATGTAACAAAATTGTGCATTTTGTTAGGCGGAAACAGTCTAAGAAAAACTAGCGTGGAATCAACCGGCGCTTTCTTTACATTGATATTTTTACAGTAAATAACGGCTGAAAGAATCCTATAAATTTTTGAGAATGATTTGTCATTCTCAAAAATTAAGAATTTTCAGTCGTTATTTTAGAATCTACAGATATTTATACAAGGATTCGACGATTTCACGTCAGTGACTTAAACGAGTAGCGTTGACGACGTCGAATGTGATCACTCAAAAGTTTAGAGGGCTTACGCCATTTTAACTGACGTCATCGAGTTTTTCCATGGTTTTTCCGCATTTTTTTTTAAAAAATCCGTCTGTGTACATCCGAGGTTGATCGTGAGATTTGCCGAGTGGTGTTCCGAATGGTGTTAAGGTGACAAATGTTATGGCCCGCTCACTGACTTTCAGCAAGTATATGATAAAACAGCCCTGCGTTCAAGATGAAACCTTTGAGGAACACTTTAGAAATGATACCCTTCCTGGATCGTGTATTCACGCAAGGTTGAGTTTCGAAACGTTCGAAAACGCGTTTTCATCTGGAAGATTAGATCGGGGCATAGGGATAATTTCGTCTTATGGAAATTCGACGTAAAGTTATTTGACTGTACATTGTATATTTAATTAATTAAATATTCTATTTTTCAGAAAGACATTTCAAACTGAATAAAATCAAACCAAATATTTGCCAATAAAAGTTATGTGTCTATAATTCCAATATATTTTTTTTTATCTTATTCAATTGTCGAATTCTATCGTCGCATAGATCTACTACTACTACTACTACTACCATTATTACTTCTAATACTACTGATGATGATGAATTAATGGTGGTGATGATATGATGATGGTGGTTAAAAAAAGTAATAATAATAATAATAATAAATATCATCAAATTCTAATTGTGTATTAACCAACTGTTAAACTCATCCGTCCACATTTCATTCACTAAAAATATGTTAACTCGCTAATGAAAGGGATAGCAAAATAGTCAAAAAGAAACAGTTTCTCTTGAAATGTTAGAAAAAGGAAATTCTCTTTAAATGCATTTTAAAAAAATACATACAGGTATATTTCAGTATTCCAAACAAATGGGTGCATGTGTCCGAACAACATTTCTTAACTCAATTCACATAACAGAGTAAAAATGGATATCGGAAAACGAATATAATTCCTCATCGATCAAGGGCAAATCGGTACCGGCGAATAGCGTGGAAAGTTCCAGAATAGTTCATGTATTAAGGTCAAGTTTTATGTTGTTGATATTTTTTAAGTATTGCCTTAAGGTAGTGGACCCGCAACATTTCGGAACTCGTGATTTTTGTTTGACAATGTTGAAAATCATTAGGAAACCTCGGTTAACAATGTTCAAGTTCAGTACGTCCAAAACTTTCCGGTATTGTTACGGGTCCACACCCAAAAGTATTGACTTAAGAAAAATATGTAGGACTTTAAGGAATTAACTAAATGGATACATTCTTTTAAGCCGCCTATGCGATTGGCTG
This sequence comes from Fragum whitleyi, assembly GCA_948146395.1. Lineage (NCBI taxonomy): Eukaryota > Metazoa > Mollusca > Bivalvia > Cardiida > Cardiidae > Fragum > Fragum whitleyi. Next base: position 7,481,316 of record OX411552.1, on the reverse strand, counting down.
TGCATTCAAGAGAGATATTAGGTTTTGCACTATTGTTTGACATCTTTTCTGCCATCTGATATACATATTTCAGACAGATATCATTAACATATCGGTTTTAACCATTACCAGACGACAAAAGTTTAAAAGTTGTCAGAATTCGAAGCGACCATCCATGATTTCAAACAGTATGGGTTTAATGAAGGGTGCAGTCGGGACAAATGTAATATTGAAATCCGATTACTGGCCGATCCATATGTAAAACTCGTTTACTGAACGGGAAAGTTTGAAAATAGTAGAAAATACACCTTTTTCTTATTTTCCAATATCGTTTTCTTCAGAATCATAGGTTACTATCATTTTCTAATTGAGCCTTACCATTTTATCAATTCTTACTCAATTAGTGTTATTTATTTCGACTACTTTCGTTGTTCCGACTTTGTTATTAATCTTCTTTTTCATACTTTCGTCTTTCTTTGTGGAATTCGCGAAAGAGTGCTGCTGATAACGCGAAACACTGCTTTTAACGTTTAATCCACCCCCGAAAGCTTCGTTTTAGATTATACTATTTACGCGTGAAACTGTGTGAATCGGGAGTATTTTCCCCCACATCAACAATTTATCGATTCTATTAGTCTGTCATTTTCCGTGGTATAAAGACCTTAATTATATTATAGTTCCTAATTTGGTGCACTCTATTTTCACATTTTCCATTGGGACAAAATGCTTTTAGCACGTTACGTTACCCATATATTTTTGTTTGTGTTTGAAATGAATATACATCGTTCAAATGCTTCAGGTTTTGGTACGTTTGAGCATATAATGTGTCCTGCTAATATGCGTATACTTTTTTCACATAAATCAATGATGACTTATTGACCTAATACGGATATAAATTGAACACCCCTCGTACAGATTTCCAAGGTTGAAAAACCATAACGCAGTTGTATTAAATATCATGCCTTTGTCTGTTTTTTTTCTGGTGTAACGCCATTTTCAACATTATTGCAATTGTATCTCGTCGGCTGGTCACCTCCCAATGGTTTCCAGGCGTTTCTTACACCAGTATACAACCACAATATTTAAGGTTGTGGGCACGTAATAGTTCCGCAACATTTCGGAACTCACGAACTTTCACAATGTAGACTGAGGTTTCCTAATGAAAATCATTAGGAAACCTCGGTCTACACTGTTGAAGTTCATTACTTCCAAATGTTGCAGAACTATTACGGGTCCACTACCTTAATCCGAGCAACCCGCTGTCCACCTCTCTCAGAAGTACATTGTACTACTTTTCATGTACGCCAATTGGTGGGAAAAAATAACTGGTGTCACATTGACATTTGTCAAATGTCAGCTGAGCTAGGGCTCGAACTAACGACCCAAGGATTGACAGATTCGTGCATTCTGATTGGCTGAAAAGTTGATTTTACTCCCCGATGAAAATGACTTTGAGTACGAAACTATTTTGTAAGCTTGCGCACAAAGGAGTTCCAATACAAACCTGTTTCTTAATTAATAAATCTTTACAGTTTTGCTTCGATACATTAGGTTATAATTTATGAAAAGAATATATATTGATTTCATAGAGTTATGAAACTAAATACCTCATCACACTTAAGTCGCTTCGCGTATTCATACAGTGTGGTTAGGTTCTCAGTTTCATACCTCAATGAAATCAACAAATACTCTTTTCGTCTCTTTAATATATTTTTAAAAATATTCAGAGCATTGAAATTCAATGGAAAAGACGACACCCAAGTTATCAAGACAGATTTTCATCTAATTTGAATTTGGTTTGCAAGTGTCGTTTCGAAAAAAAATGACAGATCATCAATTTAACAATTTAATTTTCTGTGGCTTTTAGATATAACCAGATACTTTTTCAAATCTTTCTCAAAGTCATTATCTAACTTTAGAATGAATACATCTTCATGTATACGTTTTTTTTTTTTTGCAACTAACACCGCCATTTGAACAGAATCTTCTGTCTTTTACAAAAAAGATTAACCAATCAAAACGCTCATTTATAATGAGTTGACTATTGAACTCTGACATTTTCTGCCATTTTGTTTCAATGATTGTCGTGAATGGGCGACTTAAACGTCGTAGCTACAGCTTGAAGTCACGACGTTTAGGTCTACATCCAACGATTTGCTCCTTTTTTGTGTCCATTACATGATATTGTTCAGATTAACATTGTTTAAATATTTAAGGGGTGTGTCATTACAGTAGTCGAGAGGCGGGGCCAGCGATACATTAATTAATTCACAGGACAACCAATCTTGCGTTCAGGATGACAAAACGGTGTAAACTGTTTGCAAAGCGGGGTATGCGTGCAAAGCGGGGTATAATTTGGAAACAGTTTTTACCGTTTTGTCATCTTATCCGCAAGGCTAGTTAGGTGCAAAGTCTAATCAGGGCCTTTAAATTAGGCTTATTAGAAAATATCGGACTGAAACTTTATTCCGAATAATGTCAATTTCTGTAATGCATTTTGACGAGTTATCGAAAATAACAGTAGATTTTCATTTGATTAACTCACTGCCAAACCAGCGAAATGAGCAATAACGTTACCATGCTTTCATTCATTTCACCAGTTTTGCGTAATGTAGGCGGGACAACTTGTGAAAATATATTTATACTTCTAGTTCACGAAATGAAATCGATCCAACTCGAAAAACAAACGATTAATATACATGTATTTCTGTATTGCAAAAATGAGGCAAAATGTGGAAATTCTGGGTCATTTTTTTCTTAAAGCGCCATTTTGCACGTGATTGCCATGCAACGTCATGATTATTTGTTTATTTGGCCCCGCTTAGATGACCTCAAAAAGGGTAAAATGAAATAAAGCGGGGTAAACGCTTTTGATAATTTCCCTGGTTTTAGGATGAGTCTATCAAATGATAAATCCCCGATATTTTTCGATTATCCATCGAAAAGAATAAAGTAATATTTATTCATACTTACATGTTAAGCCAACCATGAGTTTATTTACGTTTTTTTACATTTGTGTTTTACAGTTGTTGCTAGCACCGTCAACCTGAAGTAAATCGAAAATAATATAAATCTAATTGTCTATTGAGATTCTTGCATTTTGATTGGTTGACAAACTACTTTCATTACTCAATGTAACAATTTTGTGAACGCAGCTGCTTTTTAATCTTCTGTGGAAAGTAAGTGTCGTAAAAAATCTGATTGTAGAGAAATCTTTACTTTCTTGCTTCTTCATATCAAATTATAAGCTATTAAGAGATTTTTTTTATATGATGGTGGAATCAAATTAAAACCTTGTTATACTTATGTATGAATCCGCTTCGCCTGTGTGTGACATTTCCTACAATTTGAAAAGTGCGCAAAGCAAAATCTCTTGCTAGTCTGTGTATCCGCACAGTCTGACTAGAGTCTTCGCTATTCGCTCTACACATAGAGACCATTCTTTTTCGCTCACTTTACGCTCTAGTCTTTCCGAGTTCGAAACAGACATTCAAACCATTCAGAAACGCTCCAAAATATTTCTAAAATGTCCAAGAATCGCTCACAATTGTTGACAGCTTCATTCAAACCGAACAAATCAACCTTTTTTTAATAGTTGGAGTTCATTCGGAAGCTTCCGCGAAGTCACACATTTTTAGCTCGGCTGTTTTCGAAGAAAATCCGAGGTATTATGATCACCTTGGCGTCGTTCGCGTTGTCGTTGTTGTTGTCGTTGGCGTTGGCGTTGGCGTGACAAACTTTAACCTTGGTCCTAACTTTTGAATGGTAAGTCATAGAGCCTTCATATTTCACATGATTATTGCTTGGGACAAGACCTTTCTGTAGGTACCAAGTTAAAGGTCATCACTCAAGGTCAAGGTCATTTTTCGAGGTGAAATTTCTTTAAAGAATTTAACCTTGGTCATAACTTTTGAATGGTAAGTCATAGAGCCTTCATATTTCACATGATTATTGCTTGGGACAAGAGCTTTCTGTAGGTACCAAGTTCAAGGTCATCAGTCAAGGTCAAGGTCATTTTTACGGTCAAATTTCTTTAAAAAGTTAACCTTGATCCTAACTTTTGAATGGTAAGTCATAGAGCGTTCATATTTCACATAATTATTGCTTTGGACAAGACCTTTCTGTAGGTACCAAGTTCAAGGTCATCAGTCTAGGTCAATGTCATTTTTCAAGTCAAATATCTTTAAAAAAATTAACCTTGGTAATAATTTTGGAATTGTAAGTCATAGAGCCTTCATATTTCACATGATTATTGCTTGGTACAAGATCTTTCTCTAGGTACCATGTTCAAGGTCATCAGTCAAAGTAAAGGTCATTTTTCAAGGTCAAATATCTTTAAAGAATTTAACCTTGGTCATAACTTTTGAATGGTAAGTCATAGAGCCTTCATATTTCACATGATTATTGCTTGGTACAAGACCTTTCTGTAGGTACCAAGTTCAAGGTCATTAGTCAAGGTCAAGATCTTTTTTCAAGTCAAATGATTATTGCTTGGTACAAGACCTTTCTGTAGGTACCAAGTTCATTTATTTGCATTTGCCTAAGAAATAATAAAAAGCCGAGCGTTGGCATCCGCTTGCGGTGCTCTTGTTTTATGAGATGATTTCGTGTTTTTTAAAGGGGGGGGGGGGTGATGATATATTGATATTTTCGTCCGATTTGACTGAAATTAGCGGTATTGTGTTACTTCCCTCGAATTTCACTCGAAACTCGTTGTATACACTCATTCAATATACAAATGTCATTCAATATAGTCATTCAACAAGTCAATTAAATTATGTTTGTAACCCATGCATTTAACAATGACAAGGGTGAAAAGTATCGCTGGCTCTTGCAAACGACATCGAATTGTTAGAAATGTCCCACCCAGGCTAAATTTAAGATTTTTCATAATTCTTTTCACGAATCTGATCACAAATGACAAATTATTTACAAAAGTGACAAATCATTTTTTTAAAGTCACTGCGCTTGCATTCTTGGCATTAAAATGTACTAACAGTCCTGTGATCAAAACGCAAAAAGGTTTGTGGACGTTAAGAAATGGCCAAGCCGGGTACAGTTTCCCAACGTTCGGACACGTTTTTGCATCCTGAACGAAGTGCTGGATCGTACGTTCCCCAATAATTCTGATTATTACTTTATCAACAAATCTTTCACCAGGGTATACGCGCAAAGTGGATACCATTCCTTAAACGCTTCGCAAAAGTTTTAACCTTGAATCCTGGAAAAGTAATCTTTGGATGATTACAGCTGCCCATGAAACAATCAATAGGTGTGAAATCAATTTATTTATTAAGGCTAGAGATGCAATGTTGACCGAAATTTTCCAAGATTTATTGAAAAAAACATGTTTCGGCCTCCTTTCTGCTTAATATTTCTTCGATTTCAAATGTGAACCAAGCAAAGACTCGGACCAGCCTGTTCATTCCCACAGTCTGACAAAATACTTTACAATGTACTTTGTCGGTAGATAATGTCTCAAAGTATAGGAGCAGGATTTCAAAGTACAGGATTTCGGAGCGTATATGAGCGATTGGAGTGAGTGTTTGGAGTGAATAATTGAAGCGCTGAGCGAGTGATTTAGAATGATTTTGATAGAGATGAGTATTAATTTCACAAATTTACTGTTTATGTAGACAGTTAGGCAATCTTCCATGTTGTAGCGGTCTAGGCTGCTCAATGTCTGCACCTCACGCACATTTCAAATAGTTGAAAATCATCATTTTGGTGAAGAGATGATATTCCTTTAATTTTAATCACTACCGTAGCATTGTGGCCATATGAACGACGCCCCAGAAGACGGTTAGTTGTTACGGGGGTTAGTAAAAGGATACATGACGAAACTACTGCTGAGATCCTCCATGGTTCTTCGACATGCTCGATGTAAAGCACCGCCACACGGGGGTCTCAGTTTAACGTCTCATCCGAAAGGCGATGAGATTGTATAGTCCGTTTGACTTCTATATGGACCAACCTTTTCCACAATTACATAAATTAGCGTTTGAATAAAGGATTTGTATCTGGTAAAATCTTAATTTCAGCTTAATACCATTCAAAAAATTATTTTTTGAAATTTAAACGATTACAAAATAATGATTTTGTCTATCTGATTAATGATAATATTTCCGGATTTCCGCTCTTAAACACGAGGGGTGATGAAGGCTGTTTAGGAGTACGAAATTGTAAACATATAGTATAAACACGTGGTTTTAAACTAAACATTTGACAGAAGAAATGTCCATTATTCCTTATTTGGACATGCTAATTAGTATATCGAAGGTCATTCCATATTGAACTTTAAATATCACGTGATTTGTACCGCTATTACTCGACTGCTTCACTAGTTTTCCTCGTGAAAATCCCAACGTCATCGTACAATAGTGCATTTTGATTGTTCTGTATAAGGGAATATTGGATTTGTCTCAGAATGGATAAAAACAATTTTCAATTATCAGGTCAAACTATTTTGAACAAAGAGAATTTACACTCAGATTTGATGTCCTAAGGATGTGAAATTCTTCGATAAAATCAATCTTATAAAAATACTCGATTTTATACTATAACGAATCACTCAAAATCATACACTTTTGACTCGGCCCCTATGCAAATCAGAACTATTTTTGGATAGACAATCACATTCACAAGAAAAAGGTATGAAATGCTATATAGAAAATATGATATGACAAGGGAAAAAATGCAATTCATTTGTTCGATCCTGAGATTTTCGGCGAAATGTTGGTCAATATAGCAGTCAAACAGACTATAAGTGTGCCAGCCCGAAATTCGATCCCACGATATCGATATCATTTGGATTAAATATTACGACTTTATATTTCCGATGTCAAAACCGCACGGCATTTTATAATTGAGCCGATCTGTGAAGAATTGCGAGGGTGGCTGCCGATCCCTCGATTTACGCTGTCTAACTTTTTTTCTGACTAGTATCCCGATGAGTAGCGTGTTGTTTAGAATGAAGATGCATGTTTGTGGTGTGTGGTTATGAGGGGAAGATGTCGAGTCCGGGAGAAGTCGATTATAAATAATTCATCATGATATTTCTCTTTTTCCATACTTCGTGGAGTCCCTCTAAATTAAGACAAAATGCATTTGACATGTCACGCAAAATATCACGCAATAGTTGTAATCGAAACTAAATGAAGTTTTGGTTAATTACGGGCGAGATAAGGTTTCGGTTATTCAGAATAAGAATCCGAAAAGTAACAGATTAGTGTGTTTCAGGACATAGAGCCAATTTGCCCTTCGTTCAGGATGTAAAAAAGTCAGCAAAACTTTATAAATAGTACGATATTTTGCACGTGAGTGCCCGTGCAAAGTTTGGTATCATTTGTAAAACGTTTCGCAAACGTTTTCATCCTGAACGCAGGCTTATTTGGTTGAAACTTTGTTCCTTTTTCGAGAAGTGAACGTATTGTCGTATCAAGATTGCATACAAAAGATATATCTCCGCAAGAGAGAGTGAGGTTCGAGAAACCGTTATCTCCTATCATTTTCAATGTAAAATTGATCTTTGATCACTCACTTGAAATTGCAGGTCTATACATAAGGTAGTAACACTAGATCGCCGGTCACGCCAATCTGAACCTCGGCTCTGGAGACTGTGTATTGTAAGATGAAAACGAGAGCCTTAAGGAATAATTTGAACAGTTATAAGCATCGTGAAATTGACAAGGTGAATGATTTTGGAATTAATATGAATGAGTGCAATGAGTTTTCGGTGAAATTAAAGGGGGGTAATCCAATATCGCTTATTTCACTAGCGTATTTATTACTTCCCTTTAATAAAAAATGCATACGAATTCTATTGATAGCTCCCTATTTCTTAAGGAACCAATCAGGCGTTTATAATTCAAATTATGTCAGTAAAATTGCTATTTTATTCTTATTCTATATGTAGTTTTAATCCTAACTTTGTTTAGTAATTTTGGGGCGTTTTTGAATGGGTTGAGCGAGAGTTTGGAATAGATGAATGTAGCCAGCGCTGAGTGAGCGATTCAAAATTGTTTTGATCGAGGTGAATTTCAATTTATCAATTTTACTAACTGTAATAATGATGATCGATTCACCCATCACTAAACAGGGGAAAAGAGTGTCAAAATTGCAATTCAAAGAGGACGATTTTACATCCCAATCGTTTCGTTTTTGTCGGAATTGTTTTTGTTGTTGTTGTTTTTTTAGCGCATATCCGCCAAATATGCACTTGTAACCCGTCTTGCGTAAAGGGCCAACTGTAAAATGCAGCAGGTATCGACCTAGGTTTCACTGCTCTGGCTGTAAAGGCTGACTTAGATCAAAACTTTACTCCTCCAGATTATTTTATGAATAAAGATGTATCATTCTACCTGTTTATATTGTTATTTCAGAAAAGGCGACCCCTGGCTACCCTCTCTAAGATCTCTTTTCCAAATGTTTAATTAACAGAGTTCTCAGAGGCTCATTTTTACATGACGGTTACACTTTTCAAAACCAGCAAAGTCATTATCCAACTGTTCATTTATTTTAACTTTATACGATTGATCGCACAATCAAATCATACATAGAACTATAAACATCACCTGAAAACTCGGTACGATAATTGTTTCAGAACGACATCGTAATCAGCATTGGTCAATAAGACAGAAATCGAATTGAAAAATGAATAAAAAAGCATTGCAATTGAAGAATGATCATGTCCCACACAGTCTACAAAAAGTGAAAAGTTTTGATCATCTACATTGTGTGTCTGCTATGGTTCTTTAAAAAATTGGCTAACCAAACACTTTTCAAAGCGACAAGAAGAAAATCGAGGGATCAGTGCAACACTATTATAAGTGCCTATATTTTTATAGGCACTCACAATAGTGTTGCACTGACTCCTCAAATTTAACGAAGAAAACAATTTATCTTATAACTATACAAATATCCGTATGATAACATCCCGTATGATATTTTTTATGATATCACATAGTTATTTTTAGAACATGATATAATGTGGTTATTTTTAGAAACTTGCATTTCAGATAGAAACACCGACGAAAACAAGACGAATATAGGTTATAAGATAAATATAATACATTCTTAGTGTATTGTATGAAAAAAATATCAAACTCGGTTGTGAGAATTAATAATTGTCTCGGCATAGCCTCGACAATGATCAATTCTCCCAACCTCGTTAGATATTTTTTTTCATATAATACACTAAGTATGTATTATATATATCACAATGTGACTTTCTCTTGGTTTATATAACTGTCGTGTTTATTTGGAGAGGGATAATTTAAGAATGTTGTTTGCCAAGAACCTTCAATAACCATGGCGACTTCTGCGTGAACTTTAGAATCAAGGTAAACAATTGATTCCATTAATTGATAGAATCCTATTTCTGCGTCAAGTAGAGAGAAAACATATTGAATTTCACTTATAATTACTAGAATTATCATACCGTTGAAAATTGGTGCTCTCTGGTTTAGTCTGTTTAGAAGAGACAACATTTTTTCTGGCTCAAAATGACATCTATAATTAGACAAATCAAGCTGAGTTTTAATTGATAAATACATTTCTTTTTGTGGTGGAAACATCAGAGCTTACAGGGTTTGACATAGGGCCTGAATCCTAGGCTACTTTGACACTGACTTTATGCCCTCTGTGGAAACTTTATTTAAGCAATTTCTTCTTTTCCCATTATGTTTTAATTGTGATTATGAAAAAATTGAGTAAAGAAGAGGCTTACTATTTTACAAAATTAGACAGGTTGGAAATAATATGACCATTCAATAAAGGCTTGAAGGACTTGCAACATGGCAGAAAAAAAACTCTACTCCCTAAAATCCAGAGGTCTTGCGCCCGAGGACCGTTGTAAGTGTCGATCTCTGAGCAGAGTTGGTTGACGCGATAAAGGACATTTGGGATCTCCGTATAACGATAATTAAAAAAAAATTTGGGTCCAGCAAAAGTCATACTAGGAAAACACCTGGGTTGGATGTTGGAGAGCGACTCTAAAAGTATAAGATTTATCCTGCTATCCTGCTGAATTAAACTTTGTTTAAATAAAACTAAAAATCGGGTCAAGTCAGCCAGTTTAGCTTAAGTTTGTCCCATATTGATTAAGTAGAAAGCAAGCAGTGTTTGTGAAGATTAGACTGCATACATGTGCATACTGATCGTAGTCTTTTATGTCAACCAAAGCTTAATGAACAATGGGTATAACCTAGTGGTGGTCATGATATTTTTTTTACAAAAAATGAACACGACTAAATAGCGATTATTTACAAAGTTAGTAGATTCAAAGGAGTAATCACTTCTAAAACACACTTTGTCCCAAATTTAGTCCTAAACATTGCTTTTGCATTAGCCATAGGTCTTGAATTTCATGCTATTATTATCTAAATTGAATCATCGGATAATTGAGTCTGTGCACCTTGGTAAGAGAAGATGTGTCTTCGCGTTTTTTGAAGGCGTTAAAGAAATTTTAGGTCTCTGCAAAGGTTAAGCTCTCGTAAAAACATGAATTAGCGCTTTTATTGCATAAAAAGAAAAAAAAAATAGTATTTATTCAAACGCAGTTTGCAAAATGATTCATTCACCCTTTTAAACTAGCTCCTAGTCCTTTAATGCCCAAGAAAAATTACGTAATGCATTGCACCGTCACTTTCGTTTATACCGACGTTGCTTTAATTTGTGACGTCGAAAAATTTAACGCAGGAATATGGTCAACGTCTTTTGTTTATGCTCTATATAAATGTTTGATATACATGTATAGAAACTGATAAAGTGTATAGGCACCGACTAAGGATATTCAAGTAAAAAAAACCCCCAAAAAATCGGGTATAATTAAACGGCACGTGAATTTACTTATTAATCCACGTTTTCTCAAGTTAACGCCCAGGTTTTGTCCGTTAATGTATGCATATAACGTCCCGAAAACGAACATTTTATGCAAAAATTATTAAAATAACTTCGATCAGTGTTTTATCCAGATAGTCTGGTTGGAGTCTGCATTTTAAGCTTTGTAGTTTGGCATCGACTCGGAGAACTTTCAGATGAAGTAATTTGTTAGTGTTTAAGATGCAAAACGTTTGAAAATGTTTTGAAATGATACCCCACTTTGCACGTTAGTTCACGTGCAAAGCGGGGTATCTTTTCTAAAACATTTCGAAAGCGTTTTCATCTCATCCTGAACGAAAATCAGTATGTTTGTCTGGTCGCGTTGTTCAACGTTCGTAATTCAGGTACATGTGAAATTGGTTAAAATTCCACTCAGTGATAATTTGGTGTTAAAAGTCCCAATTTGCGTCACTGCCCAGTTTGGGTTGAATAATTTAAAATCCACTAACCTGTACAATTTTAGTTCCAGCTAGTTTGGCACACAAGGTCGTGCCCAATGACAAAGAACAATACTTAATAACTTGACTCAAATCCATTCATAATAATCCTTTACATGTTCGATACCAAAATATCAATCAACTTTATACAGAAATTTTAGGGCAAGCAATCATGAATGCGCAATCTTTAGAACTTGGAGTTAATTTTGTAACAAAAAAATCGCTTGTACAATGAAAGAGTAAGTTTCGAAGAGCATATGGCATATCGATTGTTGCGATCTAGTCATGGTGTACATGCGGACGGACAAATACGTCAATTTGTAGATATTTACCTAGTACGACAGCTTATAACCATTTTATATTACATGATGTTTATATAATATCCAATTTAAGGTGTGCTGGTACCAAAAAGATGGAATTTTGTCGATGATATACTCTTAATTGGCACCCTTTAGCATGGTAATAAAAGTAATCAATTAAATGAAAAGCCGAATCATAGGGAATGGACAGAGTCAGTCGAATAGTGTTTTTGAACTCTCAACTTTAAAAGGTGTTTATAATGTCGGCGATGTTGTAAATTTACTATGCATGTGCGTAATTCTTTTTAATACCTTTTTTAAAAACGACATATAAAATACTCGTATCATTCTGGCATTGAAATTGGTCTTATAGCAGGACTAAGGGGAGATTGCATACATTTAAAAGAACATAATTGTAAAATATACACCTAATCCAATATGTATTTAAAATAAATACGTTAATTTTTGTAAAGTATTATTCATGTCCATTTATTATTATAACTTGTATCGGGTATTTAATGTTTTTTCTTTTAACACCTGTACTCAATATAATACGAGTCTGTGCGTGAATTTTCAAACAAGTTTAAATATGCGCAAAGCAAAGACTCTGATCTGCCTGTGCATCCGCACACTCTGACATTAACCTTCACTGTGCGTTTTGTAGATAGATAAGGTCTCAAGGTATCTGTAGACAATCAGGTAACTTTATATTTACAGTATGTGGCTGTCTTCGCTACTCAGTGTTTGCACATCATGAACATTTCAAAATGTTGGAAATGTCACACACAGGCTCATATATGAGCCTGCGTGTGACATTTCCTACAATTTCACACGCGCACGACGTTAAGACTCAGACCGGCTTGTGCAATCTGATCAAAATCTTCACTATGAACTTTATAGCAAGCTACGCTCCTTAAGCTTCAGGGGCCTGTTTAACTAAACATCTTACGTTCATACGTAAGTCGAAAGTTTCTTCTACAGTAGAAACTATATATGGAATTCTGCCATGCATCACCTAATTTGAATCGTCTTTAAAAGACGATTCCAAAGAGATATTGCAGGGCAAAATCTAACGAAGAATAAAACACTAGGCACGATTTGTTATTTTGACTTACGATTATTTTATTCGTAAGATGTTTAGTAAAACGGGCCCCAGTTCACAATGGCAGAACAGTTTAAATGCACTGGTTTATTGTCTAGGCAGCTAAATGCTTGTACCTCTTTAATGCTTTGCAGAGGATTATCTAGAAAAAAACGGTAGATTATCATTCAATAAACTTAAGGGCACACCAGTGAAATTTTCAAAAACTTATACCCCGCTTTCTTTCATTTCACTCTATCTGACGCTATTTCAGCGGAGCCAAATAAGTGACGTCATTACTCACGCTGCACAGCAAGTAAAAAATTGTCCATTTCTTTTTTTTTTACTTTTTGTCTCTTTTTTGCACGAAAGAAAAAGAATTATCGCTTTTTCGTACTCAATTGAGTTTTTTTTTCAAACTTTGAAATTAAATGGACTTTGTAAAATCATTAAA